>JBBPBR010000007.1:14966450-14984321 GCA_037974775.1 Cicer pinnatifidum | reverse complement strand
GACAACTTTGTATAACCTCATAAATCACAATGATCATAATACATAAAAATTGAGTTGTGCCATAATTCAATCATATAGAAACATCTAAAAGATCATCTATATTAAACACTCCAAGACATATAAAATATGTTAAAATGATCGACATAACAAGAATAAGTGTTCTTATCAAGAATAAAAAAATTGTATGGTCTATATTTTAAAACCTCATTCATCTTAATTTTAAATTTTAATCAATTTAAGCGAATTTGCTTTCAATTATATCATTAATTATTTTTATTATCGCTAAGTAAAAATATAATTAACAACATATTATTAGTCATTAGTAATGATTAATAATTAATAACTTTTATAAAATAAACAACTAAAATACTGATTAATGTAAGTTATATGACTATTAATTAGATTAAAAAATATTTACTTAATTTATATAGTTAAATATGATTAATTATGTTTAATGAGTTAAAATTGATTTCTAAATTTAATTATTTTTTAAAAAGCAAAACATAAGTGGGAAATCGGTTTGCCACCCACCATTTATCACCTTTACTAAATAAAATACAAACAAACTTGCTTAGGAAAATCGATTTTGCCTGAAACTATTTCTCACCCTAGTCTAAATTGGTGCTAAATTGGTAAATAAAATTTGTTTCAATGCTACAGAGAGAAGCCCCCTTCGCATTACCAAAGTATATACTTCTAAATTCTGGTTACGTTCTACAAAATATAGATTTTCACAGCTTTGCAACAACATTGGAAAAACTACCAGTTACATTCACTTCACTTTGGATACAAAAGTTTAACTTTCATATTGATTATTAATTCAACATATATTCGTCATGAGAACTCGAAACTCCGATTTGTCTTCCAAATCCACAACTTCTAAGAAGACGCCGCCGCCGAGGAAATCCGCCACCAAATCCGCCGTAGAATCCCCTCCACCAAAGCGCACGCCTGCTTCAAAAACAAGAAACGCTAAGAATATTGAGGTATCGCCCACAACCGATCCTTCATCTGGTTTCAATCCGGATCAATCTCGTAAGCTCCCTCTCTCTCTCTCTCTCATCCATTTCTGAAATCGTTTCGACGCGAATAGAAAATGAAGGAAAATCATCAATAACGAAAACCTCACAATAAGGATTCAATGTTTGTTTTGTATGTCCGATCCTTAAATAATTCATGGATTTAGTTGCTGTGGCACTTTTATTATCATGACTTATTAATTTAGTAATATGGATTTAAATTATGAATCGATGAATTCTTTGATGCTGTGAAATTTCAGATGACCTTGTTAGGTTGAAACTTGGTGTCTATCTCTCGAATATTTGTTTATTTTTAATTGCTTAATAGTCAATGGTGAAGAGATAAACCTAAAATTTCTATATGACACGGAATTCAAATGTGAGGGGATTTACTGACTTGTATTTCATAATTGCGGTGTGTTTATGTTTGTAAGTTTTGATTCTATTTGAGATTATTGGAGTACTATTTTTTGTTTTAGCATTTGTTCTTTGATTGGGTAACAGAGAAGCCGAAACCATTAGCCAGGGCTACCACTACGAAATCTGCAAAGCGAAAAACACCAGGGAGACCGAAAACGAAAGTGGTTGCTGTCACTCCAAATCTGGAAGAGCAATTGGAGGCAGAAGCGGATGAAACTCCAGTTGCAGACAGTTATGAGGCAGCAGAGCAAGTGGAAGAACCTGGAAATGTTGAAGCCGTCGATGCAGGTAGTATTGAGAGTGAGAAAGAGGGGGAACAAAGTTTTGGCTGTGATGGATTATTTGATGGGACGGAACAAAAGCCCATGGAAGTAGATGAACCTGTCGCTGGAAAAGTTTGCGAATTGGTCGAAAAGGGAAAGAACATGGCAGATGCTGAACCAGTTGTTTCTCCGGATGCTTCCCTGTCTTTTCAACGATCAGGACACACCATTGTGGACCTCAATATATCCATGGCGGATAATGAAGATTTTACTGGTGCAAAGCAGGGAGGGGAAGAGTTGAAAGAGGAAGACTTGAACATACAGGAGGGAGAGAGAGGAATGGAAGAGTTGAAAGAACAGGAAGGAGAAAAAGGAAAGAACACGTTGAAAAAGCAAAAAGGAGAGAAAGGAAAGGAAGAGTTGAACCAACAGAAAAGTGAGAAAGAAATGGAAGAGTTTAAAGTAGAGGAAAGAGAAAAGGAAAAGGAAGAGTTTAAAATACATGATGGAGAAAAAGGAAACAAAGAGTTGAAAGAACAGGAGGGCGAGAAAGAAAAGGAGGAGTTGAAAGAACAAAAAGGAGAGAAGGGAAAGGAAGTGTTAAAAGAACCAGAAGGAAAGAAAGAAAAAGAAGAGTTGAAAGCACATGAAGGAGAGAAAGAGAAGGAAGAGTTAAAAGAAGAGGAGCTCGAAAAAACACATGAAGTGTTAAAAGAACCAGAAGGAAAGAAAGAAAAAGAAGAGTTGAAAGCACATGAAGGAGAGAAAGAGAAGGAAGAGTTAAAAGAAGAGGAGCTAGAAAAAGCAGAAGGAGAGGAAACCAACATTATTGAACATGAAGAGCACTCTAATGTAGAAGCAAAAGCTCAGCTGCAAAAAGATGTGAATCTCAACAATAATGGTGTCGATGGGCCAAAGAGAGATGAATTGTTAGATCTTGGAGAACAAGGGAGGGTGGAGCTTGATGAGGAAGATCCAGAGGAACCACCGGAAGAAACTGAGACATTGGATGAAGAGCATATGGAATTGGAAGCCATTGCAAAGCAGCGAAAGATTAACAAAGAGCATGAAATATTTGTTGGTGGACTGGACCATGATGCTACAGAGGAAGATCTGAGAAAGGTTTTTCAGAGAATTGGGGACGTAGTGGAAGTCAGGTTGCATAAACGTTCTTCAACTAATAAAAATAAGGGCTATGCTTTTGTGAAGTTTGCTAGCAAGGAACATGCAAAGAAAGCTTTGTCTGAAATGAAGAACCCTGTTGTATGTTTCTGTTCTTATTGTTTTCCTTGATGTTGTGGTCTTGAGTCTTTCTTTTGCATTGTGTTTTCAAATCCCATTGTTTACAGATACATGGAAAACGATGTGGCACCGCTCCTAGTGAGGATAATGACACATTATTCTTGGGAAATATTTGCAATACATGGACAAAAGATGCTGTAAGTGTCCTGCAGTTTTCTTCCTGCTGCGTATATTTACCGCCCTTGTTTGTTATTTCATATGTTTTAATGTATGGGTGGCAGATTAAACAAAAGCTGAAGGACTATGGTGTAGAAGGGGTAGAAAACATTACACTCGTACCAGATGTTCAACGTCAAGGCATGAGCCGGGGCTTTGCATTCCTTGACTTTTCTTGTCATGCTGATGCCATGCTTGCATACAAGAGGCTTCAAAAGCCTGATGTCATCTTTGGTCATGCTGAGCGAACTGCTAAGGTAGCCTTTGCCGAACCCACACGTGAACCAGACCCAGAGATAATGGCAAAGGTGAAATCTGTATTTATTAACGGCCTCCCTCTTCACTGGGACGAAGATCATGTGAGGAAGCTGCTTAAATCTTACGGTGAAATTATAAAAATTGTTTTGGCGAGGAATATGTCCACAGCTAAGAGGAAAGATTATGGATTTGTTGATTTTTCTACACATGAAGCTGCTGTAGCTTGTATTGATGGTGTAAATACATCAGAATTGAAAGATGGCGCATCAAAGGTTTGTAATCTATTGTCTTCGCTGCGGTTTTATGTTTTGAAAGAATTATTCTCTTGTTTCCTTTGCATTCCCTTCTCCCTGTTTAATTTCAAAGATTTTTCAGTAATATGGGGCAGTGTGACTGTGGAATGCTACTAACTTTAATTGTTTTTTTTTATAATTATATTAGAGGATTAGAAAGGAATATCCACTTAGTTGATCTCTTTCTCTCCTTCTTTCCCCTGTCTTTCTGAAAAGCTTAATTTCCGTCACCTTAACAATATTTTGGTCTTAATTTTTTTATTCTAAATATTCCCATCTGACATTCTTGTACTTTAATTCTCTTTATTTTGACTTGATTTAGTTCAGTGGATTATCTGTTGTGGAAAAGTGAACGGTAACTATTTTTGTAAAATTCAGACAAGACACTCATATGTTTGTGGCCTGTGGCTGTGGCGATGAAAAAGTTATTTTTTACTATATAATAGTTTCAGATTCTAATGCTTGGTTGTAGGAATGGAAAGAAACTATTATGCATATCAAACCTGTGTTTTTTTTTTTTTTTGAGGAAAAAATCCAACCTTAGATGGTGAGTCACTGTGGAATCTAGATGCTCTTAAAAGAGGAAAAATAGATATGTCAGGAGAGTTTTTCCTTTTAATTATAACATGCACCAAACTATATGGGTATTAATTTCGAGTATGGACAAACTCTCGTGGGCTTGAAGAGGAATTGTCTATTAGATCTCAGTTTCAAGATAAAAAGGCCGGTGTGATGTGTGTTAATATCATCCTATTCATTAGCTTCCAGCCTTCCACCTAATAGCTTAACTTTATAGATGAGCTTGTCATTTACATGTTATGTTAGGATATATAATATAGGATACTTAGAGTTAGTTAGTATTAGTAAGTTGATGAGCTTGTTAGTTGTTTGTTAAAAGTTGTTATTTTGGTTATTCTTAGAAAGTCTTTAAATAGCGTTCAATTGGCCTAGTTGATAGATAGCTTTGAAGAATTAATTTTTGCAACTAGAGAATTATCTAGTCATTCTAGTGTGAAAGGAGAGTGCTCCTTTGGGGTATCATTGAGTGCAAGGTTATCTAGTGTGAAAGGTGATGGTCGCAGGTTTCTTGGGTCATGAAAAGGTAAACATGATTTTTTTTTTTCTGAAAAAAACCAAGATTTCACTTTAATTTTAAAATGCTACGGGGGTATTTTGGTATTTTTGCACATAACCCCAATTATCTTTCTTCTACTGTTCCTCTTCCTCTTTTGTATTCGGCAACCATCACCCAGTTTGTTTTTTGTGAACCTTCCCTGCAACTTCAAGCCGTGCCGCCCACCACCCTCTAGCAGCTTTGAACACCACTGTCCATAACCCAAGTTCTTTTCTTCCTCTCTTTTCTTTCCTTCCTTCTTTCTCTGTTTTGTTTCTTTATTTATTCCTCTCCTTTGTCTTCTTACTTATTCCTTTATTTTTTAGTTATTCCTTCTTTCTGAATTCTTTTTTCTATTCCTTTTTTTCTTTGTTTTTTGCCTCTGTTTTGATATGCTGAAGATGATGGGGAGGAGGAGGAAGAAGAGCAAGAAGAATATGCCTTTGTTTTATTGCTTTTATGAATATTTTAGAGTTTGAGTTGTTTATTTTTGCATTAAATATATGTTTATGTAGTATTATTCATTTTAATTTGTCAAAAAAATAGCAGTCATCCCGCTATCCCACTTTTGGGGTTGGCTGAGACGCGCTGGTATCTGTGATTAACTACCTAGGATTTGGTTGACTCTTTATTTTGTTCAATAGAGCTCATAATTTTTCCATGTTTTTCAGGTTAAAGTGAGAGCCAGGCTTTCAAACCCTTTGCCTAAAACGCCGGCTGTCAAGGGTGGCATGTGTGGTGGCTTCCGAATTGGTCATGCTAGGAGTGGAGCCATACCAAGATCCGGTAAATAAGTTTTTCTCCTTCCACTACTTGGAACCTTATCTCTTTTATATCATTTTGAATTATCCATTCACAATTATACAGGAAGAGGTTTTGGGCGGGGAAGACAACCCTTTAGTAACCGGGGACATTTCAACAGGGACAGAAGTTTCTATCATCATGGGGGACGCAGTCAAATTGGAAGAATGGGTCTTCATGGTGACCCTGATTTTAGTATGCATCCAGATTTCCATCACACTCAGAGGCAATTTGGTCCACAAGGTCATTTGTTGAGTCTCTAGCAATAATTTGAGCTGAATTCTCTTACCAATTGTGATATATCAATGCATTGATGTGAAGGGTTTTGAATGATCTTAATATCTTACTATATATTGTAAAGCAGGAGCTATGCCTATGAGGGGCGGACATTATGCAGGTAGTCGAGGTGGTGCTGCATTTGCTGGTCCATCTAGACAATATCACGATAGAGCATGGTATGGTATCCCCGATGGAGGTCCCGTTGAGCCTATTCCTCCAAGAAGGCCCTACTCACCAGGTGGACAGTTTGACATGCCTTTTATGGGAAGGCATATCGACGATCCATATTTACATGATGATAATATGCATGGAATCAAACGTGCATTTTATATGACTGTAAGATTTTATTATTATTATTATTAGTATTTATGTTGTTGCTGTTATTATTATTATTTATTATTACTATTATTTAATTTTACTTATCCATATGGTTGTATTCCCATACAAATTTGTCTAACTCTGTCTCTGTAGACAACTGGAAAATACTAATAAATTTTAATTGTACTTCTGTCTTTTAGGACCCTGAACCTGATTACATGGGGCCTAATAGACTTCGCCCCCGATTTGATTATGCCGATCCATCTCTATTTCACGGATCCCAATACCATGGTCTGAACTTTACTTCCTTTTTCAGTCCTACTTAATTGCATGGTTTTTTTTTTTTGTTAATAACTCTTTTTGATGTACAGATTATGCTGGGGCTGGCAGCAGACAGTACCTACCAGACTATTATGGTTCTGATGTGAGTAAACACTATTTAGCTTATTTTTAATATTATATAATGGTATTATTTGTGATGTATTATGATTATGATATTCATGTTGCAGCACGGTGGAGGTCCATATTCATCTTTTTATAGGGGCGACGGCCCACATGGACACAGATACTATTAATGCAAAAAACCTTTTGGTAAGGATTATTTTTATGAACTTTATATTTTAATTTGAGGCAGTGGATTCCTTTTTTCCTAATGTTGTCGCACTTCAATCATGTTTAGGTGGATCTGAAACTGAGGGATGAGCATCTTCAATTATGAGCATGTGGTTCGAATATACAATTTTGGAGTTGCATTTTTATTTTATGTACACTTCTCTCTTATACCTTTTCCATATGTTTTGTTTCTATTTATCTATTAGATCACAAAGGTGGTATAGACTAAGTTATTTAATCTGTATGGGATAGGTGGTCTCTCAGGTCTTGGATGAAGGTATTTATAAGATTTATATGGAATGGGCTAGATTTCCTTCGTTTACTTAGGTATGGTATGATCAGGGACTTGTATATGAGGATGGTTTGTTGAATGTACAATACATGTCTTTATGATCCATCAAGTTTAATTTTTATTAGGAAAAATATTTATGTACACCCATATACCCATTAGACACCATGAGAGATTGGAAAGTTAATAGGACTACCAGAAGCAAAATCTGTAGATTAATCTTTTAAGTGATACGCAAGGTGCAATGTTTGAATATGCATACGGGGAGCCCTTGCAGTTCTTATGAAAGTTCTGGAGAATTTGCTTACAGCTCACTTTCATGATTAGGAGCTATAGTTTGGTCCAAACAACATTTACCGTATTTTTGGAGTTTCTTTTACTGTGTAGGATCCTTTTAAATATTTATTGCCCATATTGAAGCATCCTTTTTATGGAAAACTATTCGTTTATTGAATTTCCTGGAAGATAAGGTTGCCCTGGATGCTGTTATGGTTATGGAGAAAACAATCTATTTGATTGATTTGGTTCCTTATGATGCCAAGTGATTGTTAATTTGGGTATTCTTAAGGAGATTTTTATTTTTTGTACTTTCTGATAGTAGTGTTGGCATTGACTGAAATAAAATTACTTGGCATAAAATGAGAATGTCTGAGGTGAGCATCTAAGGATGTATGAACCTACTTTTTAAGTGTTATTGAAATTTACTATGGATGGGTCTGTGAAGCATATGGTATTGTGGAAAAATTAATATTCATCACGTGTTGAAGATTACTAGGTCTGGTTTTTTAGAATTTTTATTAGGTGGTGGTGCAAAGTGATAGGAGAGCAAGGACTAGACCCTATTTCTTGAATATATGATGATTATGCCATACCTAAGAGTTCAAGGTGTAACATGATTTAATTAGAGATGATAATTGTTCAAAAACAGTGAAGGTCGCCAAATGTATCATGCTTAGCAGCTTTAAGCCTTGTGTCAGACTTAGGAACAAGACCTGGATTGTAGATGTTTAGTATTCATAGGGTTTCTTAGTCATACATTTTATTCTCATTTCTCAATGTAGTTATTTCTAGGAATTTTTTCAGGTGCCATAAGTTTCTGCTCTATACTTTCAGAATTGTCAGGCTATGAAAATTATTCAAGCTAGTTTATTAGTTCTTTCTTTAGCTTTTATTTGGCTTTCAATCATCATATGTTTTGGTGATGTATCAAATTCTGTAATGTGTTTAGTTTTGACAAAGACAAGACAAATGTTGTTTTGTGTTGAAAAATGACTGATCCCTTGAATATAAGATGAATATTTGTTCATGTGTGTATGTGTTTGTGGAACGCAATGTAACTGTCTTGCTCTTTGTTTGGTTTGATATTATATAAAAACCGAAATATAATTTAATCTTGTTGAACAATACTTTTTTTTGTCTTTCCCTTTAGTAATTGCAAATGAAATATTTACTATTAAGTAAGCATACAAATTTAGTCAGTACAAATAACTGCTATTTGAGTGAAGTAAACAAAAGTTCGCAATATTTAATTTTTTTTCAATTCCTACTGCTTCCTGTTTCTAATTGGTTAAACTGCTAGGACATTATTTTGCAGATGAAGGTTTCCCAACTTCACTGCATTGTAACTTGACAATTTGATATACTTTATGTGCCTATTTGAGCAGCATTATGCAGCCAGGTAACTGCATATGAGGTTTACCTTTATGACTTCCTCCATTAAATGATAACGGGGTTGCTTTCAAACGTGGCTGGATTACAGTCTTCCCTTTCTAGTTTTATCAAACTTCCTCCATCACCCTATGTCTGAGAATTTTCCTTAGTTCCGGTGAGCTAGCATAGACACCTGATCAGTGTTGTCAAGTAACGGTGCTATAACATAGCAGATTTTGATGAATTTGCTATTAGGATAACAGCAGCCACTATTCCAATATATGTCAGCTGAAATAGTGGCAATGGCGGAAAAAGAGAATGTTAGGGTTTTAAAAATAATAAAACTAAAGATTTTGCACTGAATACCCACCTATTTTTATAATAGAAAAACTAAAGTTAGTGAGTATTACTCCTATATTCAATGTAATACACATATCTTTCGATATATAAGTTATGCTATGGTTGCATTCCCTTTTTCTATTTGTAAACAAGCAACATGTTTTTTTTTTCTTCTATTTATATAAAAAATTATTTATTTCAACCTGTGCTGCAGCCTTTGCCATTTGACCGCTATGCTATCTATTTCATAGTGAATTTTTAGTGTTTTGTTATTTTCTGCAATCCGCTATTGATAATACTGCACCTGATTCGAATAAAATCAACAGAACGAGAGGTATTATCAGTTAAATCTTGTAATGAATTTGAGCATAGTCGGTCAATCTAATTCATCGTGGCTTATTGTTCAGAAAAATGATGATGCAAATAACTAGATTAAGAGTTCTTTTTCTAAATAGTTGGAATAACTGATGGTTGGACATGTTTTTTTTTCGGGTAAAGAAAAATTTGACAAATTATTCTTTTTTTTTTTAGGTTTGTAAGTGAACATTTAGGACCCATTGGTCCACATAGTAGCTGCAGCTGCTACAGTAACCGCCAAAGCTGCACGACAAATGATTAATCTCCTTGGAATTATTATTAGATAATAAAAATATTTTTACTCTAAAATATATGCGTACCTTTGCAATCAAATAATTATATGGACACAAGTTCTCTAAGTAAAACTCAACTAGTAGTAGTAAGAATATTAATATATAAAGGTTTGAGTCTGAACTCAATTTTTTTTACTTCTCTGTACTTAAAATGTGAGTTTAGTTGTTAACTTATTTGGTAAAAAAAAAATTACAGGCACAAGGTTATACATATGATACTAAACAGTGTTCGATGTAAATATATATGACCTCTTGAAGGGTGGTGTAGCTAATGCTAAAGAAAATACTTCAATTTAAAAATGCTTGTATATATTAACTAAGGTTTAAGAATTTCTTCAAAGAATGAAAAAGCAGAAAAATCCGTATATCGAACTGGGAGGTCAATTTGCGTGCAATTCGACAAAGCATGTTGAATAAGAGGCATGGTGCACATTTGCACGTCGCATGCTTTACAACACATGGACCCACCAAAACTAACACTTAGAGTACATTACCCAGTTTTTATAGCATAAATAAAAAAGTGTACTAAACAAAGCAACGCATGCACCGTGACTACTGAAACTTTTTTTAAAAAAAAAGTTTCTAGGTTAAGAACCATATATCAAAGTTTGTCTTAGTTTCTAGAGTTATATTGGGCGCATGCAAACCGACTTATTACATACGAACATTTCTTGGTCTTTCACAAATTTAGATCCTCTTCACAAATTGCACCATTCACCAGCTTCAAATCATCCATACACCTTTTCCATTCACATGTTTACAAAATACAAACCATATATATTATTATTATATATCAAGTATTAACTCAATCAACAAATTTTAAGGTGAACCACTTTGATATTTGTCTACCATAGACTCGTACATGTTTAAAAATTAGTTTAAAAATTAACGACAATTGACGATACTGTTCAAAAATATAATTTAACAACTCCCTCCATCTTTACGTTTGAGACGGTAGTAATTGAGTAGTGTCAGTTCAACGAGTTGAATTTTAATGAACACATTTGTTTTCCTTTATTCATATCCAAATAACTTTGATTGAATCATTGTCTCAACCATTAAGACCAAGCTAGAGAACTGTTTTGAAGACTATAACATCCACCAAACATCATATTTAGTACTACAAATGCAGTAAAACCAATATTCTCCCTTCCATGATCATGCATCTCTTCTTTCTTCATTAATGTATTTTTCAAATACACATATCCCAAAGTCACAGTCAGAGCTTGTAGTAAAAAATGAACTAAACTTGTTCTCTTCTTCATTGCTACTACTTTGCAATAGCAACAATGCCATGTCTGAGCTTGTATGATCATGACACCTATCTTCTTGACTCAGCTGAGAAGCCACAAACTTGTCAAGATCTCTCCAATCAGTCACTTTCTCTTTGCTCTTTATTTTGGAATATAAACTATCATCATTGTTATTATTTTCTGATATTACTGACATTGAATTTTGTCTCTTTGACTGCAAAGAGGGACTTTCTAGCTGAGGAAGAGGTACTAATAATTGGTCTGAATGCATCATGAAGGTTAAGTTATTTGCTTCTGGTTCTATTTCTTGCTTATACAAGAAATTTTGAGCTGAAATCCTCTGAGGCTGTCTTATGATAAGGTCAATGGGGTCCACCATTGAGATGATGCCACTTACTTGTTCATCATCATATAAGTTGCTTGGATCCCATCTTTCATTAGTCTTTGTTTGGACATTGGTTTTTTTCTTGAATGCTTTACACACAACCCACCCTTCTTCCTGCAAAGGCACAATTATTATTAATAATTAAGTTTGAAAGCTAAGAATGAGGATCTTCTTTATTTTTTTATTTGCATTTTTCTCTAAGCTTTTGAAATAACAATTGTTATTTATTCATTTATAATGTTCTATTTTCTAATTACTAGATGTATTGATTTATTATATTTACAAAAATACTCATAATTGTTTATAAACTTAAGACAATCTTTAAGTAAAAAAATTTAATATCTAATTGTTTTTTAAACAATGTAAATTGGTCACACATGCAATTAATAGGTGTGCAATGTGTCTAAGTGTTGTAAACTTTAGTCTATGAAGTTGGATTGCTATTAATAAAAAAAATCATGTAAATTGGTCAAATGATTTAAAGAGGAAGGTAGTAGGTTGTATCATATTTGATTTGACTATGTCATCAACTAATTGATGTTTTGAAAGTAAAAAGTGAAACTCATTGCAAACACCTAATCATTTAATTAAGTCAAACATACAAAATTTACTCATTTCAATCTTAAATATAATTAAGGAAAGTCAAATGTATTTTGTCCAAGCAAAAATATATTACATTATTTACTTATATTAATTTAAGATCGAATGAAGTACATTAGACTAATAAAAATATCATCAAATTAATAATAAAATGATCTACATACGTGTGATCTAAAGTGACCTTAGAATGAATAGCAATAAATTAAAATTTGTTACTTGTTCTTTGAGAAATAATTTCTTCTCTTAAAGGTTACTCTAAGAGAATGCTATTTTTCATGCGCATTGAGCCACCTCTTTAGATATATGAGTTGAGATTCAAATAACTTTTCCCTTTTCCTTTTTTTGTCTCTCCAATAAAAATATAACATATATAATATATTAAAAGTAATTAAAATACTAGCATTTTTAGTATAGAAAAATGCATTTGAGAGAGAGAATTAGTTTTAGAGATTATTTTAGTTAAGTGAAGATAATATATATTCTCATAAGAGTTAAGAAGAGAAAGGATTATGTTCCATACACTAAAAATCTCAATTATCTAATTAATGGCCAAGATCACTATTAATGCAGTGACAGGTGACCACCATGATTCTATTAACATTATAATGGACTAAATTACCCCTTACCATAGTATCTAAAATTGGCAAGATTCACCTCTAGAGAATGACCAAGGTTACTAAAGAAATGAGTGAATGGACAAAATTGTCCATAAAATTGTAACAATCAAATTAATATTTGAATTTATAAATTGACAATAATATATTTAAAATTGCAAAACATCAATCAAAATAGTCGATCAGTAAATTTTTACCGTTAGATATTTTAATGTGACATTGTAATTGAATATGTGACTTATCAACGTTGATCTCAGATCAATATCATATTTTCATAGACAAATTTGTCAATGAAATTTTCATCTCAAAAAGAAATTTGTGAGTTATTGTACATCGATTAATTATTGACAAATTAATCAATGAAAGATTTAACTTTCATAGGAAAATTAGTTCATGTTGTGATAACATTCATATAAGATCAATGTAAATGGATCACATATTCTATTACATGTCATATCATAGCCTATAACGATAAAAATTTAAATATAAACTATTTTAATTATCAGTTTACAATTTGAAAAATGTATTTGTCAATTTACAAAATTTATAGATTAATTTGACTTACACTTTCAATTTGAATGACCAATTTATCTATTCACCCTTAAAAATAATATTAATTCTTCCTTACTACAAATTCTTGTTTTAACTAAAAATTTAAAAATACATGATGTGTATATTTGACCAGAAAAGTATGCAGGAAAAAAAGTAAAAGAAAGATGGTCATTTATACGCTTTTGAAAGTATGGTGACTATGACTTTCTGGCTGGCGAAAGTTCTAAAGAAACTAGGAAGAAAGTTTGTTAGTGGAAAGCAAAAGTTACTATAAAACTGTTTCAAAAACAATAATTAAGTTATAAAACGAGCTTGGACTTTGGAGGAGCCAGTGGTAAATCACACGACACTAAACCATATATATATATGTAATTAATAACATGAGAAAATGACATATCCAGCGTAGGAGTTACAAAACAAGTAATAGTGCTCCTTCTCCGACTTATACAAACATCCTTGTTTTCTTGTCTCAAAAAGGAAAAAAAAAAAATACTACTCTAGTTTCAAATATAAACAAAAGTAAAGTTAAAGAAAATTAATGTATTTAATTTAAAAATATATACTCTAAAATAAAATATGCATAAAAAATAAATTTAAAAATGTGATATATCTAATAAGTGTATATAGATATATATACTTGCCTGTGGAGGTGCATTTAGAAGTGTTTGAAGTCTATACTCATGCATGATCCAATCAGTTTTGTGTCCATTAGGAGCTCTTCCTTTATAGAAAACTAAGGTCTTCCTCATGCCAATTAATTTTGTTCTTTCATACACTGACTTATCTCTTCCTGTTGCTTTCCAAAACCCTGCCATTGTAGCTCTATTGGTTCTCGTCCCCGTTGGATATTTCTTATCTTTGTGACTAAAAAAATACCACTCATGTTGCTCCTCATTCCCAATTTTGCATCTCTCTATATCAAAATAAAAAATAAATTTAGTAGTAAACAATAATTTAATTGTCATGCATTTATCAATGTAAATTTTTTACATTGTTAGCCTGTCACCGCCATTGATGAGGTATGATTTTAGATATTATTATAATAAAAATAAAATATCTTTAATGATCTAACGATTGTAATTGGTTGACAGTGTAAAAAAATTTCACACCTATTTTATTAAAATTTATTAAAAATAGTAAAAGCACTTTTGAATCGGGTCAATTATTTGATGGACGCTAAACAAAGATCTAGAACATGTCATTATTTTTTATCAAGAAAAAAAAAAAGGCAAAGATAATTAATTAACCCTCAAAACCCTAATCAAAGGTTGATGAAAGTGTGTATCTATATGGATTATTACTATATAGGATAATTAAGTATAACTATATATACATTAATTATATCAGATAAAGTCTACAACTACAATCTCAATCGTAACATCATAGTTTTTGATGTCTTTGTATATAAAGAATTACGATGCAACCGCGATCGCTATTTAAAACTTGAACACTATATAGTGTTTAGTAATATACCTTGGAGATCCCATGGTTCAATACGATATAGATCGATCTCTTTGATAACATCAAGATCAATATTTTGAGAAGCTACTTTCTTTCTCAAATAATAATCAACAAGCTCCCCATCTGTTGGATGAAACCGAAATCCTGGTGGGACAACTGACTCCTTCATTGCAGTTACTTCTATTAATAGTGCATCAAATTCACCACCATTAATACATCATGTATAAATTATAAGTAGCAGAGAAATAAACGTGTGTGTGTGTGTGTGTGTGTGAATATGTATGTAGTTAGGTGAGAGATAAAGATAGAAAGGGTGTGAGGAAGAGGTGCTATATAAGAGATAATACTCAAATGAAGAAAAAGCTAAAAAGGCATAGCCCCATAAAAGAGAAATTATATTATATAAGTCGACACATCTAATTTGGACCTGATTTTAAAGTTACACCTTATTATTTTTAATAAATTTTAACAAAAGTTCCGTTTATTATAGGTTACAAAAAGTTATTTTAATTTTATAATTTAAAAGTATATTATTAAATATTTATTTGTTATCGTTGAAGAAAGTAATTTTGATATTTAATAATTTATTATTAAAATTTTAATACGATAAAAATTATATGTATATAAGTTTCTCAAAATAGTTTATTATTTTAAGTGTTTTTTAAAATTTTACTATCCAAATAAATTTTTATCAAATAGATGAATATTTAAAATATATTTTTATGATACACTATTTAAATTAATTTTTATGTGAAATTGTATTTTAGAAAAGCTATAACAAAAATATAAAATACTATACAAATTATTGTAAAAAAAAATGTAACAAACGGACTCAAAATATTAATTTTTTTCTCAATTTTTTAGTAGAAATTGTAATTAAGAAATTTAACTTAGACTTTTTGTTATTGTTGAGAGATCCATAGATAAAAGCCAATTCTCATAGTGAAAAAGGTGGCAAGTGTTATTAGAGATAATTACCACGAGCATATTTGGTGGTGGAGAGCAATATATACATACTTAATAATTAAACTCAAATGAAAAAAAAAAATAGAAATAAGCGCGTGTCAATAAAAAAATACAATTATTTCAGCAACAATGATTTTCTTCCATGGGTGGGATTATTAATAAAAGATAGGTATATAGAGAAGCATATGATGAGAGTTAGGTTTTAGTAAAAAAAAAAAGAAAAAAAGACATGAGGAGTTAATGGAGGTTATACTAGATGTGTTTGTGAAGGGTATATGAGAAACGGACAGCTAGAGGCTTGTTTTAATGATGTTGTCTTGTGTTAGTGAATGAAAGGAATGATTCATCAACAACGGGGTTTCCCAATTCACGTTACTCTTCATAATTATACATGTCCTTCTGTTTGCCTCTAAGGATTACACTTCCTAAAAATATATAGTTTATAACCTTAAAACTATTTCAACGGGATGAATTTATTGGAATGAGTTAGACTTCCACGATATAATAAATTTGAATTTGAATATATGTTAAGAAAAATATTCATATTTAGTATCTCTACTATATTGAATATAATTATCTATCGTAAAAAATAATATATGAAAAACAAAAATAAAAAAGAGAAAACAATTAATTGAAACAAATATGTCTTTTTAAGCTCTCAAATGAATAAGTAAAATGTTTACAAAATGTTATATACTATATGATATATAAAGATGTGAGAGAATGAAACCAAAGAAACATGTTAGAATATATATCAATTCCAATTCTAAAAAAATAAAATAATTAGAATTCCTCCTTAAATATAAGATTTTTTTGAAAATTTTATGTCATATATATTTATAATTTTTCTTTTGAATTTTCAATTAGATTAATTATTTTTTACTAACATATTCTTAATTAATTTATATATTTTTTTAATCAACAATAAATACTATAATCAATAGGGGTTGACTCTAGTAGAATATATTACACTTTTATAACACAGTGAAAGAAAAAAAAACTATAAAAAAATATTAACTAATTTTTTTTCTTCAAAAGCAAACTAATAAAAACACATAAACTAATCATACAATTTGACAAAGTGTGTTTGCCTCCGAAAACAAGGTGATTGTTCAATTTTTTTATTAGTTAAGTTTAAAGTTCCAATTACAATCTAATCCAATTTTAAATACAAGAGATAATAGATACTTGTATTTAATTCAAAATTTTAAATAAAATATATTAATTTTTATTAACTCAAATCTCTCTTAAAATTCGAGATAATATTATTTGGTCTTATAGCAAATTTACAAGATTTCTCTAAACATTAATATATGGACCAAGGCCAAAGGGTAGTCCCTAATATATATATATAGTGAAGAAAAGAGAATATGAAAATGTGGTGTTGGTGTGATGACGCTATCACAAGTCAGGCACGCGTATAACTCAAAAATGGAAAGATTTTTGAAAGGCAAAAAGAGAAAAGAAAGAAAGAAAAAGTGAAACCAAAGGTACTGTTTACTGTTAAGTGAGCCATTAATCAAATTTCTATGTCTCTTATTCAGGAACTTCGGACTCTGACTCTCTTGTCTCTTTGTCTACGGTTTTCATGCAACCCTCTCACCGTTTTTATAACTGAATCTAAATTTAAATTTAAATTAATTACTATATTCCTTTTCTCTTACATTCAAAATAATATTTGGATTTTAATATAATAATTTTCTTTTTTTATATTTCAAGATAAATTAATAGTAATAATAAGATATATGTTTGAAAAAATAATAATTCAAAATGTATTTATATTTAGATAATTTTTTTTCTCTAAATGTTGCTTATAATTATAGATAGAGGTAGTACCTAATACTCCATATGTCTCATAAAAATTTAGCTGTTTGATTATTTTACGAATATTAATAAAAAGTATTAATGAAAAAGAGATAATAATACTTTTATTAATATCATGCATAGTGAAATATAATACATTGAAAATGATGTAAATAATACTCATTTCATCTTATAATTAGTATTATTTATCATTTTTTTTATATATTTTAAAAAATACAATAATAATAATAAAAAAGAGATAATTCATTTTATCAAACTACTCTTTTTAACTATTAGTGATTTTTTATTATTATAATAATATTTTAGAAATTTGTATATAATAATCATTGAAATATATTATAGAAAAAAATAATTAAAATTGTATTAAAAATTATGAATAAAATTTATTTTGAGATAATTTTTTTTATTGTTAAAATGACATTGACGATGAGATGAGAGAAGTATTAATTAATG
>JBBPBR010000007.1:14937934-14948603 GCA_037974775.1 Cicer pinnatifidum | reverse complement strand
AACTCAATACAATATATTATATCAATAAAAAATATATAAGTATTAATATTTAATAATCGGTTCGGTTGATTTTAAAAAATAATCTAAAATCCATTCCATAGGATTTTTATAAAATAACATAAAATTATTTAATAATATCAGATTTTCATTTTTTATTTGTCAATTTATGGTTTTATTTTGGTATCACGCTTAAACTCTATAAATTTTTTAGATTAAAGGTGATGCATTGTCATTTTAAAATTATTTTATATTGACCAATCATATTACATGTTGACATCACAATAAATAAAAAAATTAAATGGAAAGTTACACATATATTTCATAAATTAATACTTTATAATTAATTGTAAATGTAAAATAACTTTAAGACGGTGCATCAACTTTAATATTTAAATTTACATTAATATTTAAATTTATATCGTATACATATTTATATATTAAATTAAAAATTTATATCATATAAATCATCTATATATATATATTTTATAAAAATATAAAATTATTTAATATATTACTGAAATATATGAAAATTAATATGATATGTACCTCCATTAAACATTATTAATCTTTATTATGTTGGGAAAAACAACATATGTTCAAAAGAATTAAGACACAATCACAATCACAAGAATATAACGTGGAAACTCCAAAACCGGAGAAAAAACCACGGCCGCTGCCTAAACCGGCAACCAGAGAATTAACACTATGTGAAAATTGTTACAACACATAGACTTCTCTCAGAGAATTAACACTATGTGAAAATTGTTACAACACATAGACTTCTCTCACCCACACCCAACACCCCAGTACAACCACACTCTTACAAAGCAAATATTTAAACTAAGTCAGATACAAGCTTAAAGTGCTACATGCTGACTAGTGCTGGTGCATTTGAAAACAAAGGACCAAAACCCAATATATAGCCTTGGCCTTCTCCTTATTCTCCCACACTAAAGGATGTGGGACTTGCAATCAACCCCAACAATCTCCACCTTGATTGTAAGAGTTACAGCTTCCGCTTCCATTGTCTTACCGACAATCATACTCCACCATAAAAAGTACACTTCACTTGGAACTAAACCATCCCAAGAATTTTCTCCACTTGGAACTAAACCATTCCAAGAATTTTCTCCACTTGGAACTAAATCATTCCAAGAATTTTCTCATGTCGAAACCTCGCTGAAATTTATGGTGCAACTCCCATGTTGGCTTCCAAGAAGTTCTTCAGCCATCGACACATCACCACACACCTTGCATCAATGCCAACCAATGCTCGTGTGCTGTTCTGAATCCGCTAGCAATAACTTGTCATTTTTCATGGTATAGCGAAAATACCATAAAGACAAACGGGAGACCTTGCCAGCACTTGTCTCAGAGTCTTTTTCAACGCCTTGTGTAATCCTGATTGTATAAGCACATCCTTGACTTGTACTTTCCACAAGCCAAAGTTGATTCTTCAAACTTCTCTATGTCAAACTCCATAACGCTTGAATAAGACATAGCAGCTGCACGCAGACTGTAAACTGTGCACCAGGTAAGTTCCCAGGAAAGAGAGGTGGGTCACAACGGACACGCTTAAATATCAAGTTTTTCCTTAGCCAGAACCTCCCTAAACAAAGCCCACCGAACCTTGGCTCTGATACCAGTTGTTGGGAAAAACAGCATAAGCTGCCTAAACCGGCAACCAGAGAATTAACACTATGTGAAAATTGTTACAACACATAGACTTCTCCCAGAGAATTAACACTATGTGAAAATTGTTACAACACATAGACTTCTCTCACCCACACCCAACACCCCAGTACAACCACACTCTTACAAAGCAAATATTTAAACTAAGTCAGATACAAGCTTAAAGTGCTACATGTTGACTGGTGCTGGTGCATTTGAAAACAAAGGACCAAAACCCAATATATAGCATTGACCTTCTCCTTATTCTCCCACACTAAAGGATGTGGGACTTGCAATCAACCCCAACATATTAATCTTAATATGCCTTAATGTTATATATTACAATTACATATTTATGCAAAAAATTATTTATTGATCTCTATTATTTTTCTGTGATAATTACTTAAGAAAAAGGGACATATATCACTAGTACAAACTAGTTTTAATTGACGTCATAAGAATCTAGTTTGTGGCGGAGTTGCAACGTAAGCTTACGTAGCAATATTATAAATTCTCATCGAGTAAAACTATTTTATGTGTATCTTCATTTAAGTCTAATTACTAATTGATTTCTTATATATAATACTATATTTAACTTGGCCATTGAGAAAAAATACCTCAACAACTTTACAATTAATTATTAATATATTAGTACATGTTTGATATATTTGGCTTCTCATGCAAAGTAAGAGGTTTGATTAGCGTGAGATCACGTCACGTATGAAACACTCTTAAAATTATTGTTTCCACTTTTTTCTCAAATCTTTTGCTTTTTTCTTCATGTCATGTTTAGTTGTTAATAACATGGGTCTTTCATTTTTCAATGTCTACCATTTTATTACCTTCTTCTAATCTTCTCTTTTGCCTCTGTTACACGTCAAAATTGAGCTTTTTCTTAATACGTTAATTGAAATTCTACCATTTTATTTTATGAAATAAATTTACTATTTTATTTAGTTCAATTGACCAAGTCAAACCATATCTCTAAAAGGTTAATATAATGCTATTTTTATTAGTTATTTTTAAAAATTTAGTTCGTCAAACTATATCTCTATGAAGTTATTATAATTCTATTTTATTATTTGCCATTCTAATTTTTTGTGTATATATATTTGTACCTCAAAAAAAACTTTTATGTATATGCATTTATTTAGTCATATTTTACCGTATAAATATGGGTAAAAAAGGTTTTATATTGTAATTGTATATGGGTAAAACTTTTATTTGTTTGAATTTTGAAGATTAAATAAATAAATAAATAAAAAGCTGAAAATGTTAGAAAGAATCGACTGCAACTAACAAATTAAGAAGGAGACGGCATAACTCATCTCATAGATTTCAAAAGCAAAACTCAACAACAATTTCACTTTCTTTATTATTGATTATAACTAGAATTATATCTACACTTTTTTTGTTTAAGCTGAAAATGCGATAATTTTCTTGTGTTTGATCGATAATAATAGATTAATATTTATTATTTGAAATTGGATTTCACATTCGGGAACTTCAGTTTTGATTCTTAACGGTTTCTTACTAAACAATGCAAAATTCGATGCCATAATAAGGAACTTTGCAATTTTGGCTTGTTTTTTTGGATTTATTTTTGCTATGATATTTATTTTTCTGATTCATGTTCTATTTCTGGAATTTTTGTTTAGAGTTTGTTTGGATTATGTTTTACTTGCTAAATTTAGGTGAAATGATACTACTCCAAAATACAACTAGGTTTTTTAATAGTACTTTTACATCCATTCAATTTTTTCCTCATTCTGATAATCAATCTTCAAAATTTTATCTCTGAATTTCTCATTATACAAAGTTGGTTAAGAATCTTCTTTGAAAATTTAAATCCCCAATTTTTGTCGTCATGTTGGTAATTTTATTGTACAAATTCTAATGTTATTTAAGTTTGCATGTGAGGAAGAATTTGAGGAACATTTCAAAAAACTCCAAGTTTTTCATTAGAATACAAAATGCACTTCATTTTGGAGTCAAAGTTATAGAAGCTTGTGACGTTGCTCAATTTCTATTTGTTGATTTGTTCCCTTCTCTGAATATAGAATTGCATGAATGTTATCATTCTTTTGTTTTATTTTTTTTGTATATGGTGTGATAAACTTCAATGATCTTGCTTTGCTGCAGATAATGATTGGTGGTTGAAAACTTGAAAGTTGCGGTGGCGCGTGTGTTTCATAGCTCTGTAACAACAGAACTGTACAAGCTTTATGAAACAACTTGAAATGTGACAAAAAAAAAAAGTTTGAATGTTGAAATTGGAATTAAAGGTTTAGAGAAAAAGGAAGTGAGAAAATGGGTTCCAATTCAGGGGAGGAGGCAATGCAAGGCTCAACAGGCAGTGAGGAGAGAATTGTTGTTTCTGTTCGTGTGAGACCATTGAATGATAAGGAGCTAGCAAAAAATGATCTGTCTGAATGGGAATGCATTAATGATACTACCATCATGTACAGGAGCAACCTTTCAGCTTCCGAAAGGTCTCTATATCCAACAACCTATACATTTGGTAAGAAGAGGCTTAACTTACAAATCCTAATGTAGATTTATTTACTTGGTGTTTGTATTAAAGCTTGTGATATAATCCAAAATGTTGATGGCTTGTGACTTAAAAACAACAATTTTTCTACTGAATAATAATAATACTTTAATGGAAACGTGTAGTTTATCTAATTTACTTATTGCGTTGCGCCCGACTCGCATATATTTTCATTTGTTTGAATGGTTTTTTATTTACAAGATTAGGATGAGTTAACTTGGAGAATACAGTGGGAAAGATTTTGCATATAACGTAGTAACGATTTTCTACATTGAAGGAAATTATGTAATAACATAATCTTGTCGTACCAATACATGAAAGTGGAAGGTGGTTCATTGTTGTTTTCGGTTAAGCAATTCTAAGAAGACAATATCTGGCTTTTATTCTATCGGATCTATAAAATTTAAAAACTCTATTTGCTTCCCTCTTTTGATCCACCTTCATTTATTTTCATTGTAGACCGAGTATTTAGGGCTGATTGCCCCACAAGGCAAGTGTATGAAGCAGCAGCTAAGGAGGTAGCTCTTTGTGTTCTCAATGGCATCAATTGTGAGTTTTTCTTTCTTTCCTTAAACTGGCGTTCCTACATCTTATGCACTCATGTCCATCAACTCCTAAATTAACATCTTTCACGAGGCTTATTGGTTGTTTGGTTGATCTATTGGATTAGCTAGCATTTTTGCATACGGACAAACAAGCAGTGGAAAGACATACACCATGAGCGGTATAACTGGGTACGCTGTAGCTGACATTTTTGATTATATAGAAAAGGTATATGAAACTAAACACATTGTTGCATCACCTTGTCATTCTGAAAACCTTGTTTTGATTAGAAAATTTTTTACAGCACAAAGAAAGGGAATTTGTCTTAAAGTTTTCAGCAATGGAGATCTATAATGAATCTGTTAGGGACCTTCTTAGTACCGACAGTACACCTCTCAGACTTCTTGATGATCCAGAGGTAAAAATCTTTACAAATTTTCAAAAAAGATAGTGTGCATCAGTGCATGTAAATTTTGCTGACCATTTGTCTTTTAAACAGAAAGGCACAGTTGTTGAGAAACTTACGGAGGAAACTATGCGTGACTGGAACCATTTTATAGAACTTATTTCTTTCTGTGAGAGTAAGTACTAAATGGAGGTTCTCAGATTATCTTCTTTATGTGTTTTTTTTTTTTTTTGTTTCTTTTCTTCTTTACAATTCTTTGTCCAGCTAGAGCTGACTGCATGCATTTACCTAACAATTTTTTCAGCACAAAGGCAGATAGGGGAGACATCCTTGAATGAAGCAAGCTCGAGATCGCATCAAATTCTAAGACTGGTATGTCAATTCCCATGTATGTTGAAGGGCAGCAAAATCTTCAAGAACCTCATTACTTAAATTTCCTAAATAATGTTGTTTTTCAGACAATTGAAAGTTCTGCACGTGAATTTTTTGGAAATGACAAATTGAGCTCTCTTGCCGCATCTGTGGTACGACTGATTCACATATATTAAAGGAAAATAACATGAATCACTTTATTACGTTGGAGTACTTCATATGAAATCAAAATGATAATATTCATTTTCTTGGATATAGAATTTTATTGATCTTGCTGGAAGTGAGCGGGCATCGCAAACTAATTCAGCTGGTGCGAGATTGAAAGAGGGATGCCACATAAACCGTAGTTTACTGACTCTAGGAACTGTCATCCGCAAACTCAGGTTACCTTGAAATGGTTGCACTTTAACATATTTTTACTCGCAAAAATGCATACTATGTCTCCATATTCTTTCAGTGTTACTCAGAACTTTAGTCTGCATGCAATTGACCTTTGGGGATGTTTAAAAGAACACAAAGACACTTTTTTATTTATTTAATGATGACATTGCAAGATTGTTCTGTACTTTTGGCACAAAAGATTACATGCAGCAAACAAGTATCCAATATTGAAAAGCGATGGAAGAAACTCTATAATTTACACATAAATTCCCCAAACACTAGTGCACATTTTTACTATGAATTTACATTCTTAGAGTTTTATTATGCTCATCCTTATCCAATAGATTCTGTTACTAGTAAGTTTTTTAATTTGGAATGAATATCAGGTGAAACTCTTTAAGACTATCATAAATTTATTGAATGTGTTGTTTGATATATTAAGAAAAAAGAAGTTTTTATACTCCTTTTCGTTAAATGTATCTTTTGCTTTTACCTAAAAGTAAAAATAATGAATTTGATCGCAGCAAGGGTAGAAATGGACACATCCCTTTCAGAGATTCAAAGCTAACTCGCATACTGCAGTCCTCAATAGGAGGCAATGCTAGAACAGCAATCATCTGTACCATGAGTCCTGCACGGAGCTATGTTGAACAAACTAGAAACACCCTCTTATTTGCATGTTGTGCTAAAGAAGTGGCAACTAATGCAAAAGTCAATGTAGTGATGTCTGATAAATTGTTAGTCAAGCAATTGCAAAGAGAGTTGGCTAGGCTGGAAGGTGAGTTGAGAAATTCAGGGTCAACCCTCCGTAAATCGGATTCTGCAGCATTGCTGAGGGAAAAAGACCTCCAAATTGAGATGGTAATCATCGATATTTTTCCAACATTACTTTTTATACATTGCTATATTACCCACAATGTAACTTAAGGTGTATGACATCATTTCAAAATTTCTATATTACCCACAATTATGTAACTTAAGGTGTATGCTTGTTCTTAAAAAGTAGAGTATAATGTTTGTAAGGTAGTACTAGTATGTGTCTCACGAGGTTGTTGTTTCAATTCAATTATTTGCTACTCGTCCTTATAACATTCTGAAATCCAAGTCTTCATTCACTCTCTGCACTCAGTAAAATTAAATTTTGTGTAATACTCTCCCTTTTATGAATGAGCTGATGTGTTGGGGTTCTGTCTATGGTATAAGTGAATTTATTAAATTTTATAATTCAGATGCTCTATCATTTGAAATATTTCAACTATGTTGAGAATTTGACATATTAAAACCAAAATTTTCGAACTTTATGACCTTCCAGTGGAAAATAATGGGGTCATTTTAAGAATATTCTGACTTCTCTTTTTGTGCTTCTATCTGGTCACGAAATGTCAAATATAAAGTATACACTAGAAATTATATCTGATTTTTTGACAAAGTAATGTGTTCCATTCTCATTCTTACACTAGGGCTATATAGATAAATCTTTTTCTGCCTTAAATATTTTAATGTATTCAAGATCTATGAGACACTTTCAACAAATAGAGACACCTTCATTGTTGTAATGCCCTGCTTGGCAATATTCACTTGTTAACCAATCTTAGTATGATATTTGAAAAAGAGGAAAAAAACATTTTGAGGAGACACTTCAAGTGCTCTTTCTATTATATACATGGTTACTGAACATTTTTGCTAAGCAAGCATGAGTTTTATGTAATAAAGAATGAGGACACTGATTTACTTACTTTTGTTCATTTTCTTTTGAGCTGTAAATATCAACTGCTATCTGATTTTGCAGTTAAAGAAAGAGATAATGGATCTGGCTTTCCAGCGAGACCTTGCCCACTCTCAAATTAAGGACATGGTTCAAGTGGTTGGAGACGATATGTTTTCAAGTGATTTCGTAAGTGTATTTGTGTACTCTAAACCATTAAAAGTCATAATGAACATTCCTTTTCAATCTCATTTATGTTCACACCCAATCTTCAGGAAAGTTTGGATCCCCAGTATCCAAAATTACGTGTGCGAAGTTCAATGGACTTTGAAAATGAAACAACAGAACCAAATTTATTAACTTTTGACGGCTTGGAGAGTGTTAGATCTTTTGATGCTTCTCAATATTCAGATGGACTTAGTGTTAGTTCTGAAGAGAATTATTTCCAGCTCCCTGATTTGGAAAAGAGTCTTCCCATAAGGAAATCTTTCCAAGGGTTGTCAGTTGTAAATTATAATGATGTAACGAACGATTCAGATAAGAATATAGTTCAAGAACAGCTTGATGATAAGGGATGTGAAAGTTGTAAGGAAGTTAGGTGCATTGAGTCAGAAGATCCAATTACAACCACACATACACACTCAAATTCAATAGATTTGAGTCCAAATAAAGACACGAACTCTAATGCATCATCTCCCGGGGCAAATACAGTTGTCTCAGGATTGACAAAAGTTGATAACATAGACAAAGAAAACAAAGACTTGTCTTCATTTGAGTTAAAGGAAAACAAAGAATCGAATCCCTTGCACCAAGGTTTTTTTCTTCTCTCTTCAGAGAAAATAAGTCCATTGCTGGTAGAAAAAGATGCATCTAGATCTAGAACCTTGAAATTGACTAGAAGCAGAAGTTGTAAACCAAGTCTCATGAAGGACTCATCTTCAGATTGGTTTGACCACAACGAAATAATTCAGAACACCCTCCCAATAGGGTCCCAAAAAGACTACATTGGCAGACTTGAGGACTTTCAAAAGAAGACCTATATACTAAAATATAATCCCAATGCTGAGAGGTTATCCTGGGCTGGTTATGGGATTTGCGAGAGATGTTCTACCGCTGACATACAAAATGTTAAATCATCGTTTGAGTTGGAAATTGGTGATGATAGTGATTTATCTCCAGTAAGAAAGGAAAAGAAAGAACTTGGAAGTTCAAATCTACTGGAAAACAACGAGGTATGCTTTAATTGTTCAACTTACTTCCTTTATTTATTTCGTTGTGTCTTTCTTATTTATCTTATACCCAGGTTTTGCTAGTGAATATTAACTATTTGGTCCAATAGAGAATGTCTCTAATCATATATATGTAGAGATCCCTTTGTATTTTTACTTAACTACATTACTGATGTAAGCAACATGTATATACATTGCTACCCGAAAACCTTGTTATTATATTGAAAATTCAACTAGCGATTCTTTGAATTGTTTTGCATGGCAGGTTCCAGACACAGGAGTTAAGTCAACTGTTTCTGCAAAAAAATTCAAAAATGTTGGGTTCAACACATTGCAATCTGGTGAAGAAAAACATTTGGACTGGTCTTCAGAATTTAAGCAGTTGCAGAAAGAGATTATTGAACTCTGGCATTGTTGTAATGTTTCATTGGTCCACAGGACTTACTTTTTCCTTCTATTCAAAGGGGACCCGTCAGATTCTATTTATATGGAGGTAGAGCTGAGAAGGCTGTCCTATCTCAAAGAGAATCAAATTTTGGAAGATGGACGAACCCTTACCCCTGAATCAAGGTAATAAAAAAGTTTTTTTTTTGGCAAATTGTGATGGACTGTCACTGACAGTGCATTTCCTTTAATTTCTTAGCGTATTGGGTTTCATTAAAAATAGCTTTTTAATCTTTGTTTTAACTATAAGTTAACATTGTGTAACAAAAAAACTTATAATGTGTTTCCTTTGCAAACAGCAAGAGATACCTTAGAAGAGAGAGACAAATGTTGAGCAAGCAAATGCAGAGGAAGTTGTCAAAATCTGATAGAGAGAACATGTATGTGAAGTGGGGTATTCGTATGAGTTCAAAACATAGGAGGTTGCAATTGGCACATCGCCTATGGTCTGAAACAGAAGATATAAACCACATTAGAGAGAGTTCCACAATTGTTGCAAAGCTTGTTGGATCAGTAGAGCCAGATCAGGCTTTCAAGGAGATGTTTGGCCTCAACTTTGCACCAAGACGCAGAAGAAAGAAATCTTTTGGTTGGACATCTAGTATGAAGCATATTTTGTGAGGGTGATTGTTGGTACAGAAATATCTTGTATAGGAAGTTTGATTGGGCCATGTAAAAATTTCCCCTGGCTCCATTTAACGTAGGAAAAATATTGTATCCCCCTTCTATGAACCACGTGATCTATTTTGTATGTATTTGACTTCCATTGCTATTTGATTGTAAAGAGGTTGAAGGATGTGGAATTCCGAGGTTTTAGAATTGATAATTATCAAATAATGTTTATGAAAATGTAATATACAATGCATTCATAGAACCCTATATTTGGTATCACAGAATGAATAGTTGTGATTTTTAAAAATCTGATAATTTATAGTGATAAATTCTATTTGAGGTAGTAGATGAAGAAAGAGAAGGGGAGATTTTGAGAGGGGAGGAGAGAGAATTGAGATAAATTTTTTATTTCATTTAAAAGAGTTATTTTGTAGTTTTATGAGAGATTCAGTTATTTTGTCGTTTAATATCAACCTGTTTTTAATTTATTAAAGACTTGTTTTTAAAGCCAGCCATAGTGTATTTTAAATTTTTAGAGAATTATAACAATTTGAAAAGTTCACTACTATCTAAATTGAAAAAAAAAACATAAAAAATTCGAAGAAAACAATTCAACGTTAGTACGCTTTATAAAATGTCTCATTTAAATTTGACTCTTAAATAATTCTTTTGATAAAATAATATAGTATTTTTATAGTTAAATGTATAATTAACTTCATATGTGAAAATACTAACACAATATATATATTCTAGTT
>JBBPBR010000007.1:14907240-14937446 GCA_037974775.1 Cicer pinnatifidum | reverse complement strand
CGAAAAAAAAAAAAGATAAAAAACTAAAACGTTACTTGAGATTAAATTAAGGGACTACGGATGTAATTTAATCTATAATATATTATTAAAACATCCTCGATTTTTAATTGAATAGAGTATATTATAAAAAAGTAATAAATCGTAAAAGTGAATCATATTAAAAATTAAAAATAAAAATGTTATTGAAATTTTTTATTATGGTACAAGTTGTTTGTTGTATACTCTTTTAGAAAGAAAAAACTTCTCCAGATTTGAAGCTGCTTTTTATAGTTGATTTTTTGAAAAACAATAGGATAAACATACACAACAAACTTCTATTTTTTTAAGAAAGAGAGAGTAGATAAAGAAAAGTTAGTTGATAATGGTGCTTAATCACTTTTTAATTTTCATATTTTTTTAAAGTAACCATGTGTTCCTCGTTATATTAATAATGAAAAAAGCGTATGAAAATTGAGCACGTTGATTCGTAAATTAGCTAACACACGAGACCTCTTTCTTTCGTAATTTCCTTTAGTATATGCTATTTTTGTTTTTGAAGCGTGAAATTTCATTTTCATCCAACGAGCGGAAATTAATTAAATTAAATTAAATTATTAGAGTGAAA
Organism: Cicer pinnatifidum; assembly: GCA_037974775.1. Lineage (NCBI taxonomy): Eukaryota > Viridiplantae > Streptophyta > Magnoliopsida > Fabales > Fabaceae > Cicer > Cicer pinnatifidum. The sequence continues at coordinate 14,936,842 of JBBPBR010000007.1, read as the reverse complement.
AATAGTATTCCATTTTCAAAAGGGAAAGAAAGCTGAAGTGAATCTCGAAATTGCAAGAAACAAGGACGATGAAAGCAGCTTCATTGTTGTTGTTCCTATTTCTGTGTTTCTCGTACGTATTTGCTTTCATTCCACCTCGTAATCTTCTTCTCAGTAACTTGTCTCAAGCCAAATTCCTCACCAATCAAGAGTTATGGTTCAATCAAACTCTCGATCACTTCTCTCCCTATGTACTCTACTTTCTCTCTCTCTCTCTCTCTCTCTCTCTAAATTGAACTTGTTGATCTTTATTTTTTTTAATCAATTTTAGGAAGATAATGTTTTTTAAGTTAAGTTGAAGATAACGGTTAATTCGTTCTGATTTGTTAAAAAGATGTATTGTTTAATTTTTATTTGCTAATACTATATAGTATTGATTTTGTATATTAATTTTGTTGTTGAAACTGCAGGATCACCGTGAATTCAGGCAACGTTACTATGAATTCCTAGACTATTTCCGGATTCCTAATGGACCAATTTTTCTGGTGATAGGTGGTGAAGGACCATGCAATGGGATTGTAAATGACTATATTGCTGTATGTTGCAATTCAATTCTTCTAGATTTATAATAATAGTAATAACTTGTGTTTCTTTTATTGGTTTTGTTGGTTCATGTATCTGCATTGAACACTTAACACAAATTAGGAGGTGTTTACTTTTAGCTAAGTAGTTTAATTGAACTTGTATTTGATAAGAGATAGTAGACAGAAACTGGAAAGTAAAGAGAAGTGGATAATGAGAAATGCGATAAAATGGACAGGATTTGGTCGCCAAGTTTGACCGATTGTACCTGTGTCTTTGACAACAGAGCAACTGTTGTGATTTCTATTTATCACAATTGGGTTACTTGATTACAACTTGTCGTTAAAATTAAATACTACATTCTTGTTTACAAGCACTTTAACGCCCAAGTCAGTGAAAGTTTGGAAGAGTGAGAGGTAGAATGACCAGTGCACACCTTTTCCTGAGAGTTGGATCTCCATTTATAGACATGAACAAAGTGATTTTGACGGTAACCCTTTAGCTTATAGTGGACCGAAGGATTGGGCCTTAGCCCAGTCTAGAACACCACCTATAGTCATACACGACAATAAGTTAGTGTTTACCATACAATATGATATCTATAAGGAGGTTGGCGCAACAATATGTATAAGATGTTGCTGTGGTTGAAGAGAAATAAAGGAGAAACTCTGAATAAACTTCATAAGAGCTTATGGAAATGAGCTGAAAATAGTCTGGACATATCATAAACTGTTTTTACAAACTCATTCAAACACTTAAGTAAGTACTTATATCATAAGATAAGTCTAAATAAGCTCTTCTAAAATGTTGCCTTGTTGATGTTAAGATCATATGTTTTGTAACAAGCACAAATCCTATCTATTGTTGTGGTCACTAAGACTGACTTTGGCTTTTCATTTTTTTAACAAATACAAGAATGGTGTGGGTTTTGTGATGAAAACATATATGTATAAACAAATGTCTGTTCCTTATTTTATTTATAGGTACTGGCAAAGAAGTTTGGTGCGGCTGTAGTTTCTCTAGAACATCGCTATTATGGGCTGAGTACCCCATTTGATTCTTTGGCAACAGAAAATTTGAAATATCTATCATCCAAGCAGGCACTCTTTGATTTGGCTGCTTTTCGCCAGTATTATCAGGCAAGCTTTGCCTTTTCTTTTACTTCCATGGTTGAAGACAGTTTGGTAGAAGTGAAATCAGTAAAATGGTAACTTTAGAAATTTGGTTGTAAAAAATGTTGCAGACATTTCTTTGTTACAAGATTTTAGAATACTAAAGAAGCATAATTGATGTAAGGTATTGGTCCAATTCACATATAAGTTGCTTGAAACCAAATTGTAAAAAGGTTTGTGAATATTTACCGAAATATTGATTATGAGTCACATTGAAATATTGATTAAGGTCGGTAATGATCAATGGCTTGAAATATTTGACACAAGATGTTTGTAGTTACTCTATTTACCCATTAGTTATGTGTCAATAGTTCTTCAACATTTTCTAGCTGTCAATTTATTGTATTTCCTTCAATTCACTATATGTTTTTTCACTTGACTTCAAGTTTTTATAATGGAAAATGTCAAAATTTTAAATAATTGCTTGTTCTGTATGGTAGTTTATTAGATTGCTGCCGGTTTCATTTTTTAATTTTCGTGTAGGATTCTTTAAATGCAAAGCTGAATAGAACAGAAGTTGAAAATCCATGGTTCTTTTTCGGTGGCTCGTATGCTGGAGCACTCAGTGCATGGTTCCGTCTTAAGTTTCCCCATTTAACATGCGGAAGTCTTGCAAGTTCTGCAGTTGTTCTTGCTGTTCAAGACTTCACAGAATTTGATCAACAGGTGAAGATACTTATTTTTACTTTGCCATCTTCTTCTTTAGCGTCTTTAGTCTAGATGCTAAAACTAGCTCAAAGTTCCTTCTTATTCTAAGTTATGGCAAATTGAACTTTGAGTTCTTACATGCAGATCGGTGAGTCGGCCGGTGCTGAATGCAAAGCAGCATTACAAGAAACTACTCAAATCATTGAAACAAAACTCGCAACTGATGGAAAGGCGCTGAGGGCATTTTTTAATGCAGATGATGTATGCTTTGTTCCTTAGTTACTCTTTCCTTGCAAAATTACTTTAAAGTTTTCCACAGAACATGAATTGTGTTCCCTACTAGACTTTTTATTTAGATTACCATGCTGTAATGTTGACTTTCCTATTTTGCAGCTTGAAATTGATGGAGACTTCTTGTATTTTCTGGCTGATGCTGCTGTTATAGCGGTAATTCATATGATAGTAGCTATTTTTTCTTATGCATTGTGATTCCTTGTATTCAAATCCGTTATTATATCATGTTCCCTTTTCTGGATCTTTGAATGCTACAGTTTCAATATGGAAATCCAGATAAATTATGCAAGCCTCTGGTCGAAGCAAAGAAGGCCGGGGACGACTTGGTGGTATGCTTTTCAATCTTGCTCCTTTTCCAGAATATAATCAGACTTCCTCAAAGGAGCTTTCTTTGTATTTAAATTTAAGAGTATAACAAACCACCTTTTATTTCATTCGTCTCCATTTCCTACCGAATAGTTTCTTTTTTCTCTTTTCCATTTCCCAAAGGAGCTCTCTTTTTATCAAGATGTATCATGTATGTATAATTTAAAACTATATAACTCAATATGCAGGATGCTTATGCCAAATATGTCAAAGAGTACTATGTCGAAAGCTTTGGCGTCAATGTACAAACTTATGACCAGAAATATTTGAAGAAAACTGCAATCAATGAAGACTCTTCATCTCGATTATGGTGGTTTCAAGTTTGCACTGAAGTGGCGTATTTTCAGGTGGCTCCCTCAAATGATAGCATACGTTCCTCAAAAATTGACACAAAGTAAGTTCCTGATCTCCAGTATTCGCTTGATATGCTCCTCTTTTACTTACATATTGAATATTTTATTTTATTCTTTCCTGATCTCCTTTTTTTTACATCTTTATTTTATTGAATATTTTTTCTCTGGAATCTTGTTAACTTTTACAAAATGGTTTCACATTGCAGATACCATTTGGACCTTTGCGAAAATGTCTTTGGAGATGGCGTCTTTCCTGATGTCGATGCCACTAATTTATACTATGGAGGCACAAAAATTGCTGGTCTAGTAACTAACCTATGCCTGAATTTTTTTTGTTACTCTCTTTTTTCCCTTAATATTAATTAATTATATATGTAAAATTTATTAACAATGTGTTTACAATTTACATGACTCTCTTACTTTTCCATTGTATACACGTGTTATTTCTTTTTATGTTATCATTAGTGGTATTTGAGAACTAAACATTATCTTTGTATGGCCTTTATTTAATCTGAACCTGAACTTAAAAGTCATTTTGAAAATTAGTTTATCTTTTACTTACATATTTGATTGAGCTGACCATTATAACTTATAAGTTAGTGACAAAAGGTAAATTCTTCAAAATAAAACTTCATTATGGGCTTCTCATGTTTGGATGCTACATATTATTCATTTGTTTTATGCTTTTACTCTGAAAATATACTTTTATTCAAGTATCTTAAATTCGGTCTGATTTAATATATCTCCTAATGTAATGTATATGGACAGGTTCAAAAATAATATTTTCAAACGGCTCACAAGATCCATGGCGTCACGCTTCCAAACAAAGTCCATCCCCTGATAGTAAGTTGCCATTTAATTTTTCTACCAGTTTATTTATTTTATTTTTTTGGTAAAATAAAGTTTAGGTGAGTTTGGTCCCGGGGACTCACCAGGACTAGGACAGACCTCGAGGCTCAGCAAGCACAACTTTTCTGCAGTTCAGTCAGTGACATTCTTTATCCTTGCCATCACTGTGGAAAGATGTCCGATTGACGTTTCTCTAAAATCCAACATGGATTGTTTATTTGATGATCATTCGAGAAATGACTGATTGATTTTGCATCAAAGTTCCACCATGTAATGTGTTAGTTGTTTGAACGTTAGCCACATGATCTTAGGCTATGGTTCAATCAGTATCTGGTAGTAGTCTTAGACTTGTTTACATAAAAAGGGGGAAAGAAGAGTTCGGAGTCATATCATATGATACAATTATAAAATATATAGTTTATGCAATGCAAAATACATTTGTTTGTTCACTGAATGCTGTTTAATGACTTAAAACATTTCAGTGCCTTCTTACCTTATCACGTGTAATAATTGCGGCCATTGTACCGATTTGCGAGGATGTCCTCAATCTCCTTTGGTCATTGAAGGTATGTGCAATATTTTAGCTCAATTATGTCAGAGTTAACTTCATACCATTATCCTTTCAGTGTCTAAATTGCATGATTCACAAATACATCATCTAACATATCTCGTGGTTACAAAAAAAGGATGAAAATTAATAGTAGTAAAATGTCATGGTAGTTAGATACAAATGTGCTAGTTGCTTGTTAAATGCATGGTTGTAATATATTAACCAAAATTCTGGATGTGAATTTTTTTCCAGGTAATGAGAAGAACTGCAGTTCCCCTGATGCAGTTCACAAAGTAAGGCAAAAGATTCAAGAACATATGGACTTATGGCTATCTGAGTGCATTGACGAAGGCAGGAGTTTTATATGATTATTTGCATATGAGGTGCATGATACAATCACTCATGACTCCATGAAATATATCACACTTTGTATTAACTGCAATATATCACACTTTGTATTAACTGAACAATCCTAAGACAGAGAACATACGTGTAAAACAGAATGCCTTTCCTAAGACATTTCTTGTACTTAATGCATGTTGATTTCACTCCTTCCATTTAATGTTCATTAGTAACCCCTTTGCCTCATCCTGTTATTTCCCCCCCAACAGTGCTTGTCCAATTCTTTCTTCTATGTTTTGGATGCATATTCATATACCGCAACAAGAGTGTCGAAATATGGGTGTTTGTTGACTTGCTTTAGCCATCCAAGTGTTTCCTAATGTGTTTTGATAATTGAGAACCAGTTTGTAGAAGAATTCTTTTCCACATAACAAATATCATACACAATTACACTACTTGAGCTATTAGGGAAATGTTTGGTTTCAAAAACACTGTTTTTAATTTATCTTTAAACTTGAAAGCATCATAATTTCTGAACAAGCTAAGTATTGGAAATAAACTTCCAAAGAAAGAAACAGTATATTCATGGCAAGTTCTCTTTTTGGATGAAAAAAAGAGCATATTACTTCTTTACTGGACTAATTAGCTTTTTCCATAGAGGAGGTGGATTTGGAGAATTCAGCATCCATTGAGACCTCTATGTTTGATTAGTATCCTCCAGTGTGACTCTCATATTGAAAGCATCAGAGGGTAATGAATTAATGTTTTTTTTGTTGTTGAAATGTTTGGTTGAACTCTTGAGGTAGTACTCAATAATAATTCACATTCATGTCAATTGTCAATTCAGTGGAAATTTTTACAAGACTAATTTTGGTATGCGTCAAATTTCATTTGGATAATTGCTTGAAAGGGGCTGCACAAAGCTTATTCTTTGAAGGTTGTAACTGAGGGGATACTCTGTGTCTTGTGACACTGCTTAGATTGGGTGATTTTATGTTACTATATCTTCAAAAAGTTATATTAATAACGATATAAACAGAAAAGTTTTCTAATAGAAAGTGTTTTTCAAATGACAAATCAAAATCATGTATTGTCATCTTAATCAAATAACAACTATATAGATTACCATCAAAAAGTCAATGGGCATTGAAGTTAAAAAAATCAAGGCAAGCTTACTTAGGGTTTATACACTGAGATAAGTCTAAAAGCCTTAAAATAAAGGGAGCAATTTTTCAATCAATTCCATTGTATACATTTAAATAAAACACAACTGTTGTGTTGTCTAAAATAAATCACGTCGTTTGAAAATATACATTAAAAATTGTGTAACTTTTTAGAATTGTGAGGGGTTGGAAAAGTTGCACCCTATTAAACATAGGAAATGGGTTGAATTGTTTGTTGAAATTTTCTTAGTCAACAAAACCTCAACAAACATCTATTTTAACAACTCTTCAAAACAAACATCTTTTTTAATAATGCCTGTATGTTTTTATAATTTTTCTCATACGGAAATTCTTTTTAGTATTTTCACTTTCAATATATCAAATAGGCAAAGGGTTATACCAAAACTTTTGAATCCTTTCCAATTTCACGAGAAAAATAACTCACAATATGCAATAGAACTCTGCATTTTAATTTGTATAAATAAACAAACTGGTCAATAACTAAAATTTGATAGTATAGACAACAATAAAAGCTTTGGTCATATTCATTGTCATGCCTCCAAAATTCCAGTATGTATGCTCATTCAAATATTTAAACAACAAATAACATAAAAGCCAATTCAACCAAAAAGACTATAATGTGACATCTAAATAAGGTAACCCATAACATTATGTAAACTTCCACTACAAAAAAACTAGTCTTCTGCTATCAAACCCAGCAGTCAAATTAAGATACAGGAGCTTTAGCCTTCATCTAAGATAGGTAGACGAAACCCATAATAAAACATATGTTATCAATGATGTGATCACTTCAAATGCTCTTAGTCCCTTAATTACAGGAATGGGAGGAATTACTGATACCATCAAGAAGGTTCCCAACAGCCACGAAAAGATAAATGTTCCAACCCTGCATCAAATCACAAATGTATATAAGGAGAACATAATGAGATGAGAGAGATACCATAAATGCATCAAATTTTAAAAGGGAGAGGGGCACATTGATATCAAGGTTGCCAAATAGCGACTATAGTAGTGCTATATTGGAGCATATCGGAATTTGAACAAACAGATATTTTCTTCGATCCGCGATTGACAACAGTGATTGATATTAATATTTGAATGTCATGCAATGGGAATAAGTGATGCTATCAAAATGAAAAATGCTCAATCATGGTCTGGTAGACAATATTGTCAAGTGAAGTACTATATGTTTAACATATTTAGAAGAATGAGACAAATCACTGTTTACATACCCATAAAACAAAGCTCTTATCTTGCTCTTCAGCCGATCATATATGAAATACGTTGTGGCAATCAGAGATAATGCTACCTGAAGTGTTGGCCCTTCCTCAGTTGGAAAGAGAACAGTCAGAACACCGAGTAGCAAAAATGCCAGTGAAGTTTTTATAATGAATGTCATGGATGGAGTGCGAAATCTGCCTCTGACAGCCTGAACAAATCGAGATTGATTGACTTCCCTCATTTTTTTATTGATGTCAATTTTTGGGTTCCTCCGCTCATAGAACTTCTGCATGATTATTTTGTCATGCGCTGACTCGATTGAATCTACACTTGGCTTATGCCCTGCATATTTTTGAATCAGGAAATTTCTAGCTGCTTGAATTTCTTCTTCAGAAGCCTCCTTGCTTATTCCAAGTCGTTTATATGGATCACTCACACTAATTCTTGGGAAAACAGCTGCATTTGTAGCAAAGGAGCAGCAAAATGATAAGTTAAGCTATAATCTATTGTTGGTTTTATATAAGGTGATTCAAAGTATCATATGCATAAGGTGCAAAATAATTTATAGAGGTATTGATTACAGTGAATCTATGAAGCACATACACTTATTTTCAACAAAACAAAGGGTTTGGACTTCGGGCCACGACTCATGTTGAGAGAGAGAGTCTATGGAGCAAGGACACTCCTGCGACATGCAAGTAAATATATTTTCAACAAAAACAAAGGGTTCCGACTTCGAGTCATGACTCATGTGGAGAGAGGGAGGAGACGAGAGGAGAGGAAGAGGAAGAGGGGGAGAGAGAGAGAGATATTGTCACATAACAAGGTCATGACTCATGTTAAAACTTAACATGACAGGGTCCATTCCCAAGGGTGGGAAGGAAGAGAAACAGTCATTCTGGCCAAACAGTAGGCACTATTTGTCTGTCTCCCTTAAAGCAGTTGTTTAACTGAAAAAACACTCCTCCCCACCTCACATGCCAAGAAAAAAACACTAAACTAAACTGAAAAACAATTTCCTCCTTGAACTCCTTATGATCTAGCCACCTACCTCTTGGGCTTGTAACATATCACTTATTTTTAACATATTTTAGTTCAGCTTCTCATACACCAGCAAGTACGAACGATTGTGCTCAAGTAATTATCATAGGAAGAGATGGCTTCAACTTTACAAACCAATGGGCAAGACCACAGGAAAAAAAATCCATAATAATCACAGAATCATTTTCAAGTTTAGTTTTTCTTTACAATACCTATTATTTCAGAAAAAAATACCATTTAACTTACATACCGGTTTCACAAGATCCTAACCTTGCAATGAGAATTTCTGTATCATGAAATATAAGAATTGAGTTTCATCATCAAGATAGAAAATTTACCAGCAGAATCATTTGACATATCACCGTATGAAGCATCCATGGCACTTCTGACCAATAGAACTTGTCTTCTATCGCATTTTAATCCAGGAGATGAAAAACTTGTTCTGTAAATTGACAGGGTGAGGAAAATAATGAATTGTTTACCATTCCACAAAGCATGAACCATACATCGAGTTCCAAGTTGAATAGGTAATGATAATTGGGCATACCTTTCCACTCTGGGAAACGCTGTCCTTTGTATATGTTTACCGGCCACAGAAAAGGCCACGACTCGAACACGGCGTGATTCTAGGTAACCAGGAGGTAATTGGGGGCATCTTGAGAGAGTTCCACTTAACCCAGATACAATCATTGTTATAAAAATAAAACTTCAGAAAATAAAACCCTATCTGCTTTTGCCTTGGGAGAATAGAGATCACAACTTGATGCTATAAATTTCAAACACACAAAAGAAAAACCAATGAACAACACAGGACAAAGAGAGTAACATCACTTAAACAAAGATACATTCGGTAATTATGCAATGCAATACAAACCAACAAAAGTATTGTCAAATAGCAGAAGTTGTGACACTATATAGAATTGCGGAATTTGAACAATCAGTTATTTTCCGCAATCCACAATTGAAACACTACAAACTAATTGCTACCAGCATGCAATTAACTAACTGTTATAATCCAGAACACTAAATCGCTGTGTTTTGGGATTCCAAAAATTTGTCTTCCTTTTATTGATGGATAAGTACACAAACGACAGTATCAGTGAAGTAAGTGCGGCGTGCAGGGTTGAAGAAAACGACAGTATCGGTGAAGAAAATAAAACCTCGTGTAAATCGTAAAAATAAAAAAAAATAAAAATAAAAATAAATAAAATAGAATGATTATAAAGTAAGGAGAATGAAAGTGGATGAGACGAAATGAAATTATTAAGAGAGAGAAAAGACAGCGTGTGAATTGGAATGTGTGGAATGGAAGTGAAAGCAATATGTGTGAAATGAAAGAGTGGAAAGTGTTACCTTTGGTTTGGCGTTAGGAAAAAGGGGGAAAGTGTAGCCTGTTCAGAGTTGAATCATCATCTGAGAATGGAGAAAGAGCTTGTGAGTGAATGAATTACAACGGATAGCACAATTGCAGTTGCAGAACCAGAAAAGGGCTTTCGAGATGACACCGCAAAACCCTGCCCCATCCAAATATTTATTTTATTAATTTTCTTTTATTGTAATATTTTAGAAACTAACTTAATTATAATTATAATGTAATTTTATACGATGTAATTTGAAAGATGCTTACGAGAATAACTATAATTCACCATAAAGTCCAATTTGTCTACTTACAAAAAAAATTGTGGTCCTAAATATGAGGGATAGTTGCATTTCAAAAGTTTGAGTATGTTAGATAAAATCTATAGAATGAAAATTAGTTTGACATCTTATGGTCTATCCAAGTAAATTGTGGGTTAAGATTATGAGAGTCAAATATAATTGCAGTTTTTCTAATATCCTTTATATGAATTTCCGTTATGTTTTATCCTCTATTTGGAAGGCTATTGTAAATGTTTAGAAGGATGTGAAAGAAAATATTACATGCAATTCAAGATAGTCATGATACAAGATTTTTGAAGGACTACTCAATTAGAAGATTTAATAACCTTCAATCACATTTATCTGGTGTTATTTCTATTGGGGAATCTAATTTTTCAGTATTTAATTATGTTTCAAAAGGTAGATGGAACTAGGACAAGATTCATAGGTATGTGCCAAAAAAAGTTTGTAACAAAATTGCTTCTATCAAACCCCTTGCTCTAAGAATATGTTATTTTTCTTGTTGAAATCTTACTACATATGGTCATTTTACTTTAAAAGTGTTTACGAACTTCTCTATTCTCAATAAAATATCACTCCTGATCACAAGAGATTTTGGAATTTTTGGAGTTGGAATGGCCATAATCGTTATAGGATATTTCTTTGGAAGTTAAATCATATTAGACTCCTAATATATGATGAAAGACACTCTATAAGAATTTCCACATATAATATGTGTCTCTGTTGTTGTGGATGCCTATAAACTATTGTGATATATTAAGAGATTGTGGTGAAGTTGGAATGATCAGACCCGATCGCTGGATTAAGTTTTTTAAGTCAATCTTATTGGAGTTCTTATGTTGGTGTGGTTGTGTCCGAAATTTGGAAGGATCACAATAGCCCATAGTTTTTTTTATTTTTTTTTATTTTTTTTTATTTTTTTTTTATTTTTTTTTATTTTTTATCTTTCTCCTTAAAAAATATGTTTTTTCAAATTCTCAACCAAATAAGATGAATAAAATTATCAATCAAATAATATTTTTTTTAACTGACTCATTTATATTAATTTTAGAGAAATAGACTTATTTATGATAGTTAAATATAAAAATATATCAATTTATTAAAAAAAAAAATGGAGTATCCAAAACTACCCCATAAATACACCACTATTCTCCCATAAATGCATAAAAATTAATCTCATAAATAAATATATATTTCATCAAATTTAATATTTTGTCATTTTTTCTTGATCAGAAAATAAACCCTAATAATTTAATATCTTACATGTTTAGTGCTTGGGAGAAAACCCACCAAACTCATGTCTAATGTGAAGTTGTGAATTTTAGCATTCAAAAAGTCACATTAAATTTTAATCAACTGATAAATATTGGTATTGTTAAGTTGAACATTTTATTTTAAGTTGAACATGAGACCTCACATTTCTATGAATTAATTATGATATATTTTACCTTCTCTTCTAGAACAAAGAAAAATAATATTTAAAGCAAAAATTTAGAACAAATTATCAACTAAACAAATGCAAAGATTGTTTCAATTCATATTTAAACTTAAATTATCTTCAATTGATTTGTGTTTACATGGAGTTCAATATTTTTTTGAATTCAATCACTTAATTTAATAATTTATCATTTTGTTTAACATCATTTAATTTTTTTGGTTTGACAATGGTATTTTAACGATGTATAATTTTTGTCTATATAATTTTAAAGATTAAATTTAATCTTAAATATTTTTAATCAAATAAATTAGTTGAAATTAAATGCCGTGTATGATTGATGTAAGGTTATTCTACACTTATAATCGATCTCATAAAAATAATTTTTAATTGTGATATATTTAAATAAAATATAATTTAAAATATCTTATAATAGATATTTAAATTATTGAATGTGTAAATCATTTTTCTAACAATATAATCTATCACAAATGAATATCTCCATAAAAAAACAAAAAATAATATAAAATAGTTTATACTATTTTTTTAAATAAATTTTGATAAAACTAATTTTAATTAATATTTATTATTACTTCTGTTAATCTTGTCTAAAGTAGTTGAATTGTGATTCGAATTAATTAAAGTCCTCTCTATTAGTATCTGCGCTGGCCTACAAAGTTCGCAGGACACCTTCAAATGAAACTCCCCGGTGCGCCACGTCACTGTCCACCCATCACCGTAATGTTTAAAACCCCTTTCACTTTCACCTTCAAAATTTCACTTCATTATCATCATCTCTACATTTTTCACTTCAATAACGCTACTACCAAACAACAATACGACGCCGTTTCATCTCCCTAATAAATAAATAATCACTTCCCAAATGGCGACGGCGTCCACCACAACGACGACGTCGTTTCTATCACCGACACAGAGATACGCTGCCGCAGCATTGTTCGGACTGTCCCTTCACGAATCCCAGGTTAATCAAACCCGATCGTTACTCTTACCCGCTTCGGATGACTCCCTCTCCAACAACGAACGAACCAGTACTAGTAGTTCTAGCAATGATTCAGTTTCCGATGACCCTGATCTTTGGGTCCACCACCATTCTGGTTTGCTCCGCTCCGTTTTCAAGTTCGTATTACTTCCACTCTTTTCCCCTTCTAGTTAGTTAGGTTATTCTAAATTAATTTGAATTTAAATCTGAATTTGAATTTGAATCTGAATAGGTTTCTAAATATTGATTCATCTGCATGGTATGGATTAGAGGAAACTGCTGGTTCTACTTCTTCTACACATCATGTTGGACCAGTATGTCTCTTCACTTCTTTTCTTCTTTTGTTGATAGGCAATTCTTCCTTTCTTATTCGTTACTGTTCCAAAATAATTGCCGTCTTTGGTTTTTTCATGTTATTCTTATTACTATTGGTTATTAATCATTGTCATTAATGCATAGTTTAATATAATGAATGACTTATGACTTGAAATTGAAAGTAGTGCACTCAATAGGGGGCTAGACTACATAACATAAAAAAAAAGGTTTCAGGCTAAGTAAATATGAATAATATTTTTTTTATTACTATTACTATTATATATTAGATTTTGAATTTTATGTTAAATTATAAATTTGCGAATTTTTAGTAATTTAATCATATATATTCTTCATTAGTTTTTGACATATTTAAATTTAAATATATTATAATAATAAAATAGAATTGAAATATGATGTTATGTAAAGTCAAATTCTTTAATAAATCTAAAAAAAATATTTAATTTCATTTACCAATTAACTTGTTATTCTATTAAAAAGTATGGGTGATTACTTACATGAGATATACTTTTAAGTAAGTTAACAGGTCATACCAGACATTCATAAAAGACGGGGCCTAAAAAAATGTTTATGACATACCACAACCTTAAATTTTTTGACAGGTCAGACTTAGGCCTTGCAAAGGCTAACTTGGTCCGGCCTATTCCCACCCTAGCACTCAATAAATATTAATTTAGGGTAGAACTGGAGAAAAAAAAATTAATGTCACATTGAAAAAATAAAACAACTCTTATTTTGGGATATTTTTTTATATGCTTAAAGGCACTTATTTTATAATGGAGGGATCAATTACCACTTAGTAATTACATATTCACTTTGATGATTTTGTTTCCCATATGATTATAATGTATGTGAATGTTTCAGTTCATGAGATTGCTTTCTCAAGATTCTGATGATGATGGTTCTGCTGAATCTGCTCAACGGCTAGACCAAGAACTTGCTCTGTCGAAAGCGGTTGATGCTTTATTACTTGACATTGAAAAGAATTTGCAGACTTCTAACTCTAAAAGAGAGAGGATTCATGAATACGAGCATCGGTGCCGTGAAAAATATTCAACTGCTGATGCTCAATCTAATTCTGAAAAGGCTGAAGTAAACTTGGAAACTCAGAATGAGACTGATGCCGCCCCTCTAATCAATTTTGAAGATCCACACCAGGGATCCGATAATAGTAAAGTTGACGAGAGACCGATTGAAGAGGTGATGATGCTTAGTGATCAGAGGAAAGTGACGGTTCTCTATGAACTTCTCTCTGCTTGTCTGTCAAATTTGGGTGAAGATGACAAAGAATGTAAACGAAGGAGAAAGGGTTATGATGCTCGTCATCGTGTAGCTCTGCGGTTGCTGGCAACATGGCTTGATGTCAAGTGGACAAAAATGGTTTGAAACTTTGCATGATGAATATTTTTAATATACAAGTTTATTGATGATGAAGCAAATTGTTATAAGTTTAATATGAGTGACGTGGTTTCTGTCTGTCTATACTGGATTAACAAGACATGTCAGGAAGTAAACTTTGTTGTGGTGAACGTTGCCTATAAATTCACCTTGGTTTCTATGTTACTGACATCCGAGTTGAGCCTATCTTTTATATTATCGGTTATCAGATTCTTGTATGTTTACTGGTTTCATTTCTTCTAAACACGACGATGAATGTTCACTTTGTAGGAGGCCATTGAGACCATGGTTGCTTGTTCTGCAATGGCTTTCATTAAAGAGCAAGAATCCAGGAAAGAAGAAACTCAAGCAAAGGGAAGCAAGTGGGTGAAATTTAAGCGTGGTGGAATTATTGGTGCAGCTGCAATTACTGGGGGAGCCTTGTTGGCTATTACTGGTGGTGCGGAAACCTTAATATCTTTCCGAATGTACTATGGAATATATAGTATTAATAAATAGATTATTTTCCAAACGGATATGATTTTTTAAACCATTCAACAGGGTTAGCTGCACCAGCAATTGCTGCAGGATTTGGAGCTCTAGCCCCGACTTTGGGTACTCTGATCCCAGTAATTGGAGCCAGTGGATTTGCTGCAGCTGCTGGTGCTGCAGGAACTGTTGCTGGTTCTGTTGCCGTTGCTGCATCATTTGGTGGTACGAATGTGACTAGAATGGCCATAACTTTGTCATGCTATGTTAATATATCTTCCCTTTCTTTGAGTGTCATTCACAGTTTAGTTTTTAATGTATCAATTTGTTCTACTTCTATCAGCTGCTGGGGCTGGACTTACGGGAAGCAAAATGGCTAGGAGAGTAGGGGGTGTTGATGAGTTTGATTTCAAACCTATCGGAGAAAACCATAACCAAGGCGTAAGTTTTTATACCTTTCATATAACTATTTTCTTGTGACAAGACGTTCCTCAATTGAATTATGATCAGTGTTTCTGTATTCTCCTGTATGAACTATGAACATTGTCTCACCTTTCTTGCATTATCAATTTATCATAATACTTTGGCACTTGGTTTATTGTTTCAAATTAGATTGTTCTCAAGCTTTTGATTGCAGAGGTTAGGGGTCGAGATCTTGATCTCCGGATTTGTCTTTGAGAAGGAAGATTTTATAAGGCCATGGGAAGGATTGACTGACAATTTAGAAAGGTAAAATAGTGAATATTTTACTTCATTACAGTTGTTGCCAGTCAAGGAAGGTCTTTTCAGCTTGGGATGTTTGGGTTGGATGCAACATGTTGATTAAAAAATACCTTACTATTGATTTTACCTGATATATATTTTACTTCAATTTGTCTTGATTCTAGAAATTGTATTGTTATCATTCTTATGATTGATGGTCCCACAAAAAATGACCTTTTATGGCCTTGCCAAAAGTTAGGTATTCACTTCAATGGGAGTCTAAAAATCTGATTGCTGTGAGCACTGCGATTCAGGATTGGCTTACTTCAAGTAATTGGTTTGGAATTTAGGTTTCTGTCACTTTTATGTTACTAGTATATATATAATGCTAATATTTCCATGACTTGCATCAGGACTTGCAATGCAGCTGATGAAGCAAGGGGCAATGATGACAGTTTTGAGCACACTTGTAACTGCACTGGCATGGCCAGCTGTATTACTTGCAGCAACTGATTTCATTGACAGTAAATGGACAATAGCTATTAACAGGTTTACTTAGTTTGTTTCTTGATTCTGAGTAGACTAGAAAGTATGCTTGGTTGTTGAAATTTTTTGCGTGCTTTTGTCATTTGATATCATGTATGCAATTCAAGATGCTAGACACTTTGAGTATTAGGAATTAGGATTGTCATTATGTTTGCAATGTTATTGGGCTAAGCTTTTACTAGTTGCATACTGTTACACTACACAGTGCTTGACCTAGAAAATTAGTATAAAGTATAAGATTTATGTTTTGGCTTTTGCACCTCATCAAATATCTAAACACTACTATTACATTTCAAATTTTCACGAGGGTTTCAGTTGATTTTGCTGGATAGTTAGTGAGTTACTATCAAATTTAACTGACTCATGGAAGTTGGCAACTGCAAGGAACTAATTTTAATTAATCTGTTTTTGGGGAAACATTGTTGCCATATATGATATACGCCATTCTTAGATGTAGCTTTTGTAAGACTTCATCTAACCTAAGGGTGGCACATATTTTGTATTGGATCATAATCGATGGGTAAAAATAAACTAATGATATATTTTAGATTGTTAAAATATTATTAAGGAAATTTAACCTGTTCAGGATTCATGGATTGGACGGATATCCAAATCCAACCAGCATCAATTGATCCATATTGATTGTATTATTATTTTTGTTTTCTACTTCCTTAGAATTTGGAATTATGATGCTCACCTTTTGCATCTCTAAGGTGAAGTCTACACATAACTTCACCTTTTGCCAAAATGAACTGTACACCTGGGTGGGTTAAAGGCCCATAGTTTATTTATTTATTTAAAAACAATTTACTGGATGATCTACAATATGTACAGATCTCCTTATGTTTGCCTTTGTTGATATAAAGGTGTTTATGAATGTGATGGCTTCAGAAAACTTCATGAACAATTTCTGTTCCTAGTTTACACTCAGAGTCAGATATGCTTATCTTAGCTAATTTGTTTTTCAGATCAAACAAAGCTGGAAAGTTGCTTGCCGAAGTATTATTAAAAGGATTGCAGGGAAATAGGTATTTACTATTTCTTTTACTTTAATTCTTAGAAGTTGTAGATGATGCAGTAATATTGATCTATGAGTTTCAGGCCCGTGACACTTGTTGGTTATTCTCTTGGAGCAAGAGTTATTTTCAAGTGCCTACAGTGTTTGGCTCAAACAGAAAATGGAGGTTGGTATCTCTAGCTTCCTCTCTTTGTTTGTCTTTATTGTGTTAGATTATTTGACATTCCATATTAAATTGACAGCTTTATTTTTCTTACTTTATCTTTTTAACTCTTGCGATGGTGCATACGATTTCATGTTCTTGGGAACTCTTTTAATGCGCATATCTATTGAATATGACGTTCTTATTAATTTTGTGGTTTACCCTTTTATTGGCAGCTGAACTAGTAGAAAGAGTTGTACTTCTTGGAGCACCCATCCCAATCAAGGATGAGAACTGGGAAGCTGCTAGAAAGGTTTATATGGGAGATATAATTCTTCTCTTGATAGAACTTCCTCAGCTGTTTTACGACAATGGTTTGTTTTTCTAAATATTTTGGTATTCTGTAGATGGTAGCAGGAAGGTTTGTAAATGCTTATTCAAGGAAAGATTGGATGCTTGGAGTTGCCTTCCGTGCCAGGTACATAAAAACATAGTGATAAAAAAAATGAGGTTCAAGCTAGGCTTGTGCGTGTAAAAACTTGCTCAAGTTTGGCTTATGTCAAGTCTGAAGCTTGATTTTGGCTTATTTGAAAAATATGAAGCTATATTTTAATACCTTTATGACTCGATAATATCTTTTTCATTATTAAATTTGTTCTTGAATTGTTTTTTGAGTATGCTAAATTTAGTATTTAAATGACATCTTCATGCTTGAACATCTTGTAAAATTATTTTATAATAATGAATCCATAAACTTGACTCAAGACTGGAAGATAAAATTTGTAACTATGAAAATGGTATAACTTATGTAAGGATGATATTGGTGTTGGTCACTCATTTTAAATATGACTCTAGGAGATTGGAGTTTAGTAGTAGATGTAAAATAGTAATAAATAAAATTACATTTCTTCAGGAAAATGTCAATCAAATACACACATCCACCTACACAAGCTATTGGTGAGTTATTAATGTCAGCCCAACAAAGTTAGAACTTAATTTAAATAACAGTTTGATTTCAAGCCTGAAGTTATTAATGTCAACCCTACAAAGAGCTCAGCTAATGTTATAATTGAGTTTTGTTCTATTCCAGTTAAAAAGGACATGGGATGCCACGTGTCAATGTTTTCCACCCAACAAGTGAATGAAAACATGTGCTTAGTCATGGGTGTCTATACTTGTTATCTAACTAAACAATAGAACTTGTTTGAGCTTATAATTACTCGAGCTTGAATAAACACAGATACTTACCACTTCATTAGCTCACATACACTCCTACTCCTACTTGAGAAAGTTTTAAAAATTCATAGCATGACGTGTGCTTTTGTAAGCATGAAGTTGTAAGTATTGGATGAGAACAGATTTCCTTATATTCATCAACTCCACTTCAGCTATTTGATCTGGATCCCTGAATCTGCCTCATGGCTGTTCGTATGCAGACAGTAACACTTCTTTATTGTTATGGTGTCTACCACAGTTTATAGACGAGGGAGCTAGGGTTTATTAGGGATTTATATTCTTAGCATGACAGTTAAATTTCCCCTGATTAAATGTATTTCTGTAAAATTATTAATTATTTTGATCAATATGTGCAGAGTTATTTTGAGTAAATTGTTACATGTTTCAGTTTTAATGGACAGAAAGTTGAAATTATGATTATAATTATAATTGTTATTTTTACTTTGAACAGTCTACTTACAAAAGGATTAGCTGGAATTGAACCAGTTGATATTCCTGGGATCCAAAATGTAAGATTCTTCTTCCTACTCTTTGTTAACGTATAAATATTCTTGCAAGCTGCACTCTTATCAACAATATGAAGCATTGACATATATCATGAAATTTAACTATTCATCATATTTAATAAAATGGGTGTTATTTTGATTTGCAGGTTGATGTCACAGATTACATTGAAGGCCATTCATCTTATCTGTGGGCTACACAACAAATCTTAGACCAACTTCAGTTGGATACATATTTTCCTGTTTATAAGGGCGTTTCGTCCATACAGCCAGGAGCAGAGCCAGAAATTTGGATGAAGGGAGGGCATGACCAAAACTTATAAACAATTTAACTTTTTACATGTATTACATACGCAAAGAAAATGTATATTCATACTTTCTTATCAGTAAAAAAATTAAAGGAATAGATTATAGATTGAGATAATATATAAAACATGACTTATTTTCCTTATTTTCTAATATGAAAGCTAAGTGGTAGGGGAGGCCACACAATTTCAAATGTTCATCATTCATAAGTCTATTAATACGTGAACTGAATTTTCAGTGTTTGGTGCTATCATGTTGTTGGATTATAGATTAATATAGAATCTTTATTTTTTATCGACATATTTCCCTTGTGTTCATGTGTTTGGCACCGGTGTCCATATACAATATACAATGCTACTTCTCAAGTCTTTACTGATGTTCGTATTGCAAGTTTTATTGGTATTGAAATGAAAGTTATTTCGTCAAAAAACAACTTTCATTTTAATTCATAGCATGCCTGTTTTTTTAATAACCGGTAACTAGAGAAAATTGTTTTACACAATAAGATTAAAAATCAACATGCATAATTAATTAATATAATCACTATATTATCTACTTATAGGAAAACAAAGATTACTTCAATAAATTTTAAAAGCATTGAGGGTGAATTTGTTTCAAGGTTGACGATGTTACTTTTGAGAATATTGGATTGGGAATTGATCATTCCTATGTTTTTTTGATTAAGAACGTTCCTATGTTTGTTTCAAATTTCAAAATTATTTTTTATTCTCAAGAATGTTATTTACTATCACTCACATATATTTGCATTTCTAGTTTTTAATATTTTCAAGTTTAATAAATTTTATAAATATTTCTATAAAAAATAAATAGTTACCAAATGCAGAGTAGAAATGTTATTCTCATTAATAATAACATTTCTAGAAATATAATTTCAAGAAATATGAATTGATAATAATACCTTGAACCAAACACCTAAATAAGCAAATTATCTTTAATAAATTAACATTTCGTCTTCATTGAAATTCTTCTTCACCGTTAACTTCACTAAATATGATATCTCGCTAATATTCTTCCTCTCCCTCTTTCTCATTAAAATTATGAATATTAAAAGTAATTTCTTTTCATTATAAAAAAAGAAGGAAATGTAATTTTTTTTGACGTACTAAAAATGTCGTTATTTATTTATATTAAATTTATTTGAGTAATTGATTAAAAAAAAAACAGAAAACAAACCCCAAATTTTTTATTAAGAAATACACTGATTTTGCGTTTTGTCCTAACCCGTGTGGTTTATGTAAAATAAGAAAGTGATTCCCACATCCTTTATTTAGTACAACAACACATTTTGTTTCCTTACACACGAGAGTTCCTTTGAAAGTGTACTATTTGCTATGGTTTGGTTTTGGTGATTCATTCATCGCAACCAACAACTCTCCAAAACAACGTGTCGTAGGTTCTCACATCCCTTCACTTGGTTTGGTCATTCCTTAAGATATAAAGATAATCGTCCATTTCACATTTCCCAAGTCAAACAAATCATTTTTTATTTAATTACTTTAATTAATTTTCAATCTTCATTCTCTTTCATCGATAAAAAAGGATAATACGCGACATGTTAGAGAAACTAAACTCTATGCTTTGATTTTCACTTTTAATATTCATTTCCTTCTTTCAATTTTATTCTTCCTTCGTGTCGTAGTTTAATTTATACGAAGATTTTCTGCACGCGGATTCGAATTCAGACCCTAAAGTTGGAGCTGCGATTTATCAATGGCCGCGATTTCTAGGCGCGTGCGGCAATTAACCGGATTAAAAGGTTTTGGAGCTTCCAGAATCGCACCATCATATTCGTTTCAAACTGCAATCTTCGATCCATGTTCTTCATCTTCAATTTCAAGCACAAGATGTTTTTCACAAACTCAATTGGTGAAATCCAATGGAAAACACTTGTTTCTCGTTGATACATTGGCTCTTGTAATTTCCTTTTTGCCCTTTTGTTTTGTTTTATATTTTGCTTTAAATTAATGGTTTTCATTTCAATTAATTCATCTTTTAATTTATGGGTTTTGTTGTTTGAATTGTGTGGTTTTTCTAGGTTAGGAGATTAGAAGGACAAGGAGTGCCTTCAAAACAAGCTGAGGCTATAACTGCTGCTATTACTGAAGTTTTGAATGATAGTCTTGAAAATGTGTCTCAGGCATTGGTATCAAAAGGAGAAATGCAGAAAGTAAGACCCTTTGCTGCTAAATACTGTATTTTTTGTTTAGTGAATCACCAATTTAGTTTCTGAAATTGCAGAAGTTAGATGATTTGGTCTATGTTGTTGATGAAGTTTCTATTAAATTATTCGTGAAATTGAAAATCCTCGAACATTGAACCCGATTGTATTAGCTAATATGGCCAATTTTAGGGACTAAATTTATTGTTAAGAAAGGACTAATGTGATTAAGGTTTTTTTGATTTATGGAATCATGTTGGAAGTTTGTTAATTTCAGAGATCAAGTTACATAACTCCTAGAGTTTTAGGGATTAAATTGGTGATGCACTCTTTTTAGTTGTCGTGATTCTGTGGGGTGTATAATTTTCCTTTCTGTTGCCAAATGTGGTGGTTGGTTTTATTTTAGAATTCGGAATATTGCAATTTGTGTCCTAATATGAGCTATTTTGTTTCTTTTTTTAAGACTGAAATGATTCAAGAGTCCAACCTGTCCAAATTCAAATCAGAAGTACAGAGCTCACAGGTATTAGTTAATTATATGATGTATGAGGAAGTTTTATGTATGGATTTGAAGTTTTATGATTTTGGTGCACAAAGACGTGGAGTTCATATTTGTAGTGAATGTGCTAGAGCTGCGTAAAAGAATTTTGTGCTGTATATATATTTATTGCAGGCTGGAGGCATCCTACTTTACTGATACCATCCTTCATAGTACTTTTTTCATGAACTAGCTACACTAATTCAGGTTGAACAATATATTTTGCATTTACTTAAAACATTTAGTGAATCCATCCTGCTCCCCAAGTATTAGGTAAAAGAAAAATACCCATCATTCTCTTTGTCCTGTAGTACATCAATAAAACATGCTAATGGATAATGGCACTGTTTGACTAGGTTATCTGAAACTAAAGTAATTTTAGCTTAGTTATCCCCATCTTTTCTGATGATGACTTCTCTTTCTTTTCTTCCCTTTCATTCAACTCACTTCTTCTCTTGTATTGCATGCAATGAACACGAACTTGCCGCTAACTTTTATAACAACGTATTTGGGGCACTTCTGAAATTAGTGCAACCACCCCCTTTAAACCAATGGATAAAGTATATTACTTTCAAGAATTAGGGTAAAAATATATTTTATTGAATTGAAATATGTTGACAATACATCAAATATATATACAATGTTACTATATAACCAAATCCCTATTAGTACTCCTATACAACCAAATCCCTATACTTGACACTCCCCTTCAAGCTGGTGAGTAGGTGTTCTCCATTCTCAGATTGGATACAATTCTTTCAAAGTTGTTGTTGCTGCTTAACCCTTTAGTTAGAAGACATGCAAGGTTTCCTTGGGAGGAGACATATGGAGTGTAGATTAGGCCACTATCAAGTTTTTCTTTGATGAAATGTTTGTCAACTTCAATATTCTTAGTTATGTCATGCTGCACTGCATATGTGATATGCTAATAGAATATTTATTATCACAATAGAGTTTCATTGGTTCATCCCACTTTATCTTCATGTCCTCCAAAATGATCTTCAACCATAGTAACTCACATACCCCTTGTGTCGTTGCCCTAAATTCTTCTTTAGCATTGGATTTGGATACCACACTTTGTTTCTTACTCTTCCAAGTCACAAGATTCCCACATAGGAGAGTGCAATATCATGTGGTTAACCTTCTATCTATAATTGACCTTGCATAATCAACATCGGGATATGCTTCAAGACCCACATCTTCATTGAGCGTACTTGTATATACCAGAGAACTAGTACTTGTTGGTTTCTCCATCTTACTAAGAAATGATATCATCTTCATTGAGTTGAGCCAATCCACTTTTGCTTTCTTTAGCTGTCATATCCGTAAAATCAATAGACAAACAAAATTAGAGACAAAAGATTGATCTATCAAACAAAACAAACTTCAAACGTCCAAAAAATATCCACAAACTATAAGTGTGCTATAATGGTGCAATAACAATAGTGGCCAAAGTTTTTAACAGAAAAGTCCGAGTAAAAACCGTGTGAATTTCAAATGACCCACAAACAAAAGTGCTCTGATCAGAAAGTGAACACCCAAAACGAAACGAGAATCGACTGATCTATAATCTGGTTGAAAACGGCGGTGAACAGAGGTCTAGAAAGCGGTCAAACAAATGTGACAATGAAGGTGGCTAAGTGTGCTATAATGACAATGAATAGTGAACATGCTATGGCAGCGATCAAGTCAAAAAGAAATCTCAAGTTGTGCGATGAAAGCAGCAAAAGGGACAATGAAGGTGGCTAAGGTTTCAGGAAAAAAGAAACCGTAATGAAGACGACAGGCTTATGCGGAAGCGAGACTCCAAAAAACTACCATCTCAAGAATTTTTTGGTAAAAATATATTTTATTGAATTAAAATATGTTGACAATACATCAGATATATATACAAGGTTACTATATAATGAAATCTCTATTAGTACTCCTATATAACTAAATCCCTATTAGTACTCCTATACAACCAAAACAGATTTTGACAATTACAATTCTCTTTTGGGGATTGATGACTTACCAATTCAATGACGTTAGCCCTGGACATTCCAAAAAAGGGATAGTATACTCTTGGGTCGGATGAATTCCGTAATAAATGCATGTCGGCATGCCAACCTTCCTTCTCTTTTTAGGACCTATCTGAAAAGAAAGAAAAATCTGTACTTACTGGTCATGAATATTCGAATAGGACAAACCACCCATGGATCTCTTTGTTTGCTTTTTCAACAAAACAATTAGAGTTAAGCTCAGTCGAGGGGAATAATTTTATGCTCCATGTCGATCCATATGTTCAATTTTGGGATTTAGATGAAGCTTGCTACAATCTGATATTTGTAAAGCCAGATAGTATAGAAAGCAAACACAAATTTTAACCACGAGATAGAAAAATTCATTAAATCTCCTAGTTTGGCTACCCTATATATTTGAAGATCGTCCAGTCAAATGGGCTGTTTGTGACTTTATTCTATTTGAAACTATTCATGCCTGTTTGTTGCTATGATAGGATTTTTGGGTCATTGATTGTAGTCCTCCTGAAGGTTTATCTCATTTAATCACTGGGAAATATGATATGAATTAATAATCCAACTATGCTTCTTATGTTAAATTAATGATGATACTTGTCAAAATAAGCACTTCAGTTCATAGATATGTGGATAATGTACTTCTGTTGCTTATCTGTTAAATCAAATTCTTTAAGAGAGTAAATGTAATGATTAGAGAATATACATACACTTTCTAAGTTTGGTTGATAACATTGCATTATAATGAGAACTATTATGGTTCCTTTTTTTTTTTTTTTCTTGGCCTTAAATTTATATTGTTGTTTTCTTTAATTTGTTTGTTTTTATTGGTGAGATTGGTTTTGTTTGTGTGGGGCTGTAATATGCTGAAAAACTTATAATTCAGGGGCACCATTTTTCTCTGTTGCAACATGAGACTGAGAAGCTTAGGAATGATATAGAGAAAATGCGCAGTGAATTGAGGTATATTTTATTTTATCAGTTTTAGCAATTGGCCTTGATCAACCACCATAGCTGTGCCTATTTGGATTTGTTATGAGTTTTATGGTGCAATCATATGGTTTGTCATGCAGGTATGAAATGGACAAAGTCACTGCTGGGCAGCGATTGGATTTGAACCTCGAAAGGGGGTAAGCAAAGAACAAATGTGCTGTTTGTCAAAGATTACAGAACTTATTGAAGTTCTTGTTTTCACTGCTACGGTTGACGATTCATTGCATTTACAGGAGAACTAGGGAGGAACTGTCAAATCAGAGTGCTGAAACTAACAACCTGACCAACAAACTTGATAGGGTAAGTGTGTGCTTGACTTTAGAGTAATCTCCAATTTGGTCCCTAAACCATAGAAATGTAATAAAAGTCTCCAAAGTATTCTCGATCTATCAAGTTAGTTCTGAACTATCAGTGTCCAATTTTGAAGTAATTCAGGGACCAACTTGATACATCGAGAATAGTTAGAATAGTTTAGAGACTATTTATTATATTTCTAAAGTTTAGGAATCACATGTTAGAGAGAGTGATAGTTTAGAGACTAAATTGAAGGTTTACTCTTGATTCCATGGTAGAATGCATTAGAATTAATTGTCTATTTTAGTAAAAGTACGAATGTTTGGTTACTATCAGATAAGATTGTTGTGTACAAATCTCTATTTGACTAAGTAATAAAAAGTAGCTTTTGATTTGAGTTGAAAATTTACACCAAGTCTTGCATCAAATTTGCTTTTAGATTACAGCAAAAACATCCAAATGCAAACCATTTCATTTCAAACTCAAATTTAACAATCAGTTTTACAAAATAATTATAATCAAAATTGCACTTATCAAATGTTCATCCAAAGAAACACATGCAGACAATTTTCTCTTATTTTCAGCTCATGCCGAAAATTACCAATAGTGTTTTTTTATTGTTAATTTGTGTCATGATATTCAGGAGATTCATTCTTTACGAGCACAACTGGAAGCAGCTAAATATGAGGTCATAAAATACTGCATAGGAACACTTGTTTCAATCTCTGCTGTTGGTCTTGCTGTTCTCCGCATCTTGATGTGAATAGGTTATGTGATGACTCAGTTAAAATCTATAAAAACCAGGTGGAATGGAATCAAGAGTAAGCTATTAGGAAGATGTTGTATGTTCTGTCAGAAACAATTGCAAAATTACAGTGCAGTGCTAGTGGAGCTGAAGGAACTAGCTCCCCATTAGGCAACAATTGGGCCCTTTTTTAAGCCCTATTCATTTTACAAATATTCTTTAGATTAATCATTGGCCATGCTTTTTGGGATATTTGCACGTGATGACAGTATTATGATATATTAATATAAATACACGCACCATGTAGGCAAAGATTATAATTGATTTCAGCATATGAATCTAGATTCTGCTGTACACGCTCAAAATTTAGTTGCTTCCTTTGAATTTTATGTCTAAGATATATGCTTGTTGTCACTGTTTCTAGAATAAGTAGTACTTGGAATTTAATGGCAATATATAACCGTAAAACAGTTTTACAATAACGATAGAATAATTTTATACAATCAATTTTGAAATATCCTTACAAAAGTGAAATAATGTGGTAAAATAATTTTATACTAACAATGTATATCATTCAAATCTTTATTTTATCTGGTTTGATAGTTTTAAAAATACACTTAGTAAAGAAGATTTACAAATCAATCAAACAGTTTTCGTTTAAATTTATTAGCTGAAATATTTTTAAATAAGAATTATGAATCACACCTTCATCCTCACAAATTTATGAACTTTATAAATGTCTTAGAATTAACCCTAGACATCTAATGCGCTAATTTCTATGTATTTTTTTCTTATCTGTTCTTTGGATATTGTTTCGTTCTCTTTTGTTGGATGGATAGAAGAAGCAAATAGTCACAAGCCAAAACTTACGAAAACTTAAATTAAGTTTCTTGAATTAACCCTAGACATCTATCACGTTAGTACAGTACCTTAAATTTGTTATAAAAATGTGTACTAAAAAACTTATATTTATGTTTTTTAGAATTTTTATTCTAGAAAATATAAATATTGAATTGTTTAGAACATAAAAATTATTTAAAAAGTTCAAACTTTAAATTTTTGAATTCTAACCAATTTAAATAAATTTTTCATAAAACAATTGAAGATGGTCGATGACAGAGTACAATAATTTTATTTTGTAAAAATCATGATAAAATAAATAATTTGAGGAAAATGCAAGAGTAAGAGTATAATAATAAAGGTATATAACCTGACCTAGCAAAGCTAACGAGACAAGCAATAGACTCGATCATATATGTGATTAGGCAAATGCAAACCCCTATTTTACGGTAAGCTCCCTTTTAATAGTTTAATTTTACTTGATGTTAATTTTCAAAAGTATAAAATTGACTTAAATGTACTATTGGAAGTCATCTTTCAGTAGTTTATTTAATATCACATGTAAGTAAAAATACGACAGATGAACAATTATCATATAATTATAGTATAATTTTTTAAATTAAATCGATTAGTTTAAGAAAATTTAATTGTGAATTTAAAAAACTTGATTTGAGTTTCACATAAGTTAAACCATAGACTTCTATTGATTGACTTAATATATTATCACCCCAATGTGTGATCAAAATCATATGGGTGACCATGTGAATTATTCAATGACCAAAAAATTTCTCACCTTTTATTACTATAAAAAGACTAGTGCCTCATGTGAAAGGTACATACTATTAATTATGTCTCACCCACCTCACTAAAATACCTACCAGTGTTTATAGATACATCACTCTACTTCCACTAAGAGCAATTTCTTAAATGACCATATTTTAAAATAACTTGTTCCTTCAAGCAAAAGGTACACGCTATTCATTCTACCTCATACTTACCTCAATCTTCCATTTATTTGAGCGTCTGAGTGCTACAACACCCTTGTCGAGAAGTTCACATGTCGTCTTGTGTGGTATCAATGACACTCCGACCACAATATGAGTTTAACCCATGAGGTTGTCCTTGACCGCATCAAAGACATTGACACCATACAATATTGAAGATTCACCTCAAATCATTAGCGACTACTTGTTGAAAACTTCCACCACGCATGCTTTTTGAATGCCTCTTTCTTAACTTCTCATTCACCTCAATCATTATATTAACTTCAGCGTCAGAGTACATGTTAGTACACCTCAACTATCGGGCATCATCTCGACCATGGATTCCAGCCAAACACCACCATTCATATAGCATTTTTCTTTAAGATCCATCATCACTGAGAGATTCTTTATCTAGATCTTCTTTAAGTTTTGATTAGAAGAAACATATCTATTATCTATTATAATATATTAAAATATAATCTTAAATTCTATCAACGACAAATCATCTATATATATGTTACATATTTCAAAATTGTCATCTCACAAAAATTCTAATGTGACTTATTTCTAATTTCACTACTTCTTTCATGTTTTGGTTCTATTATATTTTATTTCACCAATATATAATAGAAAGCAAAGCAAATCCTTTAAGTTGTCCATTCAAATACAATTATTTTATTTATTTAATAATTTTAACTCTAATCAATATACTTAACCTTCCAAATCTCACTACTTTTTTCGTGTTCTGATTCAATTATATTTTGTTTCACCAATTATATTTCACTTGTCCATTTAAATATAATTATTTCATACATTTAGTAACTTTAACTCTAGTTAACATACTTAAAAGACTATGATCACTTATCAAACATTTTATTTTAATAACTCATACAAAAAATAAATCAACTCATTATCTTCAATGCATTGTTTATCACACTTAAAGATTCATCCGTTGATTTTCAACCACCATCTTGCATTTGATTCAAGTCACATACCAATGAATAAAGACATTATGAAATACAACAAAGTTATACTCATTTCAACGTGTGACACATTCTAAGTCCACAAATGTTTCAATAGTATTGTTCATATAATCTTCATTGTTGAAGATTATAACATACTTAAAAGACTATGATCACTTATCAAACATTTTATTTTAATAACTCATACAAAAAATAAATCAACTCATTATCTTCAATGCATTGTTTATCACGCTTAAAGATTCATCTGTTGATTTTCAACCACCATCTTGCATTTGATTCAAGTCACTTACCAATGAATAAAGACATTATGAAATACAACGAAGTTATACTCATTTCAACGTGTGACACATTCTAAGTCCACAAATATTTCAATAGTATTGTTCATATAATCTTCATTGTTGAAGATTATATATAGGAGATGAATATTTTTTTCTAGGCTATTTAATGTGCAATATTTTTTTTTTACTTTTTATAATTAAAAAATCAAATATTATAATCAAAACAAAATAAAGATGAAGAATACTAAAAATATTTGTTTGAAATGAATAACTTTTAACCATTTCAATACTTGAAATATATGTCTTAACATCAATAACTCTTCTTGCCTATAATTTTTGGTAACCTACTTTTGATATTTATTGTACATGACAAATAGTTATTTGAAAATTTTATTTCTTATTGTAATTATTTAGATGATAAAGTAAT
>JBBPBR010000007.1:14854541-14866636 GCA_037974775.1 Cicer pinnatifidum | reverse complement strand
CATAAGAATGAATGCAATGTAAGAGACATAACTCATTCGGAATAAAATGTAAACAAAAATTATAGTTAACTATTGATATATCACATTAAAAATTAAGATAAAATACATTAATTTTTTATATATTCTTTTTATTTATATTTTATTATAGAGTAGTATATTTTAGTTAAATATTATTATATGAGATGTTAATATTTAAAATATTAAATTAAAAATTATGTAACTAAAAAATATATCTAACACTATTCGTTGCATTTTATGTCTATTTTTTTATTTTCTATTGTTTATAATTATATATAGGCAAATAGTTAGGTTAAAATTATATACTCCCTCCTCCCACAATATCCGTTATATTTAAAAAAAATGATAGAAAGAAAAAATAATAGTAATTTTATTAATTTGTCCTTATAATTTATTAATGTATATTTATTATAATAAATACAAAATGAAGAATAATAATTTACGAATTGTGTAAATTGGTTAGAAAATATTGTTTATCAACTCTTCAAGCCACGATCTTCTCGAACTACTCAGGTACACCATTGATCATGTATCATAAATTAAGACTTGAACCATCATCAATTACATATAATGTATCATGAAAATAGAACACATTATCTATGAAAATAGAACATATACATAAGATAATAATCATGAAACAGCAATAGGTCCGAGGCAGGTGAATTAGACACATTATACTTAAGAATTTATTCGCCTATGAAAAAAATTCTCAATATTCAACATGCTCTTCCCAAAGCATCTCAGCTAACAAAACGACGAGAATATTATCATTATTAATTCATATAAAAAAAAGATTTTATTTATAAAAAAGTATAATAAAATTTAAGAAGATCAAAATGAATCTCAATCTCTTATCATCTCACTTGCCAAAACACTACGGGTGGCATATATAGATAGACTTAGAGAAATATATTATAACACAATAATACATATATTAATCATAGACTTTCAATAGGATTAAAAACAAAAGTGACCATAGCAATCAAAATCATTTAGATTACCTAACTCACTAAAAATATTTTTGAAATATTATAAAATTTTCAACAATCTTACACATATTTCAAAAATATTAAAATTATTTGAAAAACAAATTTATGGGTTAAAAGTTAAATGTCGATGTGTTGAATCTGATGTCTTTTGGATTATAAACTAGACCTAAATGGATAAGACTTAGCACACGAGTTGGTGAAATAAATTTTATAAATAAAAACGCTTTATGTATATTAGAGATTTACCAATCACATTGCACTCCACAATTTTCGACGTTGGCGTTGGATTGCACAAATAGGTCGTGCACATGATAATCATAAGTCCTCTAGAGATTTCGTCATAATCTCATGCAAGCGGCGTCAGTTGAAACTCATATAGGTGATTTTTACAAGCATAAATTGCAATTCATATACCACCCATAAGGGATATGAAAATCACTAAAAGCTTTAGGACTATATTGCCTCATTAATGTTGTCTAGCACTTCTCATATCATTAAAAAAAGATAAAAATAAAAGTGGTAGTAGAACTAACAATTGATTTGGTTTATCTCCAATCACAGAGGTTGGATTATCATTACTACTGATTTCATTTGGTTTAATCTCATTTCCCTCAATGTTTACGCGCACTAGCACATAGTTATATGAGAAATATTTTCAATTTAATTTATGACCTCACATTTTAATAGCTATTTTTATGTATATATACATGACACACAAATAAGGAAAACTATATTTTTTTTCTTTAGACAATATTGATTAAGATATCTCTTAGCCAATAAACATAAAT
The DNA here is from genome assembly GCA_037974775.1 of Cicer pinnatifidum. Taxonomy (NCBI): domain Eukaryota; kingdom Viridiplantae; phylum Streptophyta; class Magnoliopsida; order Fabales; family Fabaceae; genus Cicer; species Cicer pinnatifidum. The sequence continues at coordinate 14,864,841 of JBBPBR010000007.1, read as the reverse complement.
TCAATTATATTTTCGTTATACAAACTGCAGATTTCTACATATATTAGATGTATAAGCAACATGATTATCAACGAGAATAAACATAAATTCAATTATATTTTCGTTATACAACTCCTTAAATGATATCCAAGCGACAACACTTTAAAGTAGATACCAATTAATAATATTATTTATAGATTTATTTCCATTTTCATTCATTCTAATTGTCATAATTGTACCACTTTAATATAATGGATTATCTATTTTACTCAAGAAATTTTCATATTGAATTAACATGTCTACTTAGATAATTTCTAAGTGACAACATCGCAAATAAACACAAAATTACATGTTTGATTGAAAGATTTTCCAGCTACGACATCCCACTTAAAAAAAAAAAAAATCTTCATGTAGATTTAAGCATCATTTTCGTTTGACTTCCCTTTATTAGTCCTGGTTTCAATTTCTCAAGTCTCAAATAATTGGAGTAAATTTAACTCAAACGTTGAAGAGTTAATGTATTAAATAGCCATTAACATAGTACAGTAACAGTTAAATGGAATATACTAAATCATGTGATTGACTTCTATGGTTTTTGGCAAGAAATGTAAACACGTTTTATTGATCTCTTAGAGAAGAAAAAATATATATATCTTGAATTGCAACGTTAATTCTCATTTTTTTTTATCGTAATTCAGTAAATGATTAGCAAAACTAACCCATGATTAACACATTCATATTTGATCTAAATTAAGCCAAATTAATGGATCCACATAGAAGAATGACGTACGTTGTAAGGCCGACAAACAAATCAAAACTTGGAGCAGGGTGTAGATTCAATTCATCAACAAAACTGCTAGTTTTCTTAGACTTTATCCTTTGACGCACTCATTCTCTCCCAACACATCCACTGCACTCATTCTTTCTTCATTTTTTAAAATAGTTTTGGCAAAGGAGAAGCTCTCATCCATGAACCATATGCTTGCTCTTGCTCTTGCTCTTCTACATTCGTGTAACTCACATCTTCCTTCTCCACCGTTTCTTCACGTTCTTTCTTCCTCCTCCATCACAAGCTTTCCCACCTTATCCCTATCCATAGCCACCACCAAACTTATCATCTACCAGATGTCACGAATTAGGTTTTGATCCACTTTTACTTTGATATTTCTCAGTATAAATAATTACAAATTAAGGGGATTAAATCAAATTCTGTTGTTTTAGAAAAATACTTTTGAAAAATAACAATGCCACCGATTAAAATTATTGGGTTGAGTCGCGGACTAGGTCGCTCTCTTTAAGACGTTTCGAGGCACTGCCCAAATTGTGCAAGGCAGACTATCAACCACGAAGTCCCAGGATAAAACAGCCCAGTACTCTGTAACGGAGTTCTACTGCTGTAACAAACCGATCTAGAATTACACTCTCTGTATGACAGTCGAATGACTGACACCCGTAATATAGCACTAAGGCTACTCAAGAAAATAGAAGAAGAAGAAGAAGAAGAAGAAGAAGAAGAAGAAGAAGAAAGAAGGGGGAGAAGTGAGAAAAGCCTCAGATACGGAGAGCTTTTGGTGTGCCTTTCCAATTGAGGTGAACTCTCTATTTATAGAGGAGTTCAGCAACTGGATCTGAGAAAATCGGGGGATCCATAATGCACGAAGTCCATCAACTGGTCACTAGAAGAGTGCCTCAGAAATAGGAAACGTGATTTGACTATAGCTTCTTGATCGGGCAACAAATAAAACGTGGGAAAGACTCAACTTTAGGGTTTTGACCGGGCAAAACCAGAAGCTTAGTCAAGTTAGGGTTTTGACTGGGCAAATAACATAAGATTAGTCTGATTAGGGTTTTGACTGGATCAGAATATTGATGTTGACTCGGTGGAGGGCAATTAAGTAATTAACGCACCAACTTGTGACAGAACGCAAATTATAATTAATTAAAATAAATAATTAATTTTCATATGTTTAAAAAATTAATATACCACATAGCCGAGCCGAGCCGGCCGGACGGACGGTGGTGGCGCGCGCGTGTGTGGTGGTCCATTTACTTGCGTTCTCCCTACTTCACAAAATTGTGGGTACCCCTTGGGGCCCAACCCAAGTGCAATACCTCCACCTTATAAATACTATTAATGAGTGTATTCCCTCCTATGTGGGACTTCTCATTTTTTCAATTCACAACATTAAATGTCATCATCAATTCCATTCATCTTCCATCATTTCCAACAAATTATGATTTGTCTAATTTATTTTAGAAAAGCTGATAAATATAATTACACATTAATATTATTTTATGATTCCCTCAAATTGATGGGGCTGGTCAGGGAGCATCAATTTGCTAACTAGAAACTGATGGCGCGGCGCGAGGAATAACTTTGGTAAGAATGTCTGCAACTTGAAATTGAATATTGATGTGAGGGGTGGATATAACCTGATTATCATAAGTCTCACGGATAGAGTGACAGTCTACTTCAATATGTTTGGTGCGTTCATGAAAAACAGGATTTGTAACAATTTGAATAGCACTTGTATCGTCAGCATAGAGAGACGTCAGCTCTGTTTGAATAGTGAACTACGCGAAGAACTGCTGCCAAGTGAAGGTGGCGAGGAGAGTGCATGAACTAACTTACTTGTTGAACAACAAATCATATGTCAAAGCGAGTAATTGTCAAATAATTAAGACTACCCACAAGTTGTCGATACAATAAAGGATATGACAATAGATCACCCTAATCACAGTGATATTTCACATTAACCTCAAGAGTAGTATCTACCGGATTAGCTGATTGGAGGTCCGCCATAGAAATAAGGTATGTCGCATACTTATGTTGATGAAGAAATATACCCTTGGAGGTAGAATGAACCTCAAGGCCGAGGAAATACTGCAAGTTACCAAGATCTTTCATATGAAAGGCAATTTGCAATTGATGTTTAAGTTTCTGGATAGATGTCTGTTCAGATCTAGTAACAACCATATCATCAACATAAAGGAGAAGTAGAACAATGTTTGTAAATGTGCGATGAATAAATAAATAAGAGTCATGTTGACTCTGAGTGAAAGTGAAACCAAGTAAAGTGGAATGAAATTTCTCATATCATGCTCTAGGTGCTTGTTTCAAACCATATAAAGAGCATTTGAGCTTGCACACACCATGAGATGAAGAAAATAGACCTTGAGGAGGAGTCATATAAATATCTTTAGTGAGATCACCGTGAAGAAATGCATTTTTCACATCCATTTGATGAAGAGTCTATCCATTAGAAGCATCTATAGAGAGTATAGTGCGAACATTGTCATTTTGGCTACCATTGCAAATGTCGCATCATAATCAATTCCATATTCTTGTTTGTTTCCTAAGGCAACCAATCGAGCCTTGTACCGATTCAAGGATCCATTAGAATTTAATTTAATAGAATACACCATTTAAAACCTATGATACCAAATTAAGGGGATCAAATCAAATCATGATTTGTCTAACTTATTTTACGAAAGCTGATAAATATAATTACAAATTTGAGGCTTTGATACCATGTCACGAATTAGGGTTTGATCGCTTTTGGTTTGATATTTCTCAGTATAAAAAATTGTTACAACATTTACATCTAATAAATATAAATCAATGAGATCAAATCAAATTCTGATTTGTCTAGCTTATTTTAGGAAAACTGATAAATATAATTATAAACTAATATTATTTCCTAATTCATACCAGACACCCATAAATGACAAGAAACAAACATACGCAAAGAGACAAACTGCAGACCACAAAGAAAAACGGGACAAAGATCTAACATTCAAGCTTAAAGAAGGCCATTAATGAAATGGAAGAAACCAGAAAGAAAGTTGGAAAACTGAGCTTATAAGGAGCCACCACATAACCCTAATAGAGCAAGGATTGGGTTTTTTTTTTTTATATAATTTGACTTCTTGTAGGCTCTTGTTCCAATGTGAAGGGAGTGTACTTGCAAAGACACTCTAACGTCAAAGTAAGACAATATGATAGCACAAAATAGTGTTTTAAGGTTATGAAAGTGTGTGTCATTCTGGAGGATAAACCCCAAATTTATAGTCGTTTTGGGCCCTAAGTTATTTGATAATTGATATCATTTGATTAGTCCGTTCGTTCAGTTCTTATCGTAGTATACGAGTTGTTGTAGGCCAATCGCGATATGGGATTGTTGAAAGTTTGAGACTCAGATAGTTTGTAGTTTTATAGACCAAAGCTTGATAAATGATATGTAGTCAATGTTTCCTGCCTCTCAAGTCTTTAATTGATCCGTTGAATCATGTCTAGTTTTTAAAGTGATTTGGATCGGAACAATTAATCTCAATTTAAGATTATTTGGCTCATATCAATACAATATATAAATACAAATCTCCAATGTTAAAGAAGTGGGAGATTGGATCTAACCCACATTATTTTCCTTCACAATACAAACAAAATTTCAAGATATCACGTTCAACTTGTTAAAGATAGGGGGTTTGATTGATTAAGGACCGAAATTAGTATTTTAAACACCTTTTATTATATTTATTAAAAGTAGTAGTATATTTAATACTACATGTAATTAATGTTTTAAGGCGACATCCGATGTTCTATAATCGAGATGCGTGAAATAGGGCAGAGGCAACGAGATTGAACCAAATAAATTATGACTTGCAACAAGATTCGGCATGTGACTTTAGCGCACATCTTTTGGAATATAAAACTTCTGATAAATCGTTCAAGGGCATTGAAGAAATGTCTTTTAAATTAAGGATATTCTTAAAAACTTCTGAGTGAGGCTTGTTGCTGTTGACAGTTGACACATGCTCCTGAATTGGAATGTTTTGGCTATGAAAAAACCACGCAATAAATTAAAAGCAAGCATCCAAAACCATATAGTATTAAATTGTGTGTGAGAGAGAAAGAGACTTGTTAGAATTGTTGGAAACCACAAAAACATAATTTTATTCATTGATTATTGATGATCCCTAAAAAGAACAGTTTAAAACAACAATAAGAACATTGAAGACAATGACATAACAAGTTCCCCCCATGAGCAGCAGCCATTTATACATCTCTATAGTTTTTTATCTTCTATCTATATGTACATTCCGATCTAACTGAAGATCGACAATACATTGAATATGAAACAATAACTGTTGTAACTTCTATTTTTGGCTGGCTTCATAATGCTATTCTACAATCCTTTGATGCCATATGTCTTCAAATAGATCCCCTGTCTTTCGCTTATCTTTCTCACTGTTCATTCATATTTTCTATAAACCTCTTCACACATTTGTTGTTGACCTCAAAGATGAATGCCAAGCTCCTAATCTGCATGTAACTCATTTACCACAAATTATTAAGCACTCAGCGTAAAAAAGAACATCTCATTCGCAGCACTACTGTAATGCAGGAGTTTCTTAAGAATGGAAAGGAAATGCAGTTACCTCAATCAAATTACCAGCAATAAGACTCCGCTTCTGTCCTTGAGCAATTTCTTTGCCATTCAAGTATATAGGACTCTTGCCAAGATTTCTAATAACAAAAGAGCCATTTGCCTTCATCTTTATTAAAGCCTATCACATAATAAGTATTAGCTAATACTTAGTTCATTCTAATATAAATTCAGCAAAGGAAACTTCAAAGAAAATGTGATTGAAAATATCTGGATTTTCACTATGAACAATTTTTTTTTTCTGGTCCTTGTTCTGTGTTGTGCTCATGCATAATGAAAATGATACACGTCCAGACATCAAAATAACACTAATTTAATTACAAAAAAACACTCACAAGACACCACATTCCAAAAAGGTAAATAAAAGCTTTTTAAAAATCTGTCATATGACTTGCACCAGAAGTACACCAACACTGTAGTAGTGATTCTGTAACCAGGACTGACAGCAATCTTTCATGCATTATGTATCAAACAATAATACCAAATCCTTCCTAACTCTACCCTGCTCCCCCAAAAATAGAATTGTATGAACTTCAAAGGACTTTAAATTCATCAGTAAAATCAATATATGAACTTAAAGGGGCTTCCAATTCATCGATATAAATATAACCAACCATGCAATGAATTTTAGACATAAAGTTTCTGAGATTTCTTACTTGTCTTCTAGATATTTTGGTAGCATTCTGTGCTTCTGCTTCCCTACCCAAGTCTATGTCAACTTTTACATCATCTGTTGATCTGCCAAGTACCACCTGGGAAATAGAAAGAGATTGTCAGAATAAGAGAAACCTTGTTTAAACTGGAAAGAAGTACAAACACAACAAACTTCGGGAGCAGCACAATTAAGCAAACAGCAAAATCAGAATTTTTAATGGCACACACAAAAGACATCATTGTATTACAATTCAACCTAATAAAGATAAATCTATTTTCAGAACTGCAAATCCCACTGCAGAATCTGTTAAAATTTAAATAAAAATATCATAGATCTATAAGGCATGTAAAGACAGAAAATTTAGATCCTCAACAACCACCGAAACTCCTAGAAAGATATAAAATGTGAATTGACAGAGTCACAACACAAATGAATGATATTCTATTTAAAGTTTGTTTCCCAATTGTAAAAGCTAGAGCATTAATGGTAATGCAATTATACTAGACCATTGCTATTAAAGACAACAAATCACAGTATGGAAATCACGACAACATGCCTTAAATGATATCTGAAATATTTATAACAAAAATTGACAATATTCATTATGGTGTGATAAAGGAAGACAATATGGGTAAAAGCTCCTCCTCATACATTTTAATTTTTAAAGGAAAACAAGGACTGCAAATTCATAAATGTACCTCAGTTTTTTTTATATATTGCTTCATAGTGCGCCCATATAATGCTGCAAATGCACCCCGAGATGCAATGGCTCTTCGAATAAAGGACTGAGCACATTGCTCCAATCTCAGGATGGTCCTCTTAGTTCTTTCATTTTGAAATTTCAAGACTGTAATTAAAAAAAGATAATATAAATCAACAAACAACCATAACAATAATAACGGAGTGTTTAATTCAATTATAAGAAAACTCACAGAAGCAAAGAAAAATCAAAACCAAACAATGAATTTCCATCTACACTCAAAAATCCAAACCTTTAATTTTCAACTTCTGAATAACCTTTGAAGTAAAAAAAAATCCCATGCAGAGGGTGAGCTACCTAGGGCACAACAGTAAGGTTCTATGTCTCATGACAAGGTGGCCATAGGTTATGGAGACAGAATCAAACCCTCCATTTTAGGAAACAGAATTAAGTCATCCTTTTACATGGTAAATTGCATAGATTTGGTGCTTCCTAGATCCCACATGAAGACAGCCTAGTGCAATGGTCACCCTTTCTAAAATTAAAAACCTTAAATAGAACTGTGATGATTATATCTAGCGTCAGATGATTTACCTTCGGTACTTGCATTTGCATCTTGATCAGTTGGACCTAAGTCCATTTCAAGAATCTGAACAAGCAACGTAAAGAATAAGAGAGATAAAAAAAACAATTAAATACGAGGAATTATTACTATTCAATACGACATATAATACTTACCATTGCCTCAGCATCAGAAAAGAAAGGAATTTCATTGTCATCATAATCAGCATTGTCATCACTATCATCGTAGTCATCGGCTCTTTCCTGATTGATGCATAATAACTTTGCTTCAGAATCAGATAAAGTCTTATGTTCCGGTACCTTTTGATGTGGATTAACAACTGAAGGCAGTGCAATGATCACCTGTTAATAATACATAACATCAATTCATTTTTCTTAACAAGAGTATTACCAATTTATCAAAAATTAGTTCCCTAAAGTGTTTTCCTATTATGAAGTATCCAGTAATCGACAGATCGAACCTCTTGTATCGGACGTCCATCTGAGGCATACTTCATAGTTGCATGAACTGATCTGCTTTGAATTTGGTTGATCTCAGCAACGACATTGTTACTCTGTCTAGAACCTGCAGAAATAGGGTTCTTAGCAGGATTTTCAGTTTTTGGTACATTGGCAACAGGGTTTTCCTTGCCTGAATTAATGTTAGGCACTAATCCTGGTTGAACTGTCTGTGAAGCTGCAAAAGAGTTTGAAGGAATGTCTTTTTTCTTCAAGCTTCCATCTGTTTCATTTTTTGTTTGATTACTGATAAAGGAATCTGGATAACCCACCTCTTTAACAATTGATATGGGTTTTAGAGTCACTGTATTAGGAACTACAGTGGATACGTTTACAGTGTCAACGTCGTTTAACGGGACATTAGGGTCCTCAGTGTTCAATGAACAGAACTTAAAATCATCACAAAGCTTAGGAAGAGAAGTCCGCGCCACAGCAGACGATTCGACTTCATTTCCACAATCAGAAATGAAACCCGAATCACCATGACTGCTGCCTATCGAGTTAGCACCAACCTCTAACTCAGCAGATGACCCACTTCTTGACAAAGCAAGCGGTGCTTCTGCAACCAACTTCTCAGGCTCACGAACACCAGACACATCATTGCCTTCAACGTCGCAGGGAGAACCCAAAAGAACTGAATCAACATTATTATCACAACACTGCTTATCCATTGCAGTCTCATCTTTTTCACCTATATTCATAAACATAAGCTCATCGCCATTCGGCAAGTCCAAAAGAGCATCAGAAATTTGAGTTCCCGCATCTGCCATCACAGAGGCATCAGGAACACTAGGAACCATCTCTTTCGACTCGGAATTTTCGTTTTCAAATTTAACATGAACAGGCATGTTAGGGGCAGAGACATCCTCAATTGTCTTCCAAAGTGGATCTTCACTCATTGAATGAGACGATCCAGCTCCACCTTCCACTAACCCCAATGAATTCCCAAAATTAACTAAACTATTAAGCAAACTATTATTCACATTCTTATCTAAATGACCATTAATATTCCCCAACACAGACACACCAATTTCTTTTCCACTATTATTATTTTCCAAACACATGTCATCCTGCATAGCCATATCAAATTTATCAAAAAAAACCTCAGTGTGAAGCCTCCTCCGCATAGCGTAATACGTCTTGCAAATTGTCTGAGCTTTTCTCTTCCGAGCAGCAGCAGAGTCACCGGAGGTGGCTCCTTCCTTGTTTCCGTTACCATTAGTCTTGGCGATTTCCAACTTCGCCATGGCACAAGAAGCAACATATGCAACTCCGGGATCGTAAAGAAGAGAACGCCACCGGTCTCTCAATTCCCTAACGGAATATCTCCGGGAGAACGAAACAGCTCCTTTCGCCAGCGATTCGAGCGAAGCACCAGCCTGCACCAAACGCAACAATTCAGTGTCGTTTAGAGCATAATTGAGAGTAATAAGCACGAAACGAAGAAGGAAAACATAGGCTAGGGTTTCGATTTCTAGCTTTGGGAGGAGAGGGAATTGCAAAGGAAAATTAGATAAAAAAGGTAATTAATTGAATTACTGAAAAGGAATGAGAGAAAGAGAGAGAGAGTTACCTCGACGGCGTTTTTGAGAAGAAAATCATCTTCGGGAATCCAACGATGAAAAGAGTTCATGACGGTGACGGAAAAGAAGGATCTAAGTTGTGTTTGGACAATGGGGAATTGCGTTTAAAGTGAAACTGAAGGGTGAATGAGTGAGTGTTGAAAAGTAGTAAATAGTATTAGTGGAGAGTGAGAAAAGTGCTTTCTGGCAAACGCGAGTAGCGTGTGTGAGTTACAAGTTACAAAAATCTCCAAACCTCGTGACTGTCGTCGCACAGTTCACGGCATATTCGCGTAAACGATTCTCTCTATCAGTGGAGGAGGAGCAATAGAGAGAGAGAGAAGAGGCAGTTTCATTTCAATGCTTTTTAGAACAAATGACTACATCTTTATACTTCCAATTTTATTTTTTTTATTACATTTTTTTTTATTTTTACTTTGACTCAAATATGTTATTAACATATTTTATTAGTTTAATAACATTTTTTTATTTTATTCATTAATCAAAATTAATTTATGGTTTTATTTTTATTATATTATTAATATTTTAAATTTAAAAATAGAATCATTAATTATTGTAGTCAATCAATTTATTATTATATTCCTATGAACTATTGTCATCTAAATAATAAAAAAAAATAGTTTTCAACTAATAACTATTTCTTGTTATCAAAATCAAAAATTACAACAAAATATTAATAACATTTTAGGAAACTGGTAATTATTTCTGTGAAAATAAAATCTTTTTAACTAAAATTAAAAATGTAAAAATATTATTAATGACAATAGTTAATAGTCATTTTATAACTATCAAATAAGATTATAAAGTCAAACTTTTATATGCTCATTAAAGTTACATTTCATAAACATGAAATTAT
>JBBPBR010000007.1:14776677-14792461 GCA_037974775.1 Cicer pinnatifidum | reverse complement strand
CCCACATAAAAAAATTAAAAAAATTTATTAATCAAAATATTTATAATAAGGATATACTATAATTTTTATACTCTAATTGAATTTGTCATGTACTATTTCGTTTGACTTTGTTATGTTAATCGTGTCGGTGTTCTAATTTTATTTTAACAAACAATTGTATTCTAGATCTAGCTTGTAATGCAGCAGTCTAATATCTAAAATAATGAAATTTATTTTTTTATATCATTTAGACTTTTAAAAAGAAAATAGAGAATGAATTTTTGACACATACTTAAGAATTTTAGCTATATATGAAATGTATATACACTATCTTGATATGCCATGTTCTTAATGATAAAACACTCACTAATACTTGTTTTTAAAACACTCACTATCTTGAAACTTTGTTTTTCTACTACTCCAAAAATCTTTCGGTGAGAAGATAGATATTCTGCAGAATTAAAAATCTAAGCAAAAAAGTAAAAATATGACAGTAAATAGAGTGCAGGCTCTACAATAAACTCTTATGCCTAACCAATATTTTTGATAATAATGATGAAAATATGTAATTGTTACAGTTTTAGTATGGTAAATAGAGTCTTTTCGTTTTATTAATTTGGTTTCTACTTTTATTACCCTCACGTGAAGCTATTTGAGTATTCACCATTCATTTTTCTGTTATCACTAAATGCTGACAAACTCCATAAATAGTTTTTACATTTTTACTACCTCTGTCTCTCACATACAGAGTGTGTGACAGGTTAGATACCATAGCAGTACACACTTGGTAGTAAACTCGCAGCCACGCATTATTATGACAGTACTACTACTTATAAATTAGTTAGTTAGCTATCTCTCATAATCACACTACTTCATTCATTCATTCACCTCCCATCTAAACAACATGGAAACAAACTCGTTTTCCAAATTGTTCTTCACATTTTGCTTTCTTTTTTCTTTGTTTTCTCACATCATTCACTCAACTGTTACTTATGATAGAAAAGCCATTCTCATCAATGGACAAAGGAGAATCCTTTTCTCTGGTTCAATTCATTATCCCAGAAGTACCCCTGATGTAAAGCTCTTGTTTTTCTTCTTCATAAGAAAATTAAAATTCTAACTTTACTATAGTTTCTGATTTTTTTTTTTTTTTTTTTTTTTTTTTTTTTTGTAGATGTGGGAAGATCTGATTCAAAAGGCTAAAGAAGGTGGTCTTGATGTGATTGAAACATATGTTTTCTGGAATGTTCATGAACCATCTCCTGGCAATGTACTTCAATTGCTTTCTTCTGTTTGTTTTGTTTTTGTTTTTAACATTAGTTTCTTTTCTGATTTGAGTTTTGTTTTTGCATGCAATCAAATTTAGTTCAATTTTGAAGGAAGATATGATCTAGTGAAATTCATAAAGACAATTCAGAAAGCAGGACTCTATGCTCATCTTCGCATTGGACCTTATGTTTGTGCTGAATGGAATTTTGGGTACCTTTCATTTCTTAACTTATTTTTTTGTTTCTTTTAAATGTACCTTTACTATTTTAGATGTACTTCAAATCTTAAATATATATTTTTTAAAATATTTTAATTCCTCATTATCAGTACATTAACTATTTACAAAATCTATTTTATGTGCCTTTTTTTAGAGTTTCTTGTGATTATATGTTCTTGTTGTTTGCAGTGGATTTCCAGTTTGGTTGAAGTATGTTCCAGGAATAAGCTTTAGAACAGACAATGAACCTTTCAAGGTTTTCTTCAATTTTCACATACACAATTACTACATATATATTTATAATTTATACAACAATTTCCAAAAATATGAACTTTTTATTAGATTTTGACCTACAAATTGTGATGTAGAGGGCTATGCAAGGGTTCACTGAGAAGATTGTGGGAATGATGAAGAGTGAGCATCTCTTTGAATCACAGGGTGGCCCTATCATTCTCTCTCAGGTGAATTTTCTGAGGTTACTCTTTATTTTTATGTATTTATATTTTAAAGCTACCAAATTTTAATCAATTGTTGAGGGCTTATTCAACAACTGTTGTTGAGAGAGTCCCACATTTGAAGAGATGACGTGCAAAAATGTTTATAACTGGGACATATCTCTCATCTTATAAGCCAGTTTTGTAGGTTTGAGTGACTAAAAACTTGTCACTCTAGATCTAGCAATAATGATGATATTTTCACAATGTGTTGTTTCAGATTGAAAATGAGTATGGTGCACAGAGTAAGTTACAAGGAGCTGCTGGACAAAATTATATGAATTGGGCAGCAAAAATGGCTGTAGAGATGGGAACTGGAGTCCCTTGGGTTATGTGCAAGGAAGACGATGCACCAGATCCAGTGGTGAGTATAGTAATCATAGTCTTCATCTTGAAGGTTGTGTAACATGAAATTAAACACATTACACATTCCTATCATACCACTTGGTTATTATTCTATTATTATTTTAATTCTCAGAAATATAACATTAAATAAAACTCTAAGCAAAAAAATACTTGTATTCGGTCCTAATTTTGGACTATAGACATGCATTTTATTGCTTATATTTAAGGCCAGAGGGAGTATATAACAACAGTTAACCAACATGTGGTTGGTTTGAGTGGTAAGGGACTCAGACACCTTAAGCAAGTGGTCAAGAGTTCGATCTCTGACTCTTGCGTATGGAGAAAATCTAGTTGGGAGGGGAGAACCCATGTTGTGTATCCAACATGTATCTCGGCGAAGATTAGTCATTACTAAACTGCGGTGGATACTTTGTACCTATATTATGGTTATAAAAAGAAATATTGCAACGATAAGTTATGGTTCATTTCTTCTTGTATTAAACTAATGTGTTGGCTAACTAATATGCTTTGTTTATGTGGTAACAGATAAATACATGTAATGGCTTCTATTGTGACAAGTTTACTCCAAATAGACCTTATAAGCCTACAATGTGGACTGAAGCTTGGAGTGGCTGGTAAGTGCTTTCATTATAACCACACATTACACTAAAATTGTAAATAAAAGAAATAAACATCCTTAATAACTTTTTTGTTTGTTAAATATGAAGGTTTACAGAATTTGGAGGTCCAATTCACAAAAGACCTGTCCAGGATTTGGCATTTGCAGTTGCTCGATTTGTAACAAGAGGAGGTTCATTTGTAAACTACTACATGGTTAGTTTCTTTTTAATAAAATGACTTTAGAAAAATACTGGAACTTACTATTATAAGTGTAACTAGCCTAATTTGTCTTAAATTTATCTGTAGTATCATGGAGGAACAAATTTCGGACGAACAGCTGGAGGCCCTTTTATAGCTACCAGTTATGACTATGATGCTCCACTAGATGAATATGGTGAGAACTGAATATTCTCTACCTTCTAACTCAACTTTTATGTTAGTTATAGTATTTATTGACACGGTGTCAATCGAAATCTTTCATGAATTCTTGCGGATCGTTGTATGCAGACTAACTAAATACAATCATTACACTTTTTTTTTTTTTCTCTTTAGTAAATTCATATGCATGAACCTTAACAATTTTTAGGTCCAAAAACTCATTAGTCATCACCACAATAAAAAACACAGATTACTATATCTCAAATGCTTACACTTATTTCTGTTTTCGGATATAAAACAATGCAGGTTTGATTAGGCAGCCAAAATATGGTCATCTAAAGGAGCTTCATAGAGCTATCAAGATGTGCGAACGAGCTTTAGTTTCCACCGACCCAATTGTTACTTCATTAGGGAGCTCTCAACAGGTTTTAACTCAATTCAAAGTTATTTTGTTATCCACACATGGTTTAGCTTATTTACTGATCCTAATGATCTATGTAACTTTTCCAGGCTCATGTTTACTCTACGGAATCTGGAGATTGTGCTGCTTTTCTCTCAAACTACGATTCCAAATCCGCTGCTAGAGTGCTTTTCAATAACATGCATTATAGTTTGCCCCCTTGGTCTGTCAGCATCCTCCCCGATTGTAGAAATGCTGTCTTTAATACAGCAAAAGTATGTAACAAATGTCTCCCATTTTAACGTCATCCTGTTTTATGTTAAATAATACTTCTTCACCTTTGACGCATCCATTCAATATGATTTAATAATAGAAACTCCTTTTTTTAGGTTGGAGTGCAAACATCTCAAATGCAAATGTTACCAACAAATACTCAAATGTTCTCATGGGAGAGTTTTGATGAAGATACTTCTTCTTTAGATGATAGCTCCACACTAACTGCTCCTGGTCTCCTGGAACAGATTAATGTAACACGAGATGCAAGTGATTATCTTTGGTATATAACTAGGTAAGCCTGATTAACCTTATAACTGGTTTCATGCTTAAAAACCATTTTTAAAATACTGGTTCTGTAAATGATTTCATGTCTATGTTTCTTCAGTGTTGATATAGGTTCGTCCGAATCGTTTCTACATGGAGGTGAACTCCCTACTCTTATTGTTCAATCCACAGGCCATGCTGTACATGTTTTCATCAATGGTCAACTTTCCGGTATGTGAATCTACTTGTCTTCTGTTTAGTACCTTTTTCTAGCTGATTACTTAAAGTTAACATGATACATGATTAAAACCAGGTTCGACCTATGGATCGAGGGAGTATAGGAGATTCATGCATATTGGCAAGGTAAATCTTCGAGCCGGAACAAACAGAATAGCTCTTCTCAGTGTTGCCATCGGACTTCCTGTAAGTTTTGCTTCCTTCTTTTACATTTTTAATTTTTTATGATTATGAAAGCCTAGTAACTAGGTCCTTGGAGATTGAAATTCAGCTAATTTGGTAACAAAAATAAGAAATACTAGTAATGCTTTGATTCTTGGTTTGCTCATGAGTCTTGACTACTATTATTGACTGAATGATTTTCTATATTTTGTTGTCAAAGAATGTGGGAGAACATTTTGAGACATGGAATACAGGAATCCTAGGTCCGGTTGCACTCCATGGACTCGACGAAGGAAAACGGGACTTGTCCCAGCAGAAATGGACTTATCAGGTTGCATATTCTTACTTTAGTGCATGTTTGGATTGCCGGTTAGATTGGCAAAATCATGGTGAGCCATCGCGATTTCGCTAAAAGCTAAACTTTGGAATTTCAACAAAATTATGGTACCACCGTCATTTTGCCAAACTCACCGCCCATCCAAACATATGTTGACTTACTTTAAAAAAGTAAATATTACTAAGAAATGCTTATAAACAGGTTGGACTGAAAGGAGAAGCCATGAATCTTGCATCTCCTAATAGTATCTCATCGGTTGAGTGGATGCAGTCAGCAATAGTTGTACAAAGAAATCAACCATTGACATGGCACAAGGTAAAAATTAAAGAGAAATGTGCTCACTTTTGACTGGAAACAAAGTATTAGGTTCAAAAGTATATGAAGTTTTGTCTGTAAAATGTGCAGACTAATTTCGATGCACCGGAAGGAGACGAACCACTTGCATTGGATATGGAGGGTATGGGTAAAGGTCAAATATGGATTAATGGACAGAGTATTGGAAGATACTGGACTGCGTTTGCTAATGGTAATTGCAATGACTGTAACTATGCCGGGTCATTTAGACCTCAAAAGTGCCAGCTTGGTTGTGGCCAACCAACCCAACGATGGTAAGTATCGTAAACATTGTAGCTTCAGTAATCGTTATCATATTGGGAAATAAAGCATGCTGTGCTCACTCAAGCACAAAATAGGATTCAGATTCTCTGTAGTCACTCATGCATTTAGCTAGTTAGTATTGTTTGGTCAAACGATTCAGATTTCAAGATTGGTAAATTAGATTTGAAGAAATTTAATATCAAACTCGAAATCTGAGTTGTACATCTCAATTTGATAACTTAATATTTCATATAAAACTAGTAAAATACTCGTGCATGCGCATGGGTTGTGCGGGTTGGTTACCGTATAAATGTACGCAGTATAGAGTCAAAATATTTAGAAGTTTGTTAAAAAATATTATTTAAGATAGAAGCATTAATCTATTTCTTAGCACTTTCGTGTAAAATATGCATACTTATATATTCTCTATTTATTTCAGGTACCATGTCCCCCGATCATGGTTGAAGCCAACTCAAAATCTATTGGTTATTTTCGAGGAACTCGGGGGAAATCCTTCAAAGGTTTCACTTGTAAAGAGATCAGTGAGCAGTGTCTGTGCTGATGTGTCAGAGTACCATCCAAATATTAAGAATTGGCACATTGACAGCTATGGTAAGTCAGAAGAATTCCATGCACCAAAGGTACACTTGCATTGTAGCCCTGGCCAGACCATCTCTTCCATCAAATTTGCAAGCTTCGGAACTCCTCTCGGGACTTGCGGGAATTATGAGCAAGGAGCTTGCCACTCTCCTACATCCTATGCCATTTTAGAGAAGGTAATATTGAAATGATTTCACAATCCACTACATTGACTTACTCTTAGTAAGTATCTATTTTAAATTATACATTGACTGTTGTATCTTTTTCACAGAAATGTTTATGGAAGCCAAGATGCGTAGTTACCGTATCAAACAGCAATTTCGGGCAAGACCCTTGTCCAAGGGTGATGAAGCGGTTGTCCGTTGAAGCTGTCTGCGCTCCAGATACTACGAATTGGAGGGGTTAGTTGGTTAAGGAAACGCCCTTTTACGTGTAGTGTGCAGTTACTTAAACCGCAAGAAAAACAAATGCATAATAAAATGAGTTAAGTTATTATAGGTAAAGTTAAAGATAGTTGGTTAGGTTGAGTAATGAGTGTCAAAGAATTGTTGTGTAAATTATTGATGAGTAGCTAGCTAGGTAGGTGAATATGAAACCAAACCAAGGATCTGAATGAAATTTGGATCCTTATGTGTGAATTCAGATGAGAAGTCCCCGGACCTTTTAACCGGAAATGGGCACTGGGAAAGAGGCAATTAAGTTGGTGTGATTTTGTGTTTTTGTTTGAATTAATGATGCTGCAAAGACAGGTTTAAGTTAGGAGTGGATCCTACTGTAACCATTGTTTTGATGAGGTTTATTGTAATAATAGAATACAAGTTCATTGTTCTGTTCTGTCTACTATATATGAGAATGTAAAGTCTGTCTACTATACGCAACTAAACAAACAAACAACATTTTTACTAAAAATATTTTTGTTTAGTTGCAAAACGTGAGAATGTAAAGTCTACTATACGCAACTAAACAAACAAAAATATTTTTAGTAGAAAAAACCAAACCATACTCATTTAATTTAGTTCAATTGATAAATATAAATATTATTACATTTTATATTATATTTTAGATTTGAACTTTAAACCTCACATTTATATACAAATGTTTTTGCAAATTTTTCAACAAAAAAGAAAAACCATATAACATAAATTCACCAAAATATTTGAAGTGTGGATAAAATATGTTTACATGAACTTTTTATAAAGACAAAATCATATATTTGAACAATATAAACTTTTGACTGGAACTAAAACTATTAATTCACACAAGGTGTGCCATGAACGTAACAAAACGTTCACCAAAAGAGAGGTTCACATCTCCCATCAAACAAAACAGATAGCACAATACAAAATCAATAGATTCAAACACCACTAAAGAAGATCATAAGAAAATTGATGGCCTTTGATATAATATAAAACCAAAGATAAAAAGTTTGACCAAATCAATGATAGGACCATAATTCCTTTCTGTCTACGAAAACTATATTATTCATGTGTTTTTAAATTTAATGTATTATTAACTACAATTAAATTTCTGCGTTTTATAAAGACTAATTGTGTTTATAAATTGAAAATCATTGGTGAGTTTTTCGTTAAAAAATTAACAATGTTAAGTATTATTAAAAGTTAATTTAAAATAAATTTTTTTACTTTCTTAAGATTAAAATTAATTTTTTACAACACTAATCAATACTTAAGCAAATAAAATAATAGTAATATTATAAAATACATAGACTTTTTTAAGAATAAGTCGTAGAAAAATTAACCATACATCAAATTATTAATAGATTAAAATACTCGAATCAATTAAAACATGATGCATATGATTAGTTATTAATTTTCATCTTAAAATTTCATATTTTTCATAAAAATAAAATTCTCCCATCGTTCTGGTGCATGTAAACGCAGCCAAAGTACCTAGAGAGTTGAAGTTTTCACTTGTTGAGAGTTGAGTATACCTTCTTCTTCCATGTCCGTGGTTCCCAAACCCGAGAGAAACGGCATCACCGTTCCCGTCGTCGAGATTGACAGCGACGACGACACCTCCGCAGGTGCTGCAATGAGCGACGTTCAACTTCCGACTGAGCTACCACTTCAGCTTCAGCAAAACCCTATATCAACTTCACCTCCATCAGTCTCTAGAAGCCATAGTTTTTGGAAAGCTGGCGATTACGTTGTCGGTCCATCTTCAAAGCCATCTCCTGTTCAAGGTCTTTCACATTTAGCCCTATATAACCTTTTTTTTTTAATCCCTTTCCAAATTTCATCATTATTGTATTTTCTATCATTGTGTTACTGATTTTGCCCTAATTTCATTTGTAGGTCATTTGGATCATGCACGAGTTCATCCCAAGTTTCTTCATTCCAATGCAACTTCCCATAAGTGGGCTTTTGGAGGTTTGTTTTCTTTTACCTCACTTGTATTTGTACAAAATATTTCGGAATTTAATTTGATTAGTAACTTAGTAAGTACAGTTATTTGTTCCAAATGTTTTGAATTAAGTATTTATTTGGTTTTGAAGTTTCTTTGATTTAAATTGTGTGTTTGTAGAATTTCATAGATTATTATTAGGTTTGATTTTAGTTTTGATTATTTGAATAGGTAAAATTTGTTGTTATTGGTTTCATCATTTTGCATATTCTTTGTAAAGGTGATGGAGTAAATTGCTTCATTTTCATTTTCTTTTGTAATCGTGAAATTTGACTTGTATAGCCAATTCAACTTGTACATTTCAAAACATGCAAATAAAGTATGATCAGTTTAGTGAATGCGTCTGCTATTTTTTACAATTTAAATATATGTATAATGTAAATGGAACAATTGTCACAGAAACAAACTTGGTCCAATGGTTAGGCCATTTCAACTTTCATGTTATCAACTCACTCCCGTGTTTGAATCCTGCCGACTGCAAAGTTATTCATTATTTTTTTAAATGAAAATGGGTGCATGCTTCAAATTGGTGGGTCGATTACTAACCCAACCGGATCTTACCAGTTCGACCACCAACCTGACCGGGTCTCACCGCTTCGTACCAAGTTCATTACATTTCTGGTCCTTTGCCTCACCTGGCCCAGTTACCCTACCAGTTCCCACTCCAGCCGGTCTGAGTTTTATAACTATGATCACAATCACGGTGAGGGGAAGCTAATGGAGAAATGAAGACCCTAAGTTACAATGGGTTGGAAAGTTCATGGCCCCTCCCCACCAAAAGAGGCAAGATAAATAAATAGATGAACCTGTTTTCCACGCCAACATAGAGTCATGGAAGAGGTTAATGTTGAAGGGGTTCACATGGCTCATGTAGCCAAAGTGGTGGTTGTCGATGGCACAACCCACATGGGAGAAGTGGTGGATCGTTGAGCCGAAGATTACAATCTTCTGCAAATGTGGGACGTCCATGCTGAGCAAGACTCTTATACCATGTCAGTTATTAGAATGAAAGAGGGTGAGAGCAAAAGCTAGATAAGGTGTTTAATTGATGGGTTCACATTCAACGGATACAAAATGAATTTATACTCATAATCAAATAGCAACAAAGATTATCGAACAACTAACTTAGTGTAATAGAAACTAATAGTAGTAAATAACAATAAGTATTGGCAAGTAAGAGACAAAGGAACTGGACCATTCATCTGTTAGTACCACTCATGGTTTTGGTTGCTTGGCAAAGATAGAGCTTGACACAAGACACAACTTATGTTCTCAGGCTTTTTGAAATTTTATCAGGCAGTGGCAAACATTTTGAGCAACCTCTTTGTCTGCACCCAAGAAGTTTAAAGACTTCTTATCGTATTGATCCAACTTTGAAATTACTATCTGAGTTCATTTCTATGATATTGGGTAATTTTTATAATGAAAATGATGGGCTCGGATTGAACATCTAGAGCATGGACAAATATGGATGGCTGAATAATAGATATAGGATAGACTCTGGCACTACTTTTGAATTTGGGCTAGGCCTAGCTCGACTCCAAAAGTTTGTTCAAGGAATGAGGACTACTCAAGCCTTATACAAATTAATTTGGCGATTTCTCTAGTTTATATGAGATCTCAGCAAGCTTCTTAGGTGATTTTGGATAGCAAAAAGAATAGAGTTTATAACATATTAACGCTTCTTTTATGTTGAATAAAGACTTGTTTTTTGTAAGGCTTTTGTGACAACTATCGACATAACTTTGGTATACATTGTTTTACTCTTTTTTTCATACATTCCTCTCATTATTTGCAGCAATTGCTGAGCTAGTGGATAATGCTGTTGATGAGGTATGGTTTAAGTTGATACATTTTATATGTTTTCTAGGCAGTGAGATAGTACTAGTTAATCAACATTGTTGAATATTTGTTGCTTGCATAAGTGCTCTCTTAATTGGCTTTATGTTATGGCATTTAAAACTGGCACGAGTACACGGTTGTGGTTGAAGGATCTGTTAAAAATCTTTCGTTCTCCATGTGCATTGGTTCAAATCCCCTTTGACTAGTAGTCGTGATTGGTGACCATTCCACCCTAGGTGTTCCCGTGGCATCCAGAAGCTAAGCTGAGTAGGCTTCTTGCTGGAAGATATACTTGGAGTTGGTGACTTCAAGTAATCTTATGGGCAGCTTTTTATGCTACCTCCCTGTGGGTCCTAGTATATATCAGACATGCTACTAGCACCCTGAGTTGTAGTCTCGGTGTAATTAATACTCACTTCTCTTCTACTTTTAGAAAAACAATTATAATTTAAATGGGATGTCAAGTATGTTTTTATGGATTTGAATTTTGAATGGCACATATATTATTAAAATATGGCTGTTTTCGTGGAGAGCAAGAGTAGTACTGAATATTTTTTTGTACTATTAGATTCAAAATGGTGCGACTTTTGTTAAGGTTGACAAGCTTGAGAACACGAAGGATAATTCACCAGTGCTATGTTTTCAAGGTATGCTATCCAAACATGCATAATATATACTGTTATACTACTCCGTTCCTATATATTAGACCCACTTGATAAAATCACGGGAATTAAGGAAGTTAATTGTAGTATTAAGTTTGTTGGCAATTTGAATTGTTTTACTAGTTTATCCTTAAAGAGAGAGAGTTAGTTTATGCTTTTATTGTAGTATTTATTACAGATTGCAGAAAAATATGTAACATAATTAGGGGTAAGTTAGTAAAGAAATAATTAATGCTCTTGGAGAATTGATAAAGAGTCTTACAAAAAGGGACAATGAAAAATCTCAAGAGGGTCTTCTAATTAGGGACAAAGATAGTACTAATAAATTTATTACTAATTTATGTTGACTTGATATGCTAGTCGTTGGCTATAAATTTAATGGACCGCATGTATCCTATGCAGATGATGGTGGTGGAATGGATCCTAACTCAATACGAAAGTGCATGAGCTTGGGTTATTCTTCAAAGAAGTCAAAGACAACAATTGGACAGTGTAAGTGTGTAATTAAATTTTTTCTATTTGTTTATTTTGAGCACGACTCAAAGAAGTATAATAGCGTCAGAGAGCGTTAGGTTTATTGTTGTTTAAATTTATACAAATGTGGCATTTTTGTAATTACAAGTATTAATAAAAAATAAAAAAAATGAACCAAATATTATCCAAGGAATGGGTACATGTTTTTGGTGGGGTGGTATCATTACCAGGGACATTACAACATCATTTGATTTGATGCATGTAGTAGATCCTTGAAAGATTGATATTTAAATGTATTTTCATTAGACATAATTTACTGTTGAAGTCGTGGGATTTTAGAGAAAAGGAGGAGAGAAAATAATAAAGGTTTGAATATTATTGATAATAGTTTTATGCTAACTTGATTACAAAAAATTCAATACTAATTTCTATTTATAGAGAAACATAAATAAAGGTTTGAATATTATTGATAATAGTTTTATGCTAACTTGATTACAAAAAATTCAATACTAATTTCTATTTATAGAGAAACACAGACTCAATCTTAAATCAGGAACAAATCATAATAATAAAGAAAAATATTCTAAGATTCTCTATGATTATAAATTGATCATAGAAAATAGCTCAAGATACTCTAATATAATATAAAAAATATTATAAGATACTTTCTAATATTCTAACACTTCCCCTCAAGCTAAAGCTCACTAGGCTTTAGTTTGTTACAAGAAAACAATATTTTGCTCCGCAAAATTATAAAAAAATGGAAAAACAACTCAGGGATGCATGTGAAGTCGGAGAGAATTTCTATAAATATAGCCTTGCCAGATAGTCTGATTGATCATCAGCTTGAGAGAAATTCATGGCAGACAATTGAACAAAACAAGCTCCGTTCTTCTAAAAAACTGCATTTGGAAGCTTCAAACCAATAATAATGGAGGCTCAATCTGCTTCAAGGAGAGAGAGACGTGCTTCAAGGAAAGAAAGGCAAGGCCAGTGCATCTGGGACAAATTGCCAAGATAAAGTAAGTCATGAAAATAAAAGACACCGTTAGAATAACCACCAACGGAAGAAGTCATCACTAATATAATTCATATGTGGAAAAAGGGATACCACCTGAATGATTGTCGGTGGGAATATAAGCCACTATTATAATCTATTAATAATAACTAAATTGCATAACAAACACCGAAGAAGAAGCAGCACGACTCTAACGAAACAAAGTCGTGATCGATCAACAAAATAAGAAAAATGCGTCTAAAACAGGAGAGATAACGGTTGTTTGAACAATGACACATATTTTCGTTGATCAAAATTGGAGAGTTAGGGCAGATCTGGAACCATCGAAGAGAGAATAATCGTGCACCAAGAAGAATCCCATCAATTGAATTGCAACTCTTCCAAACCTGTCAGCTAAGAGCCCACTCATAAGGGCTGCAACAGCTGCCACGACAAAGGCCGGAGAGTTTCCTCCACCAAAAATATGATCCCACAATCCACTTCCCAAGGACACCACAATCTGTGGGACCACTATTCCCAGAATCAGGACACCCACTATTCCTAGAATTAGAATCAGGACACCCATTCAATGCCTCCACAACATTAGCAACATTGTCTGTATTTACGAAATTGACAAAACCAAAACACTTTGACCTACCATCTGTATCTCTCATCCAAACAGCACTAGTAATGGTGCCATATTCTCCAAATACCTTTCTCAACTCATCCACTAAGATATGTTTTTTCACATAAACATTATTAAATTGAACAAAACCATAACCATTTAACTTATCAATTGCATTATGAGCAGATTCCTCAATGTCAAATTGAACAACATAGTGCTTCAAGTCTCCAAGCTCAGAGAAAAGTTCCCTTATATCTTCATTGGTTACTCCACGGTCCATGTTGGAAACATACAACTTTGTGTCGGCTTCTACTCCTTGAATTCCGGTCCATGTTGGAAACATACAACTTTGTGTCGGCTTCTACTCCTTGAATTCCTGCAGCTCTAAGGCTATCCTCAAATTTGCAACTTCTTTAGATATTTTGCAGCACGCATCTTCTATCTCTTCCTCTCCAGTGAGAAAAACAAGTATGTCTCCAGGAGATTCACACATGTGAATCTGCACCACTGTCCTAATTGCAGCATCCAAGTAATCCCTTTCTGGTTCCTGAGTATAAAAGATTTCCACAGGATGTAGCCTTCCAGGAACTTTTATAAGCGGGGCTCCAAAAAAATATCCCTGAAACTTTTCAGCTTCAAGTGTTGCACTCATAACAACCAACTTCAAGTCAGGTCTGTTTTTAAGAACTTCCTTTAGAAGGCCAAATAGCACATCAGTAGCCAAAGTCCTTTCATATGCCTCATCAAGAATAATTACTTTGTATAATTCCAAAGGTGGATCCGTCATTGCTTCTCTCAAAAGCATACCATCTGTTAGATACTTCAAAACAGTCCTTGCACTACTACAATCTTTAAATCTGATGCTATAACCAACCTCTTCATCAATACTCACATCCATCTATTCGGCCACATGGCGAGAAACAGACATTGCAGCCACTCTACGAGGCTGAGTGCATGCAATCATCATCTTCTTGCGTTTATCAGCTGTCTCTAATTCAAGAGCTTCCAAAACAATATGAGGGATATGTGTGGTATTTCCACTACCAGTCTCACCAACGAGAATCAAAGTCTGGTTATCCCTCAAAACCTGCAAGAAATCCTCTTTCTGGTGCCAAACAGGTAGGGTTTTCCTCTTCTCCAAAATTTCATAGTATCTTTGAGAGTAAGCTTTACCGTTCCATCGGTTTATAAGGCTGTTACCGATTGAAACGCCGTTAGTTTTCACCATCTTAGCTGCAAAGTCGTCCACGACTTCAAATAAACTCACCTTCCTCTTCCTCTCCGTACCCATCAAAACCCTAATTATCTTCAATTGTTAGGCATCGTTTCAGCGATATACGTATATACCTTTTCACAAATTCCACAATAATAATATATTGGGAACTGTGAGTGAAACGAAACCCCTAGAAAATACACAGGCCTGACCAACGTTAGTTAGGGCTAAATATTAGGGTTTCGGCCAGAGAATTTATGTGTTTAAATAGACTAAGGATAAATCCGCCGGTGATCGGAACAAATAAAGGATACGGTGGAGAAACTTAAGCTTTTTTCGATTTTTATTTTCTTCAATTTTTTTTTTTGAGGGTAGAGGGTTGTTTGCCAGAAAAGTTGCCGGAAACAGTGGCGGTGACGGCGGCAGTAGCGAACTGAACGAAAAACAAGTGAAATTGGTATTGGAATGTAACACGATAGTGGTTTGAAAAAGCAATGTTCACGTTGAAAAAGAGAAACTATGATTATATTCCCTAATTGTTGGGAACTCGACAGTGGAATAGAGGCGAGATCGTTCAAAGAGGATCGAAATAGGCTCTAGATACCATGTTGAAGTTGTGGGATTTTAGAGAAAATGAGAGAAAATAATAAGGGTTTGGATATTATTGATAATAGCTTTATGCTAACTGAATTACAAAAGATTCAATGCTAATCTCTATTTATAGAGAAACATAGACTCAATCGTAAATCAGGAACAAATCATAATAATAGAGATATTCTAAGATTCTCTATGATTATAAATTGATCATAGAAAATAACTCAAGATACTCTAATATAATATAAAAGATATTATATGATATTAGATATTTTCTAATATTCTAACATTTACCTTTGGATATTACAACATTTGAGCGATGTATTAGATACTACTTAGTGAAAAAAGACTTTGGTTGTTGTATTCTTCGCTATCTTCTAGTCGAATAAAATAAACCTACTACCTACATGTCAAAGAAATTACATTTTAGATTGAAAACAATGACGGCAATATCTACATGCGGATTCTATTATACATTAATCCCTGATATGTTTCCTCAAAGGTATTCTTGTCATATTAAGTTGTTTTCCCATTAATTTCATTTTATTGTATGAAGTATTTCCCTTAAAAAAATTTTGGTTTATTTTTTATGAAAGGTAAATTATTTGTAAGTAAAAGAACATGTTGCTTTGTTGTAGATGGCAATGGATTCAAGACAAGTACTATGAGATTGGGGGCTGATGCTATTGTGTTTAGCCGTTCCACAAGTTCAGGGTACATTTTTATCCTTTGTATATAGTGGTTTGTATGATTTGATTTTAATTGTCTTTTTTTTTT
>JBBPBR010000007.1:14758263-14776584 GCA_037974775.1 Cicer pinnatifidum | reverse complement strand
TTTTTTTTTTGTATTAAGTTGGTTTCACATACTTCATCCTTTGGGTGTAATGCACAACAGTTAATTAGGAGTGTGCATTCATTCAGTCCACCTGTCTTCGGGTCAACTTTAACAGTAAACCTCCACGGACAACCAATCATATATTTTTAGGGGGTGGAACAAGAGTCCATGTATTATAGGACTCTAAAGCAGTCATCTTATCCATCATTACTGCTAATATATGACAAAGCAAGAACATAGGCACAAGGGAAAAGAGATAATCAATGGTAACTAAAAAAATCATAAACGGGATGTGGATTGAGAATATAATAGAATGTTTATCTAAAGAGTGTCATAGGTAGGTCAGCAGAAATGTCAGGCTGCTAATAGTGGGAGAAGTGATTGGAGTTGGAGCTCAATTATGAGAATCAAAATAAGAATTTTGGGCTTGCAAGACATTATTGCTCACAGTAATACAAAATTGACGCAACAAGGGGTCATCCTATGAGGCTATGATTCTGGAGCTTCGAGACAATTCTCAATGAGGGACGTATAGTACTTGAGATGGAGTAGATTTAGATGTAGCTGACCACAAAGAGGCGTGTGTCCTCAAAGAATGTACCATTTTCCATGTATCCTTATCCTCTATTGACCACCAAACAACCCCGACACTGCTACTCCAACTTTCTGCTTAATATGTTCTCTTCCAACGATTTTTTTTTTTTTTTGTATGCCACTCATCCACCAAATCAGTCTTAACTCGGTTTCTCTTATTTGTCAAACTCGTTGACATTTTTCTTCCTGACATTTCTGTAATAGAGTTGCTGGTGTTACAGTGGTCCAATAAAATTTTCTGTCCAGTTTGATAGGCACCATGCAATTGATGGTGCATAGAAATAAACAGAACAACAAATATGAGGGGTGTAGTTTATTTTCTGGAGCTATTTTGTTCTTTGTATATGCATTCCTAATTTTCCTGTGGATGTATTATGTGTAGACAGATGTTAGTATTCTTGACAACATATTTTCCATTCAGGATATTTCCTTCTTATAAATTCAATTTATATGTAAAAAATATTAATCTTCAAGAGTTGAATTTTTAACTTTTAGTTGTTGACAAAATTCAAGTCTTTTAAATTCTTAACTTCTATCCTTCAGCCGGGCAACACAAAGTGTGGGCCTACTATCCTATACCTTTTTGCGGAGAACCGGGCAAGACGATGTAATCATTCCAATGGTAATTTCCTAGTCAAATATTCAAATATGTAACAGTGAATGCTTTCTACTGCTGTATTTTTATATATCCAGTATCATTTTCGTTGCAGATAGATTTTGACATATCTGGCCATTGGGCTGAGCCGATTATTTATGGCTCACAAGATGATTGGTCATCAAACTTGAAAACAATTCTTGATTGGTCTCCCTTCACAACAAAAGAGGAGCTCATGCTTCAGGTTTATTTCATTCTATTGTATATCCATGGAATCTTTTCACCTAATAAAAATACCCTTGGAAGGTTACCTTTTCAAAACAACATTGTATAAAATATTGTAATCACTCAGTAGTTGTTTACTTTAATGAAAAGTGTTCCTTTTAAGATGAGTACACAAAGTCAACTCCTTAAATCCAAGAGTGATATATTGAACTGAAATAAATCAAAATAAAGATAGAATCGAATGCCACAATATAACATCATCCTTATTATTTGAAGCAAAAAAGGATTCAAAGAAGGAACTTATTTGTCCGGATTGATGTATGGTTTTAGGTCCATCATCAAGGTAGTAGAGTCCTCCATTTTTTATTAGTACTTCCAATCATCTCCCTTGAGGTCAAATCTTGAGACACAATGAGTATCAAAGAAGTGGGTTTGTCACTTTTTATCTTGGGCTAGTTTACTGACAGATAATAGACTACATGACAAGTTAGGAACATGCAATACATCTTGGAGGGTTGATAATGAAGAAAGAACAACACCTTGCCATGATTGAAAGAGAGCCACCTACAATCTTAATTTTCAGGTTACTTGCACAAGGACTATGTTAAGAAAATAGACTAGATTCTCCTGTCGCATAATCAGTAGCACCTGAATCAACATTACAAGTATGGCTAGGGTTGACACTAAGATGGGATGATCTTAAAAAATTACCTTTCTGGGCTATGGAACTCAAGAAGTTTGTGCAGTTGTTCTAGTTGTTCCTTTGCGAACAAAAGTGAACTTGTGGGAGACTGCTTCTCTTGATCAGAAGTAGTAGATTGAAGTGCACGACTTTCACCCTTCTTCACATTATGAGGTCTCCCATGGAGTTTCTAACAAGTTGAACGAGTGTGCAATGGACGTCTATAATTGTCACACCATGGTTTCTTAGATATCTTACCATCTTTCTTGCCTTCTTCATTGGAGTCTCTAGTGGCAAGTGCATAACTACAGTTGCTATGGTAGTGGTCGACTTGTCTCCATTGAGAGAAAGTCTTTTGAATAGATGACAATGGGTTTTTTCTCCCTGAGAAGTCTACTCTTTACTTCACCGTGTTCTGCCCTACAAGAAAGATAAACACACGATCGTTTTCCAGCCTCTTCAGAACCTGTAAGTTGGATCTGCTCCTGCAGGGTAAAGAACAGTGCCAGTAAGAAAGCCATATTTTCCCTTGCCATTCAAAATGAGTCGGACAGTTTTGGATCATTTTGTGTAGTTTGAGCAATACCGACACTGGACGTTAGCCTGTGGAGAGTTATTTTTGCTGCTGCCTCTTGAATTGAAAGGACCAGCACTGCCATAACTAACATCATAGCCACCTCCCCATGTGGGGTGCTGCCACATCCTTGGCTGCCACCTACACTGCCAATTGATGTGTGTTCTCCATCACCGGTAGGGCTGTCAGTTGTGGACGAGTGGTCGATTGAGTCTGTGAAGGCCTGCCGCCAACTAGTTGGACAGGTCATTGAGAAAGAATAGGTTTCCCTTGGGAGTAACCTAGAGCTCCTGATACCATGAAGAAACTATTGCAGTAACTTAGTAGTTGTTTATTTTAATGAAAATGGAGAGAGTACACCAAAGTCAACTTCTTAAATCAAGGATTGATATATAGAACTAAAATAACACAAAATGAAGATAGAATCGACCAATATCAATAATAATAGTTACTAAATATTTCAACAAACATAAATCAATTTTGTTGGGACACATGATTTTTGGTAATGTTTCAAGTAGCTATGTGCCTCTAGAGAAGAACTTAGGCTTGAGAAGTGTCACATTGGTAATTTAACAGTCACAATGTCCCAATTTTACACTCACTCTTTCTTTATCTGTGAGTTTCCTCGACTTCCATGCAATCTTTTTATTTTCTGATTAATAAAATGTTTCATTTAGATGAGGAGAAGAAGTTACAATGGAGTGTAAGGAATCGTCTTGAACTAATAGTCTAATACAAAACAACGTAGGACAGAGAAAACATTAATGGAGCAGAGTTTCCCAGTCCCTCACGTGCTTTACTCCAAAAAGAAGTCAAATACCTAATGTTATCCTTAATCAACTGTTATGCCATAGAGACCTCATTCACGATGAGTTAAGCTCCAAGTACTTGCACTGAGTTCTAGCTTAAGTTTCATGTTAGCTTCTTCTACCAATTTCTGAAACATGCTAGACTATGGAACTATATGACTATGCGCTAGTCATGGAGTTTCATTCATATGCATGTCCATGAGAGTTATGGCTCAGAGCAGACCTTTCTTTTTTCATTTTAAGATGTGAAATAAATTAACTGTTACTTACTGTTACAAGGTCTGTATAGATTTCTTTTTGTATTATGAGGACATCCATTATCATTATTATAGTATAATGGCATTATCTGTTGAGCCACTGACCAAAGCAGTAGCATGTGAATCACCTCTAAATGATGTATGCAATAAATGAAACGCAGTAGAGCTATTGATAGCTCATTTCTACATTCAAAATGTTAGCTATGGACTCCTTTTTACTGATCATTTTTTCATAATTTTCAGTTTGATGATATAGGATCACATGGAACCAAGATTTTAATATATAATTTGTGGTTGAATGATGAAGGAATATATGAATTGAGTTTTGATGATGATGCTGAGGTATGTTGTGTATCTTGATTGCTATATAAATTGTCATTTGCAAGTTTTTTGGAAGTATATTTTCAGATATTCTTTTTGGATGACGAAAATATTCAAATATAGCTTGTTTAATATGTGTTGAAAGTACAAGGTTTGGGTAGGGAAGTAGAAAAAGAAAGAAAGTAAGTTCTCAATAAAATATTATATTGATAATGTGTGTTTTAATTACAAAGCACTTGTAAGTTGTACCTATTTATACTCATAATTTGGTGAAATACTGGTGTATCACTGCTAGTATAATTTCAAGCCTACTATAGCCAGATTCTTGGCCTAAATCAAATTAAATAAGAATACAAATTATGAAATGATTGAGATCACTTCCTCGACTAGATACTAATTGGTTCCACACTGTCTTGTTGAGAGAGTTCTACGTCGACTAGCAATATGGTCAATGTAATGCATATAAGACTTAAGCCGTCCTCCTCTTGCAAGCCAATTTTATGAGATTGACCTAAGCCCTAAGCCCAAGTCCTACATCTCCTCAGCACATTAATAACAATGGAGATAACTGGGAGAGAGAGTGAGCCTGAACCTGTTCCTTATTTTTTCTTCCCATTGGAGGAACCTAGCGTGGCAAAGTGGGTTGCATAGATTTTGTTGAGATATCTGAAATAAGACATGATATCATTTGATTAAAAAATGGTTTCCTTTCATCAATCATCATCAACCAACTCATCAAAAAAAAAAAAAAAAAAAAAAGAGGGGGGAGGGGGAAAGAGAATAACAAAAATTAATTATTATATTTCTCATTGTCATGTGTGGTTCATCATATTTCTTTCTTTCTCATCGTTGTGTGTTTTTCATTATATTTGTGTATTTTTATCGTTTTGTATTTCTCATCATATTTGTGTATTTTTCTTTGTTTTTAAGTTCTCATTTTGTATTTCTCAGTACATTTATGTATTAACATTTATTATTTTTTTACATATAAATTATAATAAATGAATTAATATTTTTATTTGAGAAAAGTTGAGTTCAAATAAAATAATATGAAAGTGTAGCTTGCTGAAGGGTTGCTTTCATTTTTTACCATAGGAGCAAAATGTGTAAGAGTTACTTAAGGATGACGTGGCATTGTAGGGAACACTTGATGGTAGTGTATGGAACCCAAAGTGAGTTTCATAAAAATGAGCATTGGAGATGCTCTGACTAACTAAAGGAGTTTGGTGGATGCAAATAGTTATCTTTGTATTTAAAATTCTCAACTTTTAGAACTCTATTCAAACTTAACCTTATTGAATTGTCAAAATTCAATTTATACACAACTGTTTGCCAAAGCATCTATTCAAAAGAGATTAATCATGGAGAAGATTGCACGAGGCATTCCAGCATATGTGGGTAATCAGGGTGCCTAAAGCCATAGGGCAGCGATATCATTTTTCTTTTATGACATTCTTTTCTTCTTTTCTTCTGTTCTTACTGTTATACTGTTTCTTTATTTCAGTTAATGACCATGCTCTTGGATCATTTTCCTAGTTGTCTCCGTGTATTTTTCTTTTTGTTAATTCAAAACCGGTTAGGCCTTACTTATCTTTATAACAAGAAATGAGTTGCAAGAGATGATTTTGGGTACTGGCTTGCTGTGATTTTACACCTTCATTTGGTTTTTGTAGCTTTTTTGTCGTATCTTTGTTATTCATGTCAATGCATAAAAATTAGTGATACCAAGTGCCAGGTTTGGCCATTTTTTTCATCCTATCATACTCTCATATTTGACTCGTTTGGTATTGTTCATACGATTCTAATGTAATGAGTGGTTGCGGGGTGTATGTATATGCTTGGAGTTGGAGTGCTATATTTATTAATTTTCAATACTTATTGTTGTTCAATATTTTTATAGCAATCATGATCTGCTTTGTTCTTCTGCACAGGATATCATGCTCAGAGATGAGGCCAACAGAGGAGATGGGAAGAAGTTGAACAAAAAAACTGTTCAGCTTCAGTCACATATTTCTTACCGCATTCGTTATTCTTTACGGGTGATGCTAAATACTGAGAATTTCAGCTATATTTGCAACGGTTGATGTCTATTCTTTAATTTCTATTCTGATTGACCCTTAATATTTTTTCAGGCATATGTATCTATGTTATATCTCAGAAAATTTTCGAACTTCAAAATCATACTAAGGGGAAAGCCTGTTGACCAATTTGACATTACAGATGAGTTGATACATTCAGAAGTAGTTAGATACAAGCCGCAGATTGGCACGACTCAAGTGGTTAGATCACTAATATGACAGTATACATTCAAAATCATTTAAAACAATTTTATACAGAACTACCATAGAAGTTGCTAAATATTCCTCATCAATGAAAGATCGTATAATAGATAAATAAAGTTTGCTTGATATAAAACCTGTTCGTATGGATCTTTAGCTCCAGTTATTAAATAAAGAATTTGTAGAATTGTTATTAGTTTTGGAATCTGTCTGTTATTCTAGGAATGTATATATCAATTAGTCTAAAAATCTGTAATTATTTTGTAACTTGTACTTAGGTTCTTATCATTGTAATACCCTTGAATCAAGGGATTGCAGCTCAATGCAGAGGAATTGTTCAATGAAAGACAATTCAAGGATCATTTTTCAGATTAGTTAACCAGTCAAGCGGTCATAAATTCAAAGTATTTTTGTAATCATCCCACTGATCAGCATCTTTAAACATCAGTGTGTGAGAGAATGGTGAAGAAAGTAAGCAGCAGAATGTATTACATGGATATGGGTGAAGAGGCAATATCAGAACTCTCATGAATATGAGTAGAAATTGATAAGTTGGCTGAGAGAGAAAGCATAAAGTATTTGATTAGTGGGGCATACAGGAGTAGTGAGAGGATAGTCGTAGGTGATTTAGAGTGATGAAAGGATTGGGTTTGGGAGGAGCAGACCCTCCATAATTTGCATTTCTTTCTCCTCAACTCCCT
This sequence comes from Cicer pinnatifidum, assembly GCA_037974775.1. Lineage (NCBI taxonomy): Eukaryota > Viridiplantae > Streptophyta > Magnoliopsida > Fabales > Fabaceae > Cicer > Cicer pinnatifidum. Next base: position 14,769,547 of record JBBPBR010000007.1, on the reverse strand, counting down.
TAGTGCATCTTTTTCGTTGTTCTAATTTTCTTCCATATCAGTGTCAGAAGACGATTTAGTATTATATGACCAACAAACAGTAATTATTTGTCTATCATCCTATATTCCTATCACCCTGAGACATTTAATTAATTAAGAAAGCAATTTATTTTTCAATTTTTCAAACTAAGGACTGTGGTCTGTTTTAGGCTATGGTGGAGACAACCATTGGATTTATAAAGGAGTTTATTTCTCTTAATGTTACTGGATTTAATGTATACCACAAAAATCGCCTAATCAAGGTATGTTCTGACTTAGTGCTTGAAATGTCTTATCTATAATTGCATTTACTTTCAGCTGCATTTTCAAGTATATATTTTGTATTTCTTTTCTCATACAGCAAACCACCATTCTTATATATTGTTGGAAGTTGAAGAGGAAATCAATAAGTAGAGTCACGTATTTATATGTTCATGTACATTGAAAGTAGCATCCTTACTATTTATCTTGCAAATATAAATTATATCTATTTCTCTGTTCAGAGTCCCACAGAGAACTCAACAGTAGTAAATATGTAAAGAATATTAACATGCTAATAATGTTTTGTAATTATAATCAAGATGTTTTGAGATTTTGTAATTGTTAGATGAAGTCTATAATATATTCTTTAGAATTTGGATTGTGCCCAATTCAACCCCACAAAACAGACTTGCAAGGTGAGGGATGCGTCTACTTGAAAGTAATAACCAGTAACCACTATTCGAGCCATATTATTATTTGATGTGGGACACTCAATACCCCCAACCCCCACACTCAAGACTCAGACCTGTAGAGTGTGACCATAGTGCCCCAATCAGGGCTGTTCCATGAATCTAGGATAGACTACAGTTCCATCCTCTGAAGTTTAGAAAGACCAAACTGAGCCAACTTAGAATGTATGTAAGAGGGAAATTTGTGGCAGAACAAACATGGGATGGATAATTTGTGAAGGTCGTGAGACTCACATTCGATGCCAATCGCCCACCCCAAACTTGGTCATGCTGGAAAGTAGTGTTTTTGGTAAAGATAATCAAACAAAAATGAGAGCGAATTAACCGACTAATCAATTATCAATAAACTATAAAGTAACGTTTTGCCACATGATACCATACCTCATGTGAGATTCTTTATTATTTTTTATCTTTTCCTAATGCAAGTGTTTTTCCTCAAATTCTTTTGGAATCCTATTCTTGGGCTCCTAACAGCATACTTTTCTGATCTGATGCTGTTCACCTTTTTGTGAGAATGCAGCCATTTTGGAAAGTTACTGGAGATGGTTCATCAAAAGGGAATGGTGTTGTTGGTATTTTCTTATCCTCTCCTGTTGATTTCTCTGTGCAAGAACTTCACAATATCCAGGGTTTTTAATTTACTGGTACATATTTAGGAATTCTTGAAGCCAATTTTATAGAACCTGCACATGATAAACAAGACTTTGAGAGATCAGTATTGTTCATACGGCTGGAAGCGAAGCTGAAACAAATGACGATGGAATACTGGTTTGTTTGTACTACATAATTTATTTTGAACAGTTTCTTTTATTTTACTTTTCTGCTGTAGTGAAGGTTGTATGCTATTCAATATCGAATTTCTTTACTAATAGTAGTTGATACTTGATATTTCCTAATGCTTCTTTATTGATGTATCGTAGAGTTCTTTTTCTTCTATATTTTCTTAATTCACTTGCATACTTCAGTAAGCTGTCTTTGTGACTGTTCATGTGTTGGTTAACCAATTTACAGGGTTTATGCCTCTGATTTTATTTGAAAAATGTTGCACCTGCTGCTTAGGCCCGTTTACTTTGAGAAAACATTTTCTATCATAATTTTCTGTTTTCACCTTAACTACAAAACTACCATCTGTTTTCAATCTATTTTCAGTTTCAAAAGATTTGTATAATAAATACAGAAGAAGAAAAAAAGACTGTTTTCGATATTTCCTGGACAAATCTTTGAAAACAGATTGAAAACTTATTTCATATCCTCTTGGAGTTTAATATTTTGTTAGTTCTCTGATTTACTTGCTCCCTTTAATGAGCTGTCTTAACGACTGTGTTGAATAACTAGTTACAGGGTTCTGACTCTAATTTTATTAGGAAAATGATTGGATTTGATGCCTTCAAATTTTCGTTTTCTGTATATTGTAGTTATACCTTCTTAATTTGCTAATTCACTTGTGACCCCTAATAAGCTGGTTCAACCAGTTTATGGTACTCATATTTTAGTAGAATTTATTCAATTTGATACATGTGACTTAGATTTTCAGTTAATGTTCTTGGAGTTCAAGTTACAACTTCTTTAGTAGTAAATAAAGACAGACAAAAGTCTATTCATTTCTATAATGATTTGCTACTTAGCTTAAGAACAGCCCCCTTGAAAATTATGCGTTGGATTAAGCTTGCCATGAATGGAACCATTATTCACTTCTGTATTATTTTTGGAAAATTGCCAACAATAAGGACTTGATTATGTGAAAATTTAAGTGCTTCCTGATACTTCTGTTTTAGAATTTCCTTATTATAAGGTTGACGTTATTTGATATGGGGAAATTTGTTCTGGACTAGATAGGAAGGAACACTGTCACTTAGTTGGATATCAGCCTCTAAATTTCAGATCACAAATGCTAAAGGAATCCCGGATTCGACAATCAGCAGGGCATCCAAATAATTCACGGAATGAGTTGATAGAAGATATTTGCTTAGAAGCTGAACATCAAGAAGTTTTGAATTTGGATCAGCCAAATGAAGGTCTTCCTGCAACTGGGAATCAAAGTTTGATTCATGAACAGTGTGTAAGTAGTTGATGTAATCTGCAAACGCCGTATTTATCTAATTTTACCACTTATACTTGCTGCTGGATGTAGAATGAAATATATTGCTTTGTTTATTACTTTTTTCACATTTTTTAAACACAAATAGATGCATACTATTGTGAATAATGCATTCATAATCATACCTGTTAGAGATGTTGATGATGCTTCGGAGTAGTCACTGTCCATTTGCATATAAATTATTCTAATGTCTAGCATTAACAAACAAGAGGAAGAAATTTTTTTAAAACTTATTAACATTATCAAGGCTTAGTTAATTCAGGGTTGCACTTCTCAGCGGAGCACCTCAGTTGATTGCATTTGGGGTTTGATTTTAGTAGTTAATGTATCAGACGATGGATGCAGCTTCCTTTATAGTTGATTTAGTTCCTACTTTTATAAACCCATGCATGGATTTGTTAAAATCAATTGTTCTCTTATTAAATTGAATTTGATGTGACTAATTATATGAAAAGATTTTGCCTTGCCAAGTCGTTAAATTTTATACTATTAATTGGAATTGAAGGAGCACTCAATTTAGCTGAGTGGCTTATCGACAATTTCTAAAATTACGGTGAAATGCTTTGGAGGTTATTTTAATAGAAAAATATGATTTAAACCCAAATTAAAATTTATTGCATGGCTACAAGACTTGCATTGTTGTATGGTACTTGACATTGGGGAATGAAGAGCTGGAAAAAAATTCCAGCTCTACAAAATCAAAGATGTGAATGCTACTATGATAGAATAGAAATAGAGTTTGGAAAGAAATTGGTAGAGTGACAGTACGGCTAGCTCCCATTGCAAAAACATTGGTAGAGTCTCATGATAGCTAGTTTGGGCATGTGTTAAGGAGGGTAGACTAGATAGAGGGTAGGCAAATAATTGAGAGGTAGAGGGAAACTTGGACATGATCAATAGCTGGACCTTGTGGCATTGTATGGTCCATGACACGCCGGCTCCATCTATTAGTAAAAGGTTTTGGTAGTTGAATAGGAATTACCAGAATCATATTAATTTCCCTTTTCCATTTATTTTTTATATCCGAGTTCAAGCTGAAAGCAAAACAGCAAAGTAGATATCTGTTTTTTCACCCTTCATTATAAACAGTCATTACTATGTTTCCCTCCTGTACAGCTACTTATTTTGTACCTTATCCTTTCTTTAACCAATTTTTTTCCTTAAGAGATCCTATCTGTAATTGTGTGTAATGTTTGGTTGATTTGCAATATTGGGTCTAATAATATCTGTAGATTCTGTACACATTTACAATGGCTTAAATCTGCTTGAATGGATTACTCATAGTATTTTGGTCATTTTCTTATTCCTTTCATGAATGAATATGATGTATATAGAGCAGAATGATTTGCATTAACTTTTGCTGATAGGGGTCCAGCTAGTCAAGATGTAGGAATAAGAAACATTTTTAACATAAAGGGTATACTGCTATGGATTGCAATGATACCAACTTAGAAATCATTTTTTCATGCCTGATATTTAAATTGTGTGTAAATTAAATTCTTTGCTAACACTTCCGCTGCATCTCTTATTCCATAGTGCAGCAAGAGGTTAGAGTTCCGTTTTTTTCTCCCTTGGTTTGGATGCATTTATATAGATCTGTTGGTGTAATGGTTTAACGATAAGATGATAGTTGATTTCCTACTGATACTTTTCTCTGGGCTTGGAACTAGCCATATAAACCACACTGAAAAACAATGGTTTTTTAAAATGTTTTTATTTTATTTTATTTTCTAAGTGTGAGTACACTGCTGCATTTGGAGGCTCATGATTAATGTGTTTTCTCTATCAACAGGGTATATCAATTGGAGCTTCAGCGTTAGTATCTATTGATGATATCTGTGAAGAAAACATAAAACTTTTCACGAGGTAGATAGTTTTTTCAAATTATATGTACAGTGACAAATAAAATACTTCAAGAAAACACAACTTTTCAATCCTTTTTGACATTTATTACCCGTTCTTTCAACTAAGTAACACAACACTTGATCAATCCCATTCCCTACTCTTAATGGGTTTGTTGAACCTCAAGACTTTTTATTACTTTTCCTACTTGTGACAAGGATGTGGTTTTGAGCCACCGTGACTCAGTTTTCTCTTGGTTTCCTAGTTTTATTGTTAAATAAATTCCACTGAAACCCATTTCTACAGGTGTGAGGAGTACAGGCAAAAGGAGACAGAGTTGAAAAAGACGGTAATAATAGTTAAGAACAAAGTTTGATTCTTATGATGACAACGGTCTTTATGTTTTATTTTTGTTCATGTTGCTGACTTAAAATAGGTTGAGGACTTGGAGAATGAGTTACATGAAATCCAAACCAAATGTGCCTATATTTCTTCACTCTTAGAGGGCAAGAGGAAGCAGAAGGGTGCATGCTGATTTTCCTTTCATGATTACCTTTCAAGTAAAATGCGCCTCTGGTTTCTGGCTATTACTAATTTGGTTGATTTGGAAGAACAAAATTTGCTTTAGTCAGAAGCACCTTGCATTGCTACTCATTTAGCAAATGTTTGGTTTTTCGTCTGCAGTCCATGAACACACGTTGGGACAGGTCAAACATGCTTTGACTCTGCAGTAATTTTTTTTTTTAAGAGAAGTCAATTTGACCGTCCAAAATTGATTCTATGTGAAGCAAGAAGTTGAATCTTTCATGGTGATTGTGAATTAATTTTACTATTGAATGATTAGTTGTGTATATCTTGCTCTTTGCTGTTGTTACTCGTGGAATATGTTTTCGCTGAAATTAAATTAAATAAACGTGATAATGAATATTATATACATAGGAAACATGGGGCATATCACGTGAGAAAGAACATCCATATGTGAGAGTTAGAGATTAATGAGTCATTGAATTCAAATGAATGGCTCAAATTAAAACTCACTTGAAATAGTCTCGCTAATCACTCTTTCACCTTAATTTCATTCGCCTTAAACCCTTTTACGACGATCATCTTCCACCAACTTTTCATCTTCTTCCTTTCTAAAAAGAACTGCTCATCTTATTCCAATTCCTCCCTGCATTTACTCACCACTTATGGAGTATGGATAATGTCATAACACACCCAATGTACCAATCCTTCTGAGATGCACAAACCAAAGACAGGTTATTTGTAAAAGCTCTACGGAAGGTCTCTGTTTCAGTTTCAGCAATAAATTTTGAACAAATTTCACATGCATTTGAGTTTTGAACAACATGGATATTTTTTAAATATTTAGTAGTTGTTTGATAAATACAAATCAATCCCATAAAAATATTAACTCATGTCTTTGATGTAAACGATGTAAAAACAATTATATTCAATAAAATGTGTAATCAATCCCACCATATGTTAATTATGTTGGAACAAGTTGTATATTTGAGAGAAATTGAAATTAAGAGGAAAAGAGAAGAAAAATAGAAAGTTCGCAAAATGGAGATTGATTATTAATCTTGACATTCTGGAGAATGATTTAGTTAAGCATTACAAATTGTTATTGGTTTTGAAGGCTTTAATAGAAATAGTTTTCAACAGAATCAGTTACAACGAACTTAACAAACTTCTAACTATATTCTAACTAATTACAAATCAGCTTGGATTACATTTAACATGCTCCCTAATTCAAAATGATTCAATTTGTTTTTAATTCAAGTTTGTTCCTCATCTCTTGAAATTTCACTCTTTTTAAGCATTTGGTTAAGATGTCAGCCTTTCAGCTTTATCTTGCCCTTCATTACTTGATCCCTTAGGAAAGAAATCTCGTTTCTATGTGCTTGCTTCTTCCATGAACACTTGGATGTCTAGCTAGGTCTATAGCTAATTTATTCTCTATCTTCATCTTCACTGCATCATTGCTTCTCAGTCCCAGTTCAGCCATTAACTCTGCCAGCCACAACTTGACATACTCCCATAAATGCAGCCACATATTCAACTTCACATGTGGACAATGCTACTATACTTTGCTTCTTTGAACACCATAAAATTGGTGAGTTATTGATTGTAAATACATAGCATGTGGTACTCTTTCTATCATTCTTATCTCCACACCAATCAACATCAATGAAGCCAATAAGTTCAACTTCATCTTCATTCAGTTTTGTGGAATACAACAGACCAAGCTCAATGGTCTCCTTTATGTATCTCAAGATCATTTTTGCTGTCATGTAGTGTGATGTCCTAGACTTCTCCATGTACCTACTAATCAACCCAACAATATATAAGATATATGACCTGGTGTTGCACAAGTACTTCAGGGATCCTACAATTTACTTGAAGGTTGTATTATCAATCAACTTATCATTGCCCTCATTGGACAACACCAACCATGATTTTGATGGGGTGCTGCTTCCATTGCATTCTTGCATTTTAAACCTTTTTAATACATCACATGCATATATTTTTTTTATGCATAAAGATTCCATTTTTCTTGGTTTCAAACTCAATGCCAAGGAAATATGTCAGCATGCCCAAATCAGTCATCTCAAATTCCTTCTCCATTATGATTTTAAACTCTTTGATCTTCACTTCATCACTGCTAGTCAACAGTAAATCATCAACATAAAGACATATCAGCAGTGCAGGTGCTGCTGCTCCCTTCTTGACATAAACTCCATGCTCATTCACACACTTTTCAAATTGCTGCTCTATGAAGAATCTGTCAATCCTCTTGTTCTAAGCCCTAGGAGGTTGCTTCAGGCCATATAAGATTTTCTTCAATTTGTTCACATGATATTCTTTGCATGTTTTCGCATATCTAGGGGGCTGCTTCACATACACCTCTTCATCTAATGATCCATTAAGGAAGGTTGATTTAACATCCAGCTGATGCATAGACCAACATTTGTAGCTAACCATTGATATTATCATCCTTAACGTTTCAATTCTAGATATTGGGACAAATACCTCATCATAGTCCAACCCATGTTTTTGCAAAAACTCTTTTGCTACAAGTCTGGCCTTGTACCTGGCATCCTGCCCATCAGGTTTCAATTTCAGTTTAAAGATCCATTTCACATCAATTGGTCTCTTGTTCACTGGCAGGGTCATCAGCTCCCATGTCTTGTTCTTTTCTATGGCTTTGAGCTTCTCATCCATTGATGTTATCCATGTAGGACCAGCATATGCTTCTTCATCACTTATTGGTTATGATTCAACAAGCAAGGCAAAATGAATTAATTATCCATCTACATTGATGGCTGAGTCAGATGTTACTTCATATGACTATAATATGATTGAAGACAACCTAACTCTTGCAGATCTCCTCACAGGTTAAGAAGCTGACTGATTTGCTACATCTGCTGGCTGGTCCTTAACTAGTTCAACTGCTATTGCACTGCTGGCTGGTCTGGTTGGTATGTTTGGATTGGGTACATTCATTGTCCAGTCCCAACTTCTTGATTTATCAACTAGTATATCCCTACTTATCACCACCTTGTTCTTGTTTGAATCATACAGCTTGTAAGCCCCATTTGCATCATAACCCAACATCACCATTTGTTCAACCTTATCATCAAGCTTCCTCCTATTTTGAGTTGGCACATGCCTGAAGCGCAATGAGCCAAACACTCTCAAATGATTCATAACTGGTTTTCTTCCAGTACAAGCTTCTTCAGGTGTCCTTATGCCTAGTCTCTTGGTTGGACACCTATTCAAAATGTATACTGCAGTTGATACTGCTTCCCCTCAGAATCTATGAGGCATGTTTTTCCCCTTCAACGTGCTTTTGACCATGTTCACTATAATTATGTTTGTTCTGAGGCATGTTTTTCTTTGTAAAATCATCAATAAATGATACAAAGTAGCAATTACCTTATATTGATATTTCTTCAAATGGACCACAAACATCAGAAAAAATTACCTCCATCGTTCTTGAGGATCTAGTTGGTAATTCTGATTTTAAATGAATTCCTATGATGTTTGGCTTGCAACATTCTTCACATATCTCATTTGGCACTTGAATTTCTTGAATTTCTATCAGCATATCACTCTTTTGCAACATTTGAAGACTTCTAAAATTCATATGTCCAAACCTCTGGTGCCACAACCAGTCTTCCCTCTTGATTTCTGCAGCAAGACACTGATTTTCATTGATCTGGATTTCAATCTTGAAAGTTCTGTTCTTGGACAGTGGTGCCTTCAAGATAAGCCTCTTTGCACTATCAAACATCTTCATTTGTCCATTCTCCATAGTCATAGAGTATCCTTTCTCCAGCAATTGTCCAATGCTTAACAAATTGTTCTTCATATTTGACACATACAACAAATCACATATGAAAGATTGTTTGTCATTCCTTCTTTGAATCAAGATCTTGCCAATTCATTCAGCTGTAATTGTGTTGTTGTCTGCAAGTCTGATTTCCCTCTTCACCTTCTCATAAATACTTACAAATCAATCTTTATGGCCAGTCATGTGATTCGAGCACCCTATGTCAAGATACCACAATCCTGGACAGTCATCCTCCATACTTGTAGAAGCCATTAATAACATATCATCTGAGTCAGAACTGTTTGTCTCGGCCATTTGAGCTTCACCATCATCTCTTTGTACTTTCTTGGATCTGCATTCATCTACAAAATGCTCATATTTTTTACAATTATAACATTGAACCCTCCTTTTGTCAAACTTCTTCTTGCCAGATGGTTTCTTGCTTTTATTATCACTGTTTTGCTGACTTCTTGAACCTCCAGCCTCCTCATCTCGATCTTGTTTCTGGTGCCATTTTGACTTGCCATTCCACTTCTTGTTTTTTACTCCATCTTGATTGGACTTCTTGCTGATATGAGCTTGCAGTGCCTGTGTTTGTGTGTGTGTCTCATCTCTTTCTTTTACACCTTAATTCATGAGCTTATAGGGAGCTTTGCAGATCTTCCAACTTCATTGTATCAAGATTCTTCAATTGCCACCATATGTGATCGTATCTTTGTGTTAGTGTCCTTAGAATCTTTTCAATAATCACTACCTCAATCATCACTTCTCCATTGGCTTTCATCTGATTAGTGATTGTCTGCACTCGATTGAAATAGTCAGTCACATTCTCATTGTTCTCAATTTGTAGTAATTCATACTTTTTTCTTAGCATTTGAAGTTTGATCTTCTTGGTTTTTTCACCACTTATGTAATACTTCACCAAGATATCCCATGCCTCTTTTGATGTAGATACATTTGAGATCCTTTCAAAATTGTTTGAATCTACACTTTGCTGGGTGTGAAACAATGCCTTGCAATCTCTTTTCTTGCAATCTTTGAAAGTTATTTGTTGTCTTTCTGTTGGATTCGCACCAAGTTATTCATAGCCATCTTGAACAATCTCAAATACTTCTTGAGCTCCCGTCAATGATCTCATTGATGCCGACTACTTTTCCCAGTTCTTCCCATCCAAAATTGGTAGATTCGATGGAAACCTTCCTCCATTCATGTCTTTTTTACTTTTCTTTCACTCACACTTGTGTTTCCCAATTTTGATTCCCCCTCACACTTGCACTCGTGTTTCTCAAGAATTATATCCCAAGCTCTCGATGTCAATTGTTGGAACATGTTGTATATTTAAGAGGAATTGAAATTAAGAAGAAAAGAGAAGAAAAACAGAAAGTTCAAAAAACGGAGATTGATTATCAATCTTGACAGTCTGGAGAATGATCTGGTTAAGCATTACATATTATTTTTGGTTTTTAAGGCTTTAATAGAAACAGTTTTCAACTGAATCAGTTACAACAAACTTAACAAACTTCTAACTATATTCTAACTAACTAATTATAAATCAATCTGAATTACATTTAACAAATTACACATTCAAAAACAAAAAGATTGTCTTTACAAAATCACTTTCATTAAAATTAAATTTAAACTTATAATAAATTTATTTTCAACTCACTTTGAATAAAAAATAATTTTGCAAAAACAAGTTTTTGCTAAATTAATTTTTATTTTGACCATAAAATCAAGCACACTTATTCTTGTGTCAGGGAGTTGTGATTAGTGCTATGAAATTTTGAGTTGTTTCTTAGAGAAGGCAATCAGGCAAAATTGAAGTGAATTTGGCCCTATCTATCTTCAACTTCGTTTGTCCGTAATCTATAACTATTTCTATGTAACTCTTATTGCAACTAACTAATTTTATCAGTTTGCTAGAGTTATTTTTTACTTTGGTAGTTAATTGCTCTGTATATAGTTAGTTTATTGTATCATTTTCATCATTATTTATTAAATATGATTCATTTTAAGTTTTTTCAATTGTACTTTTAAACCATGGTTTCTCCTTTGTTTGTTTTCTCAATTCTCATATTACTAATATTTATAATAGTATAATATTGTTGATCTCAAACAAAATTTAATTTTTTTTTTTAATTTAAAATCTTTTGGGAATAACATTCATACAAACATTTTCAGTTAGAGCTCCATCTTCTTCATTATTATTTTTTGAAATGGCCAAGATTAAGAATGTCAATTGTATGTCAATTGTTT
>JBBPBR010000007.1:14695718-14712934 GCA_037974775.1 Cicer pinnatifidum | reverse complement strand
TAGTATGTATTAGATTGGAGTATACCTAGTGTATTCTCATTAATATATTTTTTTGCTATAAACTTATAAAATAGTCAAGTTCTTAATATAAACATTGGAAATATATCTTAATTAAGATTGGGTGACTTTAAGCTACTATTTCTTCTCTATTCCCAAATTTGGTAGTTTAAGATATTTGTATGTAGACCCCGATTATATTCTACCAAAACACCCTTATTCAAATTATAAAGTGTTTTACAATTTATGTTCTTCCAATATCTTGAGGTATAGTTGCATAATAATATCAATTATACCTTCTAAAAATTATATATATCGTATAATCACCCAATGTTTTGAAAGAAGATTTAAATATATACGGCAAAATGTAGGATATTTTTTCATGACTCAATAGTTTTTATTAAGGGTTCATATTAACAAAACCTCTCATGATTATAAAGATCTTATAATTTATGATTATCTCATAAAGATAGACTAAGTAACATATTTTCTTTTATGATGTTAAGATGATAGAGAGTAGAAATAATAATCTTCTGAGACACAATGATCTTTTTTTTTTTGTCTCTTCTATCTCATCATGACTTTATTTTAAGTAAAAAATCATGATTTTTACAGTGACCATTGACATATCAACTTTATGGAAGAGACATAATATTTATTTTTTTATGAATGTTAATTCTTGTTGATTCTCTTTTAAGTTACCACTATTTATAAATATTATTTGCACTCCTCAATAATAACATATTTTCACTTTATTAAATAATATTTTCTTTTTTTTAATAGAAATTAGGCTTAATTGCAGTTTTGGCCATTCTATTTTTGCTGAATCGCGAAAGTAGTCCCCCCATTTTGTTTTTCCTCGGTTTTGGTCCCTCAAACAGAATTTTGGTCCAAAATTTGATGAAATTTCATTTTTTTTTAAAGTCGTATTATACTATTTATGATCATATATTTCAGGTACAATTGTTCCAAATGAGATCTTGAGACATGATGTGACTTAAATAAATGCAAAAAAAGGAAATTTCATGAAGTTTTGGACCAAAATTCTGATTGGGAGACCAAAACTGGAGAGAAACAAAATGGAGAAACTACTTTCGCAGCTAAAATAGAGGAACAAAATTGCAATTAAGCCTAGAAATTAAATAACATATCTTCACACGAGTCATCATAATTAATTAAATTATTATTTTATTCTCCTACTTGATTTATGTAACTTAACAATTCATTAATCACAATACATACCAAAAATCTTAGATGCATTAATTCCATTGTCCTTCATCATGTATAATTAAGAATATAAACTAATAAGAATTATGAAGATTGTCATTTAATGGACAAATTTCATTTCATGTACTACTATATAAATCATTCTCATTAATATGATCTTAAGCTTAGTATTACATAACAAGTTCAAACATAATGTAATTATCAATAATATAATTTATTTTCACTATCATTCATAAGTAGAAAAAAAAATGCATTACATCAATGAGCTCATAACATAAAATGTACATAAATAAAACACCATTATTCAACATTTATTAGCATATATGATGTTTATATTTTCTACATGACTACCAAATACTTTAGGTGGCAGCCTTTCTTTAAAAAGGTCATCATCAATCATAAAATTGTCACCTATATGCTCAATTAGCATTTATGTTTTTTAAAGATATCTTTTAACGGTAATATTTTTAATTCAATATGTTTAATATCTTTAAAATATTTATTTAAGATAATATTATTGTAAAATTATCACAATTAATTTTCAACGGCATAGTAATAATGTCCACAAGTTGAATTCCATAAATAAAGTTTCATAGCCAATTAGCTTAGATTGTGGTTTCAAAACATGCCATAAATTCAGTTTTATATGAATGTAGCAATGACCGGCTGTTTTTGCACTCTTCCATAATATCAATCCTATAGTCATAAACACAACCAAATATGAATCTATTCAATTGACAAAGTTTGAATATGAATTTCCTATCACTCCAATATGATTAGATATCCTGTAATTAAGCTTGTGATTTTGTGCCTATTACAAATACCTTAATACTTTATTTACAGTTTTCCAATAATTAATTAAATTAAATTAGAAATAGAAATGAATCAAAATGAAGGAATTAATTGTTCGTGCATGTTTCAAATTCAAATAGCACTCAATCTGGTCATTTATTTTGCTTAAAATGCAAGTTATAATTTAAAGTCAAATTAAATAAACGAAGTAGGACCACGATGTAGCCTAAATAATGGTGGCTCATTTAATTTACTTGATTTATTGGTTAGACTGGTCCTTTGTGTATGAATATAATCAACTAAATTTTTCCGGGATGTATTTGTTTTGTACAGTAGAACAAACACTAATATTGTATCAATCTAGGTTTTTTTTTTTTTGGATAAACAAACAAATTTATTAACAAGAACACAATAGGTACTTCTTTAATCACAGAATAAGTTTTCCACATGTTAAAATGAGAGTTATATTTTTTTTATCTCAACAGTTAATGTAAACAATTCAATCCTTAACGATAATATTTTTTTGGTAACAAGAAATTGTGTTATTAATCAATTAAGAGTATTACAGAGGACTTCATTAACCATTAAAATATAATTCATTAACTATTCATTTAACATGGTTAATTATAAAATGACTAAAATACATGAGATATTATATACAAAACATTTGATATAATAAATACTTTTAAGTCGGTTACGTTAATCTATACTAAGTTGGAACAATTTAAATGGTTTCAATAACCGACTTACAAAGATTATGAGAATCGACATAAAATGTTCTTTCGGAATATGTCTTAAAATAGCTAACTAATTGAAGCATTTCAATCTTAAAATCAACGATATAAATTATACACTAACATATATCTTCACTACTAATATTCACCTATAAAATAAACTCCAGTGTATAATTCACTATTTAGTACGTATAATTGGTATTATACTCATACATCACATAAGTTGTAGTATATATGTTTGTATTACGTACATTCTCAACTACTCATGCACCAAAGAGAATGGGTCGCTAATGTACTCAAAAAAAGAATTAATTTAGAGTAAGGTTTATCTCCATTTCTCATAAGAAATAAAATGCTCTCTATTATTAAGGTTTTTTATTTTTAAATGCATATATTTTATACAAAATGTGACATGTATTTATTATAATTTAGTTCTTATGTACTTAAAATATTACTCTTGATTCTAAATTAATTATCGCATTTTATGATTTTAATAGATTAAAAGAAAATGACAAAGAAAAATAATAATTTTACCAAGTTATCATTATTAACTATTAATATATTTCAATTATCATAAAGGTAAAGTAGATACATAATAAATTTAAAGTGACTCTCTTATAAATATATCACTACAACATTTTGGTGCTACGACAACGCCTAATTTTTTATGGTAAAAAAACCGTTCTCGTAGAGGTAAATAGGCAACAGTTTTACAATTTCGTTGCAGTAGAACATGAAATTTTATAATTTCTACAATAACACCAAAAAACCGTTCTCGTTGTTTATTGACATCTTTACACAACATTTATTCACCGTTGTTCTTTAGTTTTTTTAAAAAAAACTGTTCTTGTAGGTACTCATGAAACAAAAAAACACTTTTTTTGAGTTAATTTTTTATAGCGCCAAATTATTTCCTAAAACCAATCCTTCCCATTTTCCCTCTCTTGAAACCCTATCTCAGATTTTCAACAATTCTCATTTTCCCTCTCTTGAAACCCTATCTCAGATTTTCAACAACAAAGCCTTGTCACTTTCCCTCTCTTGAAACCTATCTCAGAATTTCAGCAACCTAGCAACCTAGCCTTTTCACTTTCAGCAGCTTCTCTCATTCGCGTAACCCATCAACATCGTTCAACATCGTTCAAGGTTTCGTTCAAGGTCTGAAGATTCTGTGTCGCGTAAACCATTCATTCCGACCGTGTTTTTGGTTTGAGGATTCTGTCTCGCGTAAACCAACTTCGTACAAGGTATGTATTTTGTATTTTCTCATTTTCCCTCTCTTGAAACCCTATTTTGCTCTGCTATTAGGTTTAATTTTGCTACGAAATGGTTGATTAATTTTTTGCTTATTTCACTAGAATTTTGTTTTATTTTTGCAGATTTCTCAAATTCAGTAGAACCCTAATTTTTCGAATCCAAATTCTCGCATCCTACCTCACAAGGTAAGAACTTGACAACACTGGTAGACAAAAGGAAGATAATAGGCATTCAACCACTTCTAGAGTGATTTTGCATTGGATTGTAACTAAGTTGGTTGCAAGTTTTGATTCTATATAGATTGACCAACTGATTGCAATTTCTTTTATAATAACCTTAGCTGAACATTAGTTTAAATCTAAAGTTATGTTTATTATTTTGTAATAATAATGCTAAACTCGTAGTGAGTAAGAACTTATAAGTTACTGCAAGATATATAGTTGAGATAATTCCGGAAAAGTTAGAAAAACCAGTTGTTGTCAGCAGGATTGCAAACTATAAATTATTTCCATTTTATAATATTATGGGGAATTCATGTACTGTTAGTGTCTGCAGGAAAATATTTTGATGTAATAGCTCTTTGGTTTCAGAGTTTATGAGCAATGAATGATCAACTGAAATTTATCATTTGAATGTATATGTATGTATAAAAAATTATCCACAAGTGCGATAGTATGATACATTTGCATTGATAATTTGCTACTGCTATGAAATGTGATAGTATGATACATTTACATTTGTATTGGACTGCTGCTATTTGGTCTGCTTGTTATTTGGAGTGCTGCTATATTTATGACTGTTTTTTCTTTGGTCTGCTGCTATATACTTGATGCATTTAGGACTGCTGCTATATACTTGTTATTTAGGACTGCTATATACTTTATATTTAGGACTGCTGCTATATTTACTTGTTAGGACTGCTGCTATATACTTGATGCATTTAGGGCTGCTGCTATATACTTGTTATTTAGGACTGCTATATACTTTATATTTAGGACTGCTGCTATATACTTGTTATTTGGACTGCTGCTATTTGGTCTGCTTGTTATTTGGAGTGCTGCTATATTTAGGACTGTTTACTTCTTTGGTCTGCTGCTATATTTAGGACTGCTATATTTGGACTGTTATATTTTCCTGCATTCAAACAGAAGAAGCAGTCCAAAACTTTTAGGACTGTTGTTTCTTAGTTACTTATTTGGACTGCTTCTTATTTGGACTGCTTGTTACTTTTAGGACTGCTGTTTTTTAGGAATGTTGTTACTATTTGGACTGTTGTTTTTAGGACTGTTTGTTACTCATTTTGGACTTTGAATAATAATTCTCGATGTTATTTCTTTTGTTTGATTGCAGGAAAATGAACAAAGGGAATGGTTTTCGGCTTGATATTCAAGCTAAGTCCAGCAATGACTTAATGCGGCAATATAGAGTCAAGTTAGAAAATGCTAAATCTATAAAAGAAAGCAATCAAAAGCTAGACCAATCAAAGCAATCATTGGAAGTTGGGAATTCAATTCAAACACAACATAAAAAGCCAAACCAAAAGGTAGTTGCAGTCCAACCAATTCTTGAACCATCTAAGAAAATTGTTGAGAAGAACAAAGGGGTTGGTCAAAATAATAATATCAAGAGACAACTTTGGTCTACAAAGACTCCTTGTCTCTTCAAGGTTTAATAGAATCTCAAGTCTTTAAGAAAACTGATGAGCAAAACAAAACACTTTCTCAAATGAATAATCTTCAGAAGCAACAAAAGTCAACAATGGCTACTCAAGGTTCAATAGAATCAAAAGTCTCTAAGAAAATTGAGGGAAAAAACAAAGGACTCCTTCAAAACAATAACCTTAAGAGGCAAGTCAACTCTACCATGGGAAATCAAGTTCAAGGATCACCAGTACATCAACAAGCCTATAAGAAGAAAAAAACTATTCCAAAATGTCCACCTATGTCACTTACCAAATATCTCAATAAGAATAAGGAACAACATGGAGTAGAGGATTCAAGAGATGAAGATATAGAAGAAAATGAAATGGAGGAGGGTATCAACTACAAAAGTGAGGAAAGTGAGGGAACCAATGGTATATATGTTTTTGTTGATTACATATTGGATATAAAAATTTGCAATTTATTTTTTACTTTTTTAATTACTATTATGTGGTTTATTTTCAGGATTAATAAAAAAAACGAGGAAAGACTATATGTCGGAAAATTCATTCACGAGAGTTTAAAGATAGACAAGAGATCATATTGAATGAAGAAGGACAACCGGTTGGGCCTGATGAAAAGACAATTTCTGAACTTAGTAGTTTTTTGGGGACAATCGCAAGAAGTTCAGATTTGTGTCCTCTCACTTTCAATAACTGGAAGGCTTTGATTAGGACTTGGAAGGATCAAAATATAGATCCTGTGTGGGATTATTTAAATGTACTTACTTTTTAATTTGAATGTATGGGTTAACATACTTTTATAAATATAGATTCTAATATGTTTCTTTTATTTTTGCAGCAAAAATACATCATTCCAGAGAAAGGAAGGCAAGCTGTATTTGCTATTTTAAATGATGCTTGGAGAAGATACAAATGTTTTCTTAAAAAGGAGCATTTTAGTAAGTACAAAACCACGCGCGAGTGGTTAAAAAATCGTCCTCATGAGGTACCAGAAGAAGACTTTAAGAACTTATTGGAATATTGGAAAGAAGACCACAGTCAAGTAAGATATAATTACTTGTTATATATAGTTATTGTCACACATTTGTAATTTTATAAAAAAAATGTGAATGAATATAGGAAATCAGTCATCAAAATATTCAAAATATAGCTCAGCTGAAATACAGACACCGAATGGAGAATAAAGACTTTGCAGTTATAAGGGAAAAAATGGTATTATTTTTTCAAATATTGTAAATGAATATTTAATTATGTTACTTAAATAAAACTCTAATATTCTTTTTTCTTCTTCTTCTTGGTTTAGTGTCAAAGTAATGAAGATAAAGAGCCTCTCACTCAAGCTGAAATGTTTATTGCTACTCGACAAAGTAAGAAAGGAAAGGAGTTGGATCAAGAAACCAATCTTGCAATTGTAAGTTTAACATAATGTGTTATTTATTTACTATTAGTTATGCATACAATTATTCATTTAATATTAGTATTTATGCTAGATAAAGCTTCAAGACTTGATTGAAAAAGATGGACAATCATCTTTAGAAGCCTTTCAGAGTGTGTGTGGCAAAGAAAAACTTGGGAGATTTCGTTGTCACAGAAGAACTTCAACACCAACTCTCTTGAGAAGAAATAAAGAAATTGCAAAACTTAAAAGAGAACACGCTCAGGAGATAAAACACTTTAATGATATGATACAAGAGATAGAGGAGAAACAACGTAAGGAAATGGAAGCGATGGAAGGAAAATTTCAACTTATTCTTAAGACAATGTTGAACTCAAACACTGTAGGATTGAATATAGATGCTTTAGCAGCTTTTTTATCAACTCCAGCTGATGCTAACAGTACTCTACGTTCTTCTACATCAACACATGCTCCTAATAATAATGAAGTAAGACTGAACTATATTACGGTTAGAAATATTATTGTTAGAATTATATATATAGTATTGTTAGAACTATATTACTATTATAGACTTTAACATTTTTTCATTTACTCATGATTTTACTTATTGAATATATTATTTTTATTTTGTAGATGAATGATGGTGACACCAATGATGAATTTCAAAATTTGGAAGCACAAGATGAAGAAATAGATGTTGATACTTAAGTTTTCTTTGTGTATTTGTTTTTATAGATAAGGAATTTTATTTTTGTTATTTTGATTGTCTCCTTATCTCTAGAATATAAATTAGAGAAATTGAATCACTGCAAATACATTGTATGAATGATCAAGAGTTATAACGTTTCATCTATATGACAATGAACTTTATGAATTTATATTATTGCAATTGTTACATTATGAATTTATTACAGTACATTACAATAATTTAGTATTAACAATTGTTATATTTTTAAATTTATTATAGAATTTCAATAATAATATTTTGCTAAAATTATTTTTTCTAAAATACAATAATTTATGAAATTATTTTTTTTTTTAAAAATTTACTTTTTGCAACGGTTTTAAAGCATTGTCGTAACTTAATTGAAAAAGGAACCTACAAGAACGGTTTTAATTTGGCAACACCATAAAACTGTTGTTGTTGTCAATTTGAAAAATTGTTCTGGTAGAGGTAGCTACCAGTACGGTTTTTAAAAAATGTTGTTGTTTCACAAAAAACCGTTGCGTTAGGCTAAGGCAACGCCTTGGTTCCCCACGGTCAGAAAACCGTTCTCGTAGATTACGGCAACGGTTTTTTTACGTTAAGCAACGGGTTTTATGCGTTGTAGTAGGGCAAAAATGTTGTAGTGTATACAGTTTTTAATTTAAATAGTTGAACCAGGTGTTATTTGCTTCTGAACTCAAAATTCTATCTGAAGACAAACAAATTAGTTGTTATGATTTCAGACTTAATGATAAATTAATTATCTCAAATTAATATTATTTTTGAATCAGCAGCAACGTGTCATCCCTTGGACTCGTCCCCAACAAAGAAGTTCTTAATCCTCTAGCTCCAATCATAGAGTTCATCACTTTACTCACTTTTACAAGTTCATTACTAAACGAAAAAGGACTTAATTAAGTAAAGTAGAGTTTAAAAGTTGTTATATTACGTTGGAGACGAGGATATGACATGTAATCCTTGGAAATTAATTCCATCAATTTAAAACTACTTTGATTGAAATTAGTACCATACTCATATAAACTTTGATATTAGTGAATTGTGAAAGTGATGTGCACTGCCTAAAATAGTAACATGGCAACATCAACTTTTGCATAGTTTCCCTTTTATTTTTAATTATTTTATTTTGTGAAATGTGCACTTTCATCTATGCCAATAAGAATTATTTTTGTCTCTATCGTACGTTTCTTAAGATGGAAAACTATTGTTTATGATATACAGTGAATGTTTGAAAATTGTTAGAAATTCTAACCATCAATTTATCTTTTTGTAAGTAGAAGTTTACTAGTTATCACGATTAAGATAATCACTAAATGAGTGTTGGTTCGATAAAATAAAATAAAAAATATAATCGTTTTAAAATTCAACTTAAATTAATTTTATTTTATTAAATTAATATTGATGGATCGTATAAACTAAATAAGACAAATGACTAAATTAGTGTTACATCGATTAAAATAAATATGGATGATTCAAAATTCAACTAATATTAATTTTTTGTAATCAATATTGATCTAGTCAGTATCAACTAAAAGGATGTGAAGGTGTTGATCATGTTGAAATTTTAAGCAATTTTCATAGACTATGTCATTAGATATCACATAGAATACTTTTTGTCTAATAGAATATACAAAATATTAATATTGATATTAATTATGAAAGGAAGAAAAATAAAGATAACTTTTATATTTATCAAGTGAGAAAAATGATTACAATAATAGATATAATGTAGTTTATATAACCAAATTAGAACAATTAATTTTTAACCAGAGTAACTAATTTATAATTAACTAATGACTAAAATAATTAATTTATAACCAATTTTTAATCTTTAATATTTAATATTATCATAATGATCACCTTGATATATAGTATTTTAAATTTGCATGCATTTTGGAGATTGATAATATTTTAGCAATAAGGCAAGTTGGTCTCCCATGCATATTTATGAAATTAATAGTAAATAAGTCCATGATATTAATTAAAGGGCATCAATCAATTCAATATTTCTATCAATCAAGTAAATCAGTTTTGATGAATCTAGATTATAATTAAAGATCAATGAAAACCTTGGACATTTTTGTAAAATATTTTCAAGCTTTAAATATGCTCCTAACACTATTAGAAAATCGCATTTTAGCTGCCGATTTTAGCGTCGGTCTCCGACTCCGACGCTAAGGTAATAAACGATGTTTTCCAATTTTGTTGACAATTAGTGTCGGCCTAACCGACGCTAAGTAAAATAAATCAGAAGCTAGTTTATTCATTTTATTTTTTATTTTTCATTTTAATATGTAGCGTTGGAGTGGCCGACGCTAGTTTATTTTTAAAATTTTAATATTATTTGTAAAATCAGATTGTGCCCTTAGAAAATTCAATCAGATTGAACCTTTCTCCAAAACCCTTCTCTCACTGTTTCTCATCGTTGAACCCTAAATATAGAACCCTACACCGATTCTCATTCCTCTCAATGTCGTGAGTATTACTGCCAAACCTGTGACTGTCACCGTCACTCTCAGAGTCGTCACCGTCCCCCTCTCGAACCTATGACCCTCTCGAATCCGTCGTCGTTCAGTGTCGTCGTCGCGTTCTCATCTGTGGTCGATTCTCAATGTAAGTTCGCTGTCTCACTCTTAAGGTAGTCAATCGTTCACGTTTTTTTCCCAATATTAGAATTTCTAGTTTCACGTTGTCTCTTATTTGTTTCAAAGGGAAAACTTTAAGCCTACCGTATATTTATTTTGCTTTTCACGCACTTAACTTAAATTACCACAGATTGTCATTGGTTTAACTAAAATTCAGATAATGGTATGTTTATATTATCAATGGTGTTGTTGTTATTTTGGAAGTATTTTTAATGGTCGCATCGATAAATGTTCTGTTTATGTGTTTACTTTTTTATATCGTCCAATTTGTAATCAATCACGATTTGGCATAGGCAGCAATTCCCTATGTTCGGCCAAAAATCCTTTACAGATGTTGCATAGTGCACTGCAATAGTTGTCGTCATATCATTAATTTTTGACATGTTTAAGTTTTTCTCAAATAATTGCAATTATCACTTGTTTTATTGTTATTTTGGGAAGTGTCTTGCATTTTTAACGGTTGTATTTTCAAATTTTGGTTTATGTACTTACTTTCCATACCAAACTCGTGCAATCATATCTCTAATTTCCATCATGTTAACTTTTTTCACACTTAAGTGCAATTCTTGTTTAACTTCGATTTAAAATAAAACACATAGCAGAACATCAAATTAAACTATGCAACAGTAAACTAAAAAACTACAAATATTATATACTTGGTACTATTACACATGTATTTTGATGTTGGGAAGGTACATCATTCAATAACATTGGGAAGGTACATCATTCAAGAACATCTCCAACTAAAATAAGACCAATTGAGCTTCAACAAGAGGCGGACTGTCCACACCTCAGGCCGCAAGGCTCATATTGATGTTGCGATTGAGCTCGTATGTATTAAATTTACATTTACTTAAAATTAATATAATTTAATGTTATGATATCTAATTTTGAGTTGTGATCTAATAATCTTAATTTTATTTGTAGAGCAATAACCTTCAAAGAGATTTACTTCCAGATGAGTTATTTTTGACAACCAACAAGAGAAAAAATGGTGTTTGGGTTGATAGTCGCGCAGAATCTACCTATGTATGTTCTTTATTTATGTAAATTCCTTATATTACAAATGAATCAAAAAATAATATGATTTCATTTATATCAAGAGTTCTACAAGAGCAATTCCTTTATTATACACTTGTTTGTTTAATTTATTTTAGAAATTTGATCATATATTACGTTATTAATTTATTCCATTTATCAAGGAACATTTAAAAAAATTTGAAGAAAGTACAAACACAATTTGGCGAAACAACTGAGGAAAGTGCTAAAGAGGTAAATGGAGGGACAATACTTAAGTTATGGACTGAATCTGCAGGGGGTTGCACTCGTGGTCGAGTTTATGGTACGGGAGACTTGTCCATTAACTTCCGACAGTGGTGTATGGCTTACACAACATTCCTAGAATCCTTCTAATTCTATGACTGGGACGTCTTTAGAAGCGGAGAGAGCAGCTAGAATTAGAGCTGAACAAATTGTTCAGGATGCAGTGGCCCAAGCTCAAGTGGCACCCAAGGTCGCCGAAGAGGTTAGGAAGTGTTCAAAGAAGTTAGAGAATGATTTTGATTCATTAAAGCAATTTTTTGGAGATAAAATTGACGTTTTGCATCGTCAATCAGCTGGTGGATCATCTACTGCGAGTCATCCTCCTTCGCATCCTCATTACGATCATAATTTGGACGACGTGTCGCTGGACGAACCTTAATGTCATAGTTATGCTTACTTTTTGTAGTAATTGGTTGACAATTATGTATTAAGTAACTTTGCTAAAGTTGTTATTGGATACTATTTGTTATTTTGTAGTTTCAGAACACATGATACTTTGTTATATTATTTAATACTCAAGTGCGTTTGTTATGTTGTCAATGCAATGACTTTTAATGTTTAATAGCAATCAATTATATTATTAAAAAAATAAAATTAAGCAGGGGCTAAAAAATTAAAAATTAAAAATTAAATAAATTTGAACGTAGCGTTGGTCAGTCTGACGCTACATTAAATATAGTTGACTTTTATTTTGACTTTAGCGCCGGTCAGCCGACGCTACATATTTTGTTGACTATTGTTTGTTGACTTTAGTGTCGGCCGTCCGACGCAACTATTTTTCCCTCGGCTGACATGGCAATTGACATTTTAGCGTCGGATGTTTCAATTTCATATATAGCGTTGGTGTAGCGTCGGCCTGACCGACGCTAATATAGCGTCGAATGATATTTAACCGACGTTAATATAGCTTCGATTGTTTTAGTCTGGACCCGACACCGACGCTAAATCACCGTTAGCGTCGATTTTTAGCCTATTAGCGTCGGCTTTTGGGCGATGCTAAATCCTATTTTTCTAGTAGTGTAAGAACATCTACAATTAAAGTTACGTAGATGTTAACAATTAAAATACTATTTTAGTGTCAAATGTAATTTTGAGTTTCATAAATTTTTCCAAAGCAATAGATTTAAAAAAATTTAAAATTGAAGTTTCATAATATTATTAAAATAATATTTTATGCATTTGAAAGTGCAAACTTGAGAGAGAATATCATATATTAAAAGAGAGATATTAGGTATTTTAATTAGTTATTTAGTTAAATTAATTAGTTAGTTATACTAATTAATTATTTTACATTAGTTGATTATTTATTTAATTAATTCTATGTAATTAATATAATTCAAATTCTTTCAATTATTATTATTTTTTATAAATGACTTAAATAAAAAATAGAGAAACCTAATTACTATAAAAAAAAAAACCTTATAATAATTAATATCTGAACTTTAATGATATATGTCTATTAGGAACTCGATCTAGCTAGCTATATAGTTTATGTATTTCAATTATTAATTTTCTTTCCTCCTTTAAATCTTTGACCTATAATAGAGTAATTTGAAGTTCCATACACTTTTAAAAGAATATTCTGTGAGTCCAAGACATCTGCCTCTGTTCCTCAAGTAAACATATATATATTATTATATATTTAGAGTAACCTTTCAGTTTAAGTAAAGAATAATCATCCATCATATATGTCTCTCCTTGTTACCATTAGGCCACAAGCACTTATATTATTGTTATCATCAATTATTATATTTATATGAGAAAAAAGAAAGATGTTTATTATAAAATAAAAAAGCAAAGATGTTAATTAGAGAAGAATATTATTATCAACATTATTTTCACTGGATTAAGCTTTGTTGGAAATGAGTGCAAAAAGCATATAGATATATATGGATGTGTCACAATTCACAACACGGTTAATTTATTAGCGCCATCTTTATTGGATGTGGGCCATTTAAGACAAGAACCTTTCTTTTCATTGATCATAGGAAATGACCTTTGGGGTGTTTATCTAGAAATAAAACTAGTAAGAGAAATACAATTTATTCATGTCACTTTAAAAACGGACTCTTCTCATGTGGTTCTGCCTAACATTAGTATACTTATTGTTAAAGACATGAGACTTGTTCTCCTCGAGTCATGCCTTAGTTTTGTTTTATTTCATTTTGCTATAAAAAAAGTTATTAATGTGTGAGACATTGTTAGAATGGTTTTTTAATTTATTGAAATTATATATAAATATCTTTGAGTTTGAGTATGTCTTCTATTAATACATTGATATGATGAATAAAGTTTATGGCAAAAGTTATTGACAGAAAGATTGAAATTTTTCTATAATTTCCTCAATTGAAATTTTTCTATAATTTTTTCAAAATTTATCTCGTTAATTTAATTTTGTAGTAGTGATTATTTGTAAAACCAAACTAATTAGTAAAAGCACGTTTGGGAAGCAAAATGACTGCCTAAGATAATTCAATGACTAAACGATTAATGAAAAACATATAGATGTTAGATAATTTTGATAAATTCACAAACTATAGTATAAGTAGTAAGACGGTTTTCAATTTTAAAATATATGAAATGCAAACCCAAAAGATTGGAATGACAAACAAATTCTAACTATTAGATGTTAGATAATAAAATATGATTTAAAAGGTGATAACAAAAGACAATGGTGGATAAATTTATAGCAAGAAGTAGATAAACTAACTAATAACTTAAAAGAGCGATCGGGCATTGTTTAAAAGAAAGAAACTTAGGGTTCGTTTGGTTTGAGCAATAAGGAGGGAAAACAATATTTAAAATAAAGTTTGTTTCGTTCAATTTTTGAGAGGAAGGAAAATTGATCAAAATCTTTTCTAAAGTTTATTTTACTCCCCTCCCTTTGGAGGGATTTAAAAGAAAGGGGAGGAAAAAAAATAACTTATAAAACATTTAAAATTCTCGTATCCTCTTAAATTAAACATAAGTTTAATTAAAATTCATTATTCTCATATCCTCTTATAAAACATTTAAAATTCTCATATCCGCTTAAATTAAACATAAGTTTAGAAATTTAAATTTTAAATTATATTCAAATTGAATTGATTAATTTTTTGTCATTAAACTGATATTAGGTAAAATTTTATTTTCATTTAATATATGTACTCTATAAAAATATACATATATTAAGAATTTATTAGTGCATTGGTCAGTCTCAGAATTCTTTAATTTAATTTAATTTTATTCAGAAATGATAGAAGAAAATTTAATTAAAATAAAGAGGATAATAATAAGAGGAAAAAAATGTTTTAAACTATATGCTCAAATAGTATTCAAAGTAGCATGTATAAAAATACTATAAATTGATGTGTGTTAAAGAAAAAAATAGGTGCAATTCTAGCTAGTCATATCAAAGAAGAGTAAATATAATTTTTTTTATATAAATATTCAATGAATTTTAAAGTTTTTCTTATCTTGGATTGATATATCATCCTTCACCTTAAATTTTTATTAAGAAAAAAAGAAGTAGGTGAAAGAGAAAAAAAATTTAAAATGTGAATGTAAAATATAAAAATGTGGATACATGTCTGTTAGGGGTGGGGTACACCTATCAAAACTATTTATTTGATGGTTTATGGTCAAAATACTATATGGGCCTCGTTGAAGATATATTAACTTTGAAAGTTTTCCTTTGGACCCCCACCATTAGCCATGTACCCCCAAATTTTTTTTAAAATACTAAAACTACCCTCAAGTGGTTTTTAACTATTTCAAATACAGTAAAGGTAAAAAAAAATTTCACTAAGTTGCCATTTACCCCAGCCGTAAAAAAGATTTCCGGTAGGCTGTAGTTTTCCGGTAGTTACCGGAATACTTGGAACAAGATTTCCGGTACAGACAAAACTTCCGGAAATGTCAAAAACAAGTTTTCCGGTACAGAAGATTTTTCTCCTGTACCGGAAAACTTAATCCTCAAGTATTCCGGTACAGAAGAGGTTTCCGGAAAACTTCATATATAAGTTTTCCGGTACAGACCTTTTTTTTAAAATTTTTTTTAATTTTTTTTATTTTTTTTGATTTTTTTTAAATGTTAACAGGTATGGATAATCCACTACTATTAATGGACAAAACATGCGTCGATACTACACATATTTTTGACACAGATCAGGTATGAATAAATATATTTAATATTAATATTATAAAAATAAATGTTTGTGAATAATTATAGTTATTTAATTTCAGATATTTGATTCAAGGGATACTGTTGTGAAATGGGCAAAAGAAACTGGTATAAAAAATAAAGTTACTGTTATTATCAGAAGATCAGATATAGAGACGGGTGAGAAAGGACGGAGAAATAAATTAATATTAGGTTGTGACAAAGGGGGAAAATACAAGTGTGCTGCTAGTTCTATTCGAAGTTCAACAAAAAAATGTGATTGTCCTTTCAAGCTTAGATCAAAACCATTAAAAGATGGTTCAGGATGGATTGTTAAAGTAATTTGTGGAATTCACAACCATGAATTACCTGATACTTTGGAGGGGCATGCATATGTTGGACGCTTAGATGAAGAAGAAAGAAAGCATGTTCATGAATTAACAAAATATAATGTTGCACCGAGACATATATTAATCTCATTGCAAGACCGAGATAAGAGTAATGCTACTAAGATCTCACAAATATATAAACAGAGAAGTATGATTCGATTGCAAGTGAGATGTAATAGAACAGAGATACAACATTTATTCAAGTTAATTGAAGATGCAAAATATGTGTGCTGGAATAGAATGCATAAAGACTCCAATGTTATGAGAGATATTTTCTGGGCGCATCCAGATTCAGTGAAATTGTTGAATTTGTTTCCGATTGTGTTGATTATGGATAGTACTTACAAAACCAATAAATACAGAATGCCATTACTTGAAATTGTTGGTATAACTTCAACAGAGAAGACATTTGTAGTTGGGTTTGCTTATTTGGAATGTGAGCGGGAAGAAAACTTTTGTTGGGCATTAGAGAGACTAAAAGAATTGTTTGTTGCACAAAATAAATTCCCTCAAGTAATTGTGACAGATAGAGATCTTGCGTTAATGAATGCAGTTGGCATTGTGTTTCCACAGGCTGTTAATTTACTTTGTCGATTTCATATCGAAAAAAATGTTGGAGCAAAATGCAAGCAATATGTCTTAAAGGATAGACAAGAGTCAATATTGAATATGTGGAAAGACATTATGTATTCTAGTGATGAAAAGGAGTATATGATGCGCTTGCATATGTTTGAGCAATCATGTGTTGATACGGAAATGTTTGTTGATTATGTCAAACAAACTTGGTTGACTCCACATAAGGAAAGATTTGTTGAAGCATGGACAAATAAAGTGATGCATTTGGGGAACACAACGACTAACAGGTAAAGTAATATATTTGTATTATATATTGTTGAATTGTATTATGTTTTCTAATGTATCTGTAAAA
>JBBPBR010000007.1:14653268-14681870 GCA_037974775.1 Cicer pinnatifidum | reverse complement strand
GTTTTATACACAAAGTTTATTTTATTATTTTTGACTTAACCATTAATGTATCTCTCGAACTTAAGCAGCTTAAAAAATTGTTATCAATAACTATTGTTTAATTACATCATGATCCACCTATGAAAAATAAGCTTTGCAACTTATATTTGCTCCTTGTTTTTCTAAGTTATTTATGAATATTTATTAATTAAAGTTTATTTGTTTAAGTTTTTTATTTTAAAAGGATAATAAATTTCATTTAATCAACTCACACAATTCTAAATTAATTCAAGACAAAACGTTCAACCTAACAACAACATCTATCAATTAAACTAAAATTTATATTGATACAGTTGAATTACGACTTAAAAACAACTTAATCTTTATTTTACTCATCAGATCTACCGTTATGATATTCTAGTATACGGTTTAAGAAATTGTTTAATCGTGGTATATTTGGACTAAAAACCTATTATCTTCTTTACTTTTTGCATGATCATTATTCTTTTTTATGCAAAAAAAAAAAAAAGTTTTTGGGTCAAAATGAATTGAACGAACGCAGACTGATATTTATATTTAGGTTTTTTGGGTTTAGTCTATTTTAACAACATTAATAGGTTTAGGGTTTAGTAGAATTAGTTTCTTTGTCTTATTTATTGTTGTTTTATGTTTTTTCCGTATCATTTGTTTTCCCCTATTTAACCAAAAAAATAAAAAATAGAATGATGTGAATATAGGTGTCAATTTTATAAGTCTATTAATTATTAACTTCAGCCCTTGTATAGGTCAAATATTTCATAGTTATTAGGGCCTTTAAAAGGAAGCCCTCAAAGTTAAAAAGGCCCAAAATTTTTGTGAGTTAAGTGGGGTCTATAGATCCACTTTTTAAAATTTATTTATACAAATTATTTTTCGATTTCTTTCACAAATTTTTTTGAGAAAAAAATAATTTTAAAATTTTTTCGATATGTTTTGGGAAATTTTAAAAAAAATTAAGAAAAAGAAAAAATTCTAAATTAACAAAACATTTAGGTTTTAAAAAATTATTTCAATAGAATCTAATATTAAGGGGTTTAATATGAGATTTTTGTAAGGGAGATTTTGAATTTTTAAACTTAATTGTATGTGTAAATATGCTAGTTTTGATATTGGTCACTTGGTTTTACATAGGGGATGCTTGCATATTGAATTGATAAAATTTTGATAGGAAAAATCATTTAATCCAATTA
Organism: Cicer pinnatifidum; assembly: GCA_037974775.1. NCBI lineage: Eukaryota > Viridiplantae > Streptophyta > Magnoliopsida > Fabales > Fabaceae > Cicer > Cicer pinnatifidum. Next base: position 14,680,662 of record JBBPBR010000007.1, on the reverse strand, counting down.
CATTAATTTTATCTCTAAAAAAATAAAGCATATGTCTAGTAACTCTTCAAGAAAGAGTATCTACACATAGAAATAAGTATAAAAAAATTCTATTTTTTCTATAGTAAGGTGTTAAGAGTTGTTTGGTACTCACTTCACGAGACTCTCATACTTATTGGTGCAATAAATGACATTTGGTACCATACTCAAGTTTGAAGTAGATGTGTACATCCACCAATCAATATAACATCAAGTTCAAATGCATGAGATAGTTCTCTATAAAGTGTTGTCAAACACGTTGAACTCCAATTGTATTGTCTTATCTCTCGCAATGCAACATCTTCCAACGTTATGGTACATTCACCTGTTGGAAGATGAAACATGTGTATTTCAAGTCTCTATCTTTCAACTATAACAATAATAAGTAAATTGTCTATTTTATAACTTTCTATCTGTGATACATTACCGAACTTGGCTTGATTCAACAATGGAATCATTGGAGAATTTGGTGCAATATATTTATGGATAAATGATCTTAAATTTTGAGACAATTCGTGTAAAAAAAATGCAACATAAGTATAGCATAAACATATTATAAAATAAGTGTTAAATATGTTTTGAGTCCCTATAAAATTATGACCTTATAATTTTAGGGACATTAGAAGTCGAGAGTTTAATATTTTATAGTGAATAGTATAATATAGTACAAATTATATACTATACATAGTATAAAATACATAAGCATAGTATAAAACAGATAACATAAAATATAAAAAATGACTCACAAAGTTTTGAATGTATTGTAGCGCAAATATATGATTATCATCCTTCCATAATAAAACAATTTAGACCGCAATAAAACAATGACTAAAAGCAAAGAAGAAATATGTAGATGTTGAAGAGTAAAAGAGTATAATTGTGTTGTGCGGAGAATGAGGAGAAATTTGGTCTATTTTGACCAAGAACTATCTAAACTCGAACTTTCTAAACCTAAATCTTATATTACACTAGTTGACCAAGAAGAGATCATTGATTAGATGAAGATAAAATATACTTCGACAAGGAAAATGACGATGACAACCTAGACCCAAAACCCCATCTCATTGCAATGACATACGATCCACCATTCCACATGTGTAACCTAAACTTGAAGTATGTTGATCAATCCTCCGAATTTGGTATGTCTTCTAATGAACCACCATTGGATTATTACCGTTACTAGCACTGTTAATCACAACCTTCTCGCCCTTCCTCTCAATAGAAAATAGTGAATGTTTGCCTTCCGTGAGAAACGAACTTGGTGCCTAGGAAATAAGTATCATCGTTCATTCATTCCCACTACCAATTGAGTTGATTATTAGGAAAACCAAAAAATCGATATTTCCTATTGAGATGAATGGAGAATCGAACTCGGTACCTAAGGGATAAGTATCATTTCCCATTCATTCCCACTACCAATTGAGTTGTACAATCTGACCAATACAAGTATATAATTAAATATGTGAATCCACAATGCTTGTTCAAATGCAAGACTTCACTAAAAAAAAAAAAGCAAGCAATGGGTAATTGGTCGTTTGAAATAGCCCCACAAATGCACAAATTTCTCTATGTCACATGATCAATGCAAGCTTGACTCTAACGTCATATGTGAAAGTATAAAGTCTCTTTTGAAAGTTAACTCGTCAATTACAGTAAAAGTGATCATTGCACATATTCGGGTATGATTCAACTACACAATCACCTATATAAAGGAATGGATGGCAAAGATAAGGCTATCGAAAATATTTTATGACAATTGGGAGATGTCTTACAATTATCTTCCAAGGTGGTTGTTGGCCATGCAAAAATTTCTTCCATAAACTATTTTGGAAATGAAAGTATCACATGCATATTATGATAATAATTTGTTAAGGGGTTCAAAAAATTTCAAACAACTATTTTGCATTTTTCATCCATGCATCTCATGGTTCCAATTATGTAAACTACTTCTCTCCATAGATAGAACTTGATTGTACGACAAGTACAAGGGGACTCTTTGCTAACAATTACATAGGATGGGAATAGAAATATAATTATCATTGCTTATGCACTTGTGGAAGGTGAGACAGTAGGTATTTGGGAACATTTTTTTGAAAAATTTGAGAAGGCATATGACACCTCAAGTCGATGTTTGTTTGATTTCATATAGACATGAATCCATTAAAAATGCTTATACTAATCCAAATAATGGCTGACATGGTCTTTCGTCAACACATGCATACTGCATCCGACACATTGCACGATATTTCATGAGAGAGTTCAAGGACAATGAACCTAAAAAAAGTTGCCTATATAGATAATGATCTAATTTTTTTTAGTATATTTTTTACTCATCACTTTATAATACTCGACAATTTTTACCTCATTCATAACTAGATATGTGTTGAATGGGTCATCCTTCAAATATTACCGCAACAAAATCAAGATGGAAAATCTAGAGGCTTTAAGACGGGTCAATAGTATCCCCAAAATAGTAGAATATGGCATATTTCAAGGTCGACGATTCGGACACATGACAACCAATTTTGCCAAGTCAATAAACACAATGTTCAAAGGTACACACAATCTCCCAATCACCTCAATCAACTTACTATGGATTGGGGGTATTATATGTAATAAGGAGACAATAACATCATATATCATTAGCTTTTGGTCAGTATTACACAAACAATTGTATAGACAAGATTAAATATGAAATTGGTAAGTCTACCACCCACCAAGTAATGTAATTCGACCGAGAATGCTATTCTCTCATGGTGTATGAAACATTAAACCCAAGAGAGGTGTAGTCAATTGGTCATTTTAAAGTCAACGTTCAAAGAAAATGGGGTGAGAGTAGAAAATTTCAAGTTCTACATATGTCTTGTTAACATGTCATAACTGCATGTTTTTACAATCGTCAAAACTATTTAGTGCATATGTCTAACACCTGCAAGGTTGTCAATGTATTCAAAATTTACAAAGAAGAGTTTTCATCTAAATTCATTGAAGGATATTGACTCCGTATAAAGGTGAAACAATGTATCACAATCTTGAAATAGGGAGAATTAAAAAAAAAAAAAAAATCATTCCAACAGTAGTCACATTAAATCTAAAATGAACATTATGGAAAAAGTGTAAAAAAAATATGAATTATACCGATTAATTGATTATACTCAAAAGTATAGTCTAAATATTATTAACAGCAACTTTAATCAATTCATATAATTTTTTTATTGATTTTTATTAGTTTTAATGAATTATATTATTATTATCATTATTATAACTATTATTATATTTCTTTAAAAAAATAAAATGAAATCGTCGTTGTGAAAAAGAGATGTCGTAAACTTTTCATATCCCAAAAATAGAATAGACAGCTGTATATTTTTTAAAAGGCAGTAAATTGAGAAATAAATAAATTTGACAAAAGATTATCTAAAAAAAAACTACTATTTGACAACAACAAAAAAACTAAACTATTCATTCCATCAAATACCAATTTTAGATTTCCACCCTCTATTCTCCTCCCCCTTTCCTATGTTTATAAGACTATCCGCAACACAAAATGATAACAAACGAAAGAACAAATATTGCTTAGATATTTATTTTGTTACAAAAACTGCTTACATATTTATGATACATGAAAAATTTCTTGATTCATAATGTATTCTATACACTACCTTAATTAAAAATATTGTCAAAGAAAACTACAAGTTGATTTCATCCAACAAAGTTAATTAATACATGTATATGTTGAAAACGTTGGAGAGGTTTTACAAGTCAAAGTTGTGCTCTGACCTCAGCTTTGACATTCAACAACCTCTTTGATGAAGAAGAAGAAGTGTATCACCTTCTCTTTTCTTCATCTCCTATCACCAACTTTTGTATGCTACGTAGAAATTAATTAGGAATCATGTCCACAACCATTAGTGAAGTGAATCACCAAAGAATCAAAACCAACGGAATATACTTACACGTGGCAGAACAAGGGACAGGACCATTAATTTTGTTGCTTCATGGTTTCCCTGAAATATGGTTTTCTTGGCGACACCAACTCAACTACTTGGCCCAACATGGTTATCATGCTGTTGCACCTGATCTAAGAGGATATGGTGATTCTGATTCTCCTCTCAACCCAAATTCTTACACTCTTCATCATATCGTAGGTGACCTTATTGGTCTTCTTGATCATTTTGGTGAACAAAAGGTATGTTTATTAAAACCAATTTTCTTATCACTCAAAGTTTCTAATTTTTAACTTCATAGTTTTTGTTTCTTTTTTTTTTTTAGTTTAATAATTATACACTAAAGATTGGTTTCTTTTTCCATGTCACTCTTATGTTTCTCTACAAAATATAAAAATGAGTCTTTGACCGACCTTTAAAAAATTGACAACTCGTCATTTTTGTGTTTCTTCAAATATTTGTTTCGTACTAAATATCATCGATTATCCAATGTGCCATTTCTATGTTGCTAAAGTCTTACTTAGACCTCTGAATCAATTTTATTGATTATCCAAAAACACTATGTTTGTGTGAATAACACCAAGGCCTTAAGTTCAAATCCATCGCTTTGAGCCTTAATTCATGTTGGATGGTCATCATATATTTTATAGATAAAGTTTTAAGATGTTATATTATAAAGTAGTTTTACATTGAGGTATGAAGAAACGAAAACAACATATAATATTACTATGCATATATAATTTTCTTTTTCCTTTTTCATAATTTATTCTCTTTCTTTTGGACAAAGGCATATGTAGTTGGATCTGACTGGGGTGCAAGCATTGGATGGCACCTGAGTCTGTTTAGACCTGACAGAGTAAAGGGATTTGTTGCTCTATGTGTTCCTTACTTCCCAAGATCTCCCACAGATAAAACTGTTGAAACTATAAGAAAAATATATGGAGATGGGAATCATGTATGCCAATTCCAGGTACAATACCCTTCATGGCTTGATAGAGTTAAAGATTAATAAGGTTTTGTTTGGATAACCCACCTAATAAACTGGTTATAGTATAAACGCTTATCATTTTAAGTTTTTATGTATAATTTGTTTCTATAACAGAAAAGATAAAATAGAGTCAAATTATTTTTAGATAAGCTATAAGTTGTTTTTACAAGCTATTCTGAAGAGCTTATGAAAAGTAAGCTGACAATTGATAGACACATCGTAAGTTATTTCCATAAACTCTCTCAAACAGTCTTATAAGTGTTTATATTAGTAGACAAGTTCAAAAGATATCAATCTAAACAGGCATTAACCAACTATACATTACACTAATTTCCATTGAAATGATTTGGTTTGTGATTGTGGGGTTGTGTGTGGCAGGAACCAGGTCGTGCAGAAAGAGCTTTTGCTAGATATGATTGTTTGACAGTGATAAAGAAGTTTATGCTGATTACATTTACACATTTTATAATAGCTCCTCCTGGCATGGAGATTGTTGATTTCTTGCCAACTCCTTCGGTTTTGCCATCATGGATAACTGAGGAAGAACTCATGGTCTTTGCAGACAAGTTTCAAGAGTCTGGTTTCTCTGGTGCATTCAATTACTATCGTGCAATGGATTTGTAAGTACATATTTTTCTATGTTTTCTGTTCATCAAGCTTCTATGTAAAATGTTAATGAAGTCTTTATCTTCAAGCTACTACCATCCTTCAGACTTGTTCTTTTCAACTCTATGCAATTCTCCTTGTTGATGTAATGGGAGTTAGTTTTTAGAGATCTTAATTTTCATTGTTGTTTGTTTTCCTTCTCATAAAAAATTCGAATCCCCACAAATACCAACAGAGAGATAAATTTGATTATCAATAATAAGAAACTAGATTAATATAGTTGTACGATTCTAAATGACTAATTTGAATATTTACTCTTAGTTTAATATTTGAAATATTTGTTATGGTTCCTAACTAAATCTACATGTCTTACCACACTCAATGGTTACAGAAGCTGGGAGCTTCTAGCACCATGGCAAGGATCAAAGATAACAGTTCCAACCAAGTTTATTGCTGGAGACAAAGATGTTGGCTTTCAAAATGGGGGTACAGAAGATTTTGTGAAAGGTGATATTTTCAAGAACATTGTTCCCAACCTTGAAGTGGTTATACTAGATGGTCATCACTATATACATCAAGAGAAAGCTCAGCAAGTTTCAGAGGAAATCCTTTCCTTCATCCGTAAATTATCTCTGGATTAGGGAATCTTCAACAATTTCAGTTTGAGACACTTTGTACACACTTAAATAATGCGATTTATGAGTATTATCAACCCCTTTGTCTTGTTTGTGGCACATAAACATATCTTTTACTTATTAAGATGAAGCTTAATGCAATGTTTTGTGTTGTTTTTACTATTGACAAATCGCAAAATGACAAGTGAAGTTTTTTTTAACATATATCATAGTTAAAATATAGTGAAGTAAAGAGAAAAATGATTGTTTGTCTATTAAATTATTAAGAGACGTTTGTCATGTTGTGATTTAGTAACAACAAAAACAGCACTTAAAACAGCACTTCACAAAAGTTTGGTCCTACTTATTATTAGTGCGATTTGCAAAATTTACAAGATACTGATTTTTCATTGGCTTTGTTACCTTGGTTTCCTTGATTTTTGCATTACAACCTGACATCACTCGAGGCAAGCTGCAACTTGAATCATTGTTTCTTCACAAACAGTCAATTGCATGTAATTTACTACATTTTTTTCTTTAAATTATGAATTTTAGATTCAACTGAAACAAAAGATTTTCATACAAAGGTTAAAAGGGCGTACGCTCTTTTGCCCATATAAGTTAACTTCAGGTCCTATTTCTATAACAAGATGCGAGGAAAAGATCAGATAACAAAAAGGTACAGGATTTCGCTGTTCAAATTATAAGTGTACCATATAGGACATGAAAGAGATAGAACATGGATTTGTGCAACAATGCTTTAAATCTCCGAAAAGTGCATCCACATTATTGAATCACATATTGTGTGGCATCGCATCTTTAAAAAGTGATGGGAAAAATGAGTTATTTTTCAATGCTATAAATATCAAATCAGAGGAGACTAAACACCAAAAAAGAAAAAGAAAGAACGAAAGAAAAAATCATGAAGAAAAAGGAAAATACTCAGTCATTCCTTCTAGCCAGTTTAAGTAATTTTAGAACATTTTCATAAACAATAAATGTTATTGAAGACGCAGGGGCATTTTTCAAGAGGTTTGGTGTGATTCCTTTGTAAAATCCTCGGGCACCTTCAAATCTGCAGGAACAGAACATAATCAATAATGCACAAAGAATTGGTTCAATGTGAAATTATGAAGAGCATATCAATATGGATTATGGGACACACAAAAGTAACAATAGGCTGTTACACGAAAGTCAACCTATTGTATTTCCAAGGTTGGGAATGCGATTATGAATCTAAGTTAACATTCCTAACCTAGTTTCACCTTTCTTTGTTTGTCAATGAAAAGAAGTGAAATATATCTGAATGGGTTTCAATATGTACCGTGCAGTTTCTTTCACAGCATGCCAACTGTCCATATATCTTGGTTTCCCATCATGACCAGGTCGTTGCTGCAGAGAGAAAAATGTTTCAGTCCAGCTCTGAGAAAGATACAAAAATTAAAAGATAAACAGTATATATTATCCCTATCCTTGTGATCACACTGGTACCTGCAAACGAGACCGTATAACCTGAAAAAATAGGGAAGAAAAAGAGGCAGTACCCCACATGAGAAAGCAACTTCTTTGATGATTGATATATTATGTTCAATGACACTAGAGTTTAAATAATTCTCCTTCAAAGGACAAGGGGACAGAGAGTTGTACCTGAAATGGATAGGTTAGAAGTATTGCAGCAACTTTTGATGTTGCTCCAAGAACAGCATAATCAACAGAATTCTGGAGAAACAAAGAAAATATCAAAACATTGTTACCGTAAATCTTGGATAACACCTTGAGTAATTTTATATAATATTCAAATGAAATTATTTATCAGCATCAAATAAGCAGGATGCTACAGGTACAAGGCTCAAAATATGTTTTAATATGCCATGAGCTTGCCACAAATCAAATACTAGATTCACATATAAATCTACATTTCTCTGATTTAAGAAGTCCTATAATTCAACATAGCCATTTAAACAACTTAATAAAGCCTTAAACTCTGAAGTAATGATTGGTATAAGATTTCAATGTAGTAATTTGAGTTTAGTTAGAAATTTGGCAAAATGGTTTGATGCACGTATGGAAGAGCCAATATGTTTGGCACAAGTATTATACTTCACAACAACAAAGCCTTTTCCGACAAGGTGAACCCAACTGTGTAGTTCAAGTGACAAAAATATCCTACCGTAAATCATGTCTAATCTAATGACAAACTATTCAAATCGAAATCCTTAACAGTTTAGCTTGCAGTTTTTATTGGTCTTCCCGTACCACATTCTTTATAGGGAAACCTATAAATTTTCCATACACATGCTCAAACCACCTCAAATAGTAACATAACCATGCAATTTAGACTACATTCACCAGTATCTAGCGAAAATTCATGCACCAAAACAGTGATTGAGCTAACTGATGCAACTAATATCGGCTTAAATATATCCTGACCAAGACAGATTCTGATCTACTCAAAATTTTAGGCATCTACTATCCACATACAAGCAACAACATTGGGATCATGATTCTGGAAATGTGTCACTTTACTCTACCAATCTGGAGCAATGTATGGGAACAAGAACTTGGTGCCATACAAGTAGCCAAAAAGGCCAATCACCAAACAATCATTTAAGATATGTAAATAGTCCATTACATGTAAAATTTCAGATTTAAATGGACCCTAGGTTCATTAACTTACCAAGAGTTGGTCAGGGTTTTGATGTTGTATTTTACTCCTTTTGCTCTTCAAATCGACAATAGTTTTGCGAAGCTCCTCATATGCTGTGAACTGAATAGCTCCATGAGATACCTGCTGAAGCACACAAATTCAAGCAAGCTCTCTATAAACAACAGGAAGACAATAACGTACATGATTTTGTCAACCTTAATATAGCCAGTACCGTCAAGATTTAAAAACTGATTATGGTGTCAGCAGATATAAAGTAAACTATACAAAACTTGAAATAAAAAACTAAAACATTTCAAGAAATTATCATGAGGTATGGGTTAAGGTCTTATATAATTAAAACTTTTGTCCAAGAATTCAATGTTATCAAATATAAATAGATGTAAAATCCACCCGACGAATCACACCAAATGACGATTACATTAAATGACAAACAGATTCTTCATTTACTTGTAAGTTTAACACCATCCAGTTCTGTAAGTGCTTTATAGAATTTCTTTGAGTATTGTTAATTACACTGCTAAGGCTAAAATGTTCCTAAATTATAAACATATTGGACATTGATTCTTAAAATGTAATTTTCCATGAATTTTTTATGATGATAATGTGTGTGCGTATGCAGGTTCATATATATCCCGTCGGTGTCCTGTATTTGGACATTAGCAGTGTCTATCAAAGTATGGTGTATGTGTCTGTGTTCGTGCTTGATAGCTTTTGATGGCTTCAAAGTTCAACTTTCATCATACAAATGTGCATACTCTTAAGAATACTGTATCTCAAGCTGACATTCATTCGTCAATTTTCATTATCTTTCTAAATAATTTTTAACACATTGCCATGCAAGAAGCAACCAAAATTCAATAGGGAAAAAGGATAAAGAGTACACTCCAGTAACTATACTTCATCCCCTATGATAAATAGGATCATTTTTATTAGAAGTGTGAGAGCAAAAGGATCATCAAACACTTGAACATCAAAGGCTCTAATACCATGTCATGGACCAACTCTCCTAAAATCTTAAATCGCTAGGCGGGGATTCATAAATGAATTTATATTTCTAACAAGATGTTTGATAATGAGAGGTTGTGAACTTGGTCACATGGTTTTTAAATTTTTGAAAAACTTCTTACCAAATATATCGAGATATATTTTGTAAAATTCATATCTAACATGGAATATGAGTAATGCTGAAGACGATATGGCCAAGTCATACGGTGACATGTGTTACTGATCATGTGACAATCACATGACAAATTAATTCTGTAGCATTTAACAGAAACTGAATGAAGGATCCACTGTGATATTTCTTAGTCTATTGATTTAATTGGGGGATTTATGTTCCTAATGGCTAGTTACAAATGGCGCTATGTTCATTAAAGATTGGAAAAGAAAGACCTTTATCTTTATCTATGCACAACTACACTTATACATTTAATCTTTCATTAAAATTTATGTGCCAAGATTGACAGGCAAAATAACAAGAGCAAGCAACATACCAGAAAAAGACCAGGAACAATCCCTCTGTAAAGTGCACTAAATCCTTCTTCCCTCATAATGGTCCTAAATGCATGACTGTTTAATTTTAACAGATGAAATTTCGTGAATGGTTAGAAATCATATAATGATGTGTGTGTATATAATTATATATAGTATTAATATAATATAATAACCAGTTCATCACAAAAGAAAAATTATGCTAACATGTTTTAGTGACCTTGTGAAAATCACATGATAAACTAGTTCAAATTGCAGCTTGACAGTAATTTATTGGAACGATATATTGTGAGATTTCCGACAGTTTATGGGTTTAATTGTAAGATTGAATTGAAGAGATCATAGTGGCTAGTTGCAACTGGCTCAACGTTAATTATTGATTGATCTTTTAGCTTTTTCCTTTCAAGTCCTTTATCTTTATTTAAGCTCAAATTCACAGTCCACATGTTATAATGTTCAGTCATAATTTTAAGTGCCGAGATTGACGGGAAAAATAACAAGAGCCAACAACATACCAGAAAAAGACCAGGAACAATCCCTCTGTAAAGTGCACTAAATCCTTCTTCCCTCACTATGGTCCTAAATGCATCTGATATTTGAGTTTACAGATAAAAAAAAGTCATGACTGGTTAGCAATTCAAATAATGATGAATATAACCACAAAAAGCAAAATATACTGTTACTATCATGTTTTAGCTTCTAGGATATTGAAACTTGAAAGAAATGGAAAGACATGAACATCATAGGGGTGGGAATAGGCCGAGCAAAGCTAGGCTTTGGAAGGCATGAGTCTAGTTTGTCAAAAAAATTTAAGGCATGTGGCCTATCGTATGTTTTTTTTAGGCCCGAGTCTAACCTTTATGAAAGTCTGGTATGACCTGTTAGCCTATTTAAAAGCCTAGTTCATGTTAACATTTTAAATAAGTATTTAGACATTTTTTAATAGATTAACAAGTTAATATATTAAGGAAATTAAGTATTTTTTAATATTTAACATGACATTTTAAAGAATTTGATTTTATATAACACATATTTCAATTCTATTTATTATTAAGGGTGGATAACATGACCTATTTACTAAAATATCCTCAATAGGTCGGGTCAGGCTGAGTTTTGTTTAAATAGGTCATATCTACTTACAAAAGTTAAAGCTTGAGTCTGGCCTATTACTTGTCAAAGGCTTCATTTTAAGCCTTGGTCTAAGCCTATTTTGTGTTAAGACATACAAAAAGGATATTTCGCCTATCACTAAAAAGGTTAATAGACCAATAAAAAACATGAATTTTGTTGAACCTATACAAGCATAACATCCATTTTTTTCACTTTTTGCAACAAACTTGATGTATATATGAACAACAATTATTAACAAAACAAAAGAATAAAATACAAACGTTGAATTTATAGCACAATGATTTTGAGAGAGAAGAATAGGTATGGAGTGGGAGCAAAAAATTAGGGTTCAAAATTCTAATAAAGAGTCATTTGTTATAGAAATATAAAGAGTTTTTTTTTTAAAGAGAGAAAATAAAGAGTCTTTAATGCACAAATATTAGAGTCTTTTATTTTATTATAATAGATTATATTATATTATATTAATTATATATATATATATATTATATTTTAATTACATATATACGAGTTGGCCTATCAGGGCTAATAGACTTTTTAAATAACCTGAGCCTAGCCTTTTTAGTAAACAGGTCAAGCCCAGCTAGACTTTTAAGAGGTCGAGCCATAGGCCCCTGTTGGGCGGCCTGACCTATTCCCCACCCCTAATCATGAAAATTAACCCCAAAGTGAACAGTTCAGAAATATAAAGTTAATGTAAGATGGAGAGCATACCATATAGCCCAGAGTATGGCAGTGCCTGATGAAGAGGAGTCTGAAGCTGCAATCTCGTTTTCACTAGCCAAACAGGATTTGTGCACAAGCAAACCTGACAACAGGTGAAAGAAACCAAAATGACAATAGGTTCAGTTTTGACGCCATTCAGGAATGTGCCGCAATATGTTTCATAGGTTTTGGAGCCCTTGACATCCAATTATGAAAACTAAGCAATATCTCAAATATAATGCACACAGATAAGAAAGTAGTAAAGTTAGGAATGTTTGTTAAATCCTCACATCACTCACATAGTATTCAAGCAACAATTTTCATTGGGATATCCATCTAATACGGTTTTACCACTACATTGTATCACTTCTCGTCACTCTGAAGTTAAAAATGCAAAACCTAGAGAGATGCTAAAACTTTACTCCAAGCTGCAACAACAAAATGCTAGCAGGATTGAACAATGTATAATCTATCCAAACATCTTACTATGAATTACAAGTGTGGATGTCCATCCATAATATTGTACTTTTGAATACTCACCAAAGCTCCTGCTTCTGCAGCTGAGGCAAGATGAAGACCTGGGCTCAACTTCTCCTCTCTGTTCTTAGCATATCTTCGTTTAGCTTTGTCATAGCTACAATTGTAAAAAAGAAAAAGAAAAAAATGGGGTGATGACTTTGGTCTTCTAGGAAAGCAATGATGTGGATCAGCAATCATTCAAAAATTAATAATAAAATAATTCAAGTCTGGGAGAAAAAATGGAAGGACTCCAGTGAAGTCACAAAAGAAGGGGACAGGGGACAATCCTTTGGCATAATAAAAAACAAGCAATGCTATTTTCCAAAAAAAATGGTGCTAATAATGAAACTATCAGGTTCTATACAAGGTCCCATTGTACACACATTGATGCGGAAAAGTAGTCCTTAGCTACTAATGAATAGTGACTGTCATGCATGTTATAGATAGAGAAGAGAACAGAATAATATTTCTGACATCATCACATACTGTAGAATACAAGATATTTATTTGGCCCTGACTAAGAAAAGAGGAGAGAATCACACGGACTGAAATAATTTAAAGTTTAACCAGAGAGGATGCATACTGCATGCACAAAAATCAGGATGCAAATATAAAGAGTCTGCCACCTAATATAATATCATTCTCTACAAGTGAGCATCAGATGTAAAAATGAAAAATCATCTTCATAACTGAAATTGCTACTTACAAAAAGAAATATAAACCCCATGAAATAGTTGACCCAAGAACCCCAGGAAGAAAGCCTGCATAAAGTCCTCTTAATCCCTGCAAGATAAATCAGAGCACATAAGTAGCACATTCATAGTATGACATACACATAGTACCTAAACCAGAAGTTTCTCTCCTATTGTAATTCACAAAAGATGTCAAGTTACTAACACCAAACCCATTAATAATTGGAAACAAAGGACATTGAAGCCTACAATCCTAGCTACAGGTATATTAACAACTTGTGAAGCACGAGGTGATCCTCACAAAAGTAAAAACACGAAGTGAAAATATGTAGTCTTGAGGTCTCTATTGTAGTTTAGAATGTGTTTTTTATGCTGACATTTTATAAATTTAGATAATACTAACAAGTGCCCTAAGGAGACATGTTAAATAACCAAATGTAGAAATATTGTCTTGGATGTTGGGTTTTCAGTTCTTAAAAGCTCTAAAATTGTTGTTTCCAATACAAATTACAAAGTTTCTATTTTTTGATTCCTTAACAAATGTTATAAGGGCACATGTTAGCAAGACCAAATATCCACATACTGATGTGGTGTTGCATACATGTCTTACACATGGTTCCTATCTTAATACAATATGTCAACACAAGTTCACATTGATATCACTATGTGCGACGGCGACACCCTTATGTCTTAGTTCCCGGGATGCTATTCAGTTTCTCTTTAATCCTAAAAAATACCAAAAACCATAGTGCTGACTTTATCTACCATTTATGATATTGGAGCGGAAAAATAGGATAAACCTGCAAGTGTCAATGCATACCTATTGCCTAGTAGGTATAGCAATCAAAGGTTTTTACTTTCTAAAAATTGTAACATACTGTGATAGCCAATAGCAATAAACAGAAACAAGTGATTTATGATCATTGAACTGCATAAAATTGAAAATTTAATGATGAAGGTAATTAATTGCAACCAAAATTTCAGGAAGAAAAAAAACGTTGAATTCGGTGAGCTAACAAAAACACAGACCTCGGATCGAGTAATGGTGAAAATGGCGTGAGCGGTGTTCTTGTAACTTGGAAGATGAGAAGCTCGACCATCGTTAACTGCGAAATCAAATCATGCTTCAAAAAATTGACTGGAAGGTAGGGCGAATCTGAAAAGAAAAAAACAATTGATTTATACGAAAAGAGTGAGAAAGAGAACCTTGAAACCTAGTTCGAACAACGTCGAGGGGATGCATGACAGCGACGGTGGCGAATCCAGCGGCGGAGCCGGCGATGGCATTCTCCCATTGCCACTGGTCGCGCTTAGGCGCTACCGTTGACATATATGAGTTTGAAAGTTGAATTGATTTAAGAAAAGGAAAGCAATGGAAAAACGGAGAGCGTGACGGTGGATGAAAGCGAATCCTCTGCTTTTGTACTTGTCTGTTACGGAAGCCACTCTGGTATTTCTCTCCCTCTCTCTCTCTCTCTCTCTCTCTCTCTCTCAAGTTTCCACTCAATTCTCAAGTAGCATCATAGGTTTGGTTTTGCTTGTTCGATTTCACTTTATAATCAAACATGCAATTGATAGCTTATTTTGTTAACTACAACCTTAGTATCCATTATGCCTTATTTGTGTATAAATCAAGACTTAAAAATTCGTCAAACTCACGAGAATTACAACTTAACAAATCTATGTAAAATTTAATCACTTCAATTAAATGATACCTTGTTTTGTTCATCTTTAAATTAAATCAATTACTTATAATATTTTTATTTATCTTCTTCCCAAAAATTCAAAATCCGTAAAATTTTATTCAACAATCTAGTCACATCGAAGAACAACATCAATATCAAAATTAGAGTCTAATTTTAAAGTATAATTAACCATTTTGTTGATTGTACCATGTATCTCAAATATGGAAGGTCACACATATAATTAATGAATGTTTTATTAGATCTATAATATGGAAAAATTAGCAATCTTATTTTAATTTATATATTTTGGTGAGTTTTTTTTTTTTTTTTTTTTTGCATTCAAGGTTATAAATTTTAAAGAACATTTTCAAAAAGGTTGCAGGGGTATTGGAAATTATAGTTGTCGGATCTTCTATATGACACTACTTATACGTAGGCTAATGTAATACTCAATTGTCTTAAATCATGTGACACTATTTATGTGTATGTTAATGTAACACTCAATTGTCTTAAATCATGTGTATGAGTTGTATGGATAATTGTTTGTGACGTGTTAAGATAATACTATGAAGTCTAGGGTGAGAAATATGTGTATAGGATTACTTAAAATAAAATATATTAAAATTTAAAAATAATAAAATTGAGTCAACAAACTTTGACCATTTTCTGTATAAAAATATAAACTTGGACGCACATAGAAACCTATATGTCGCAGTTTGAAGTATCATTCCCGCAATACAACACACTCATAAATACCTCATTTAAATATGTCGACTCTCCATGCAAGAACACACATGAAATGTTAGGTTTAATGTTGCGAATTATAATGCAAAGAGTCTCGCCATGTGTACAAAAACATTGGTTTCTAACTATATAAATGGACATCAGATTTATATTTTTGCGCCATTTTCCACCTTGTACGGTTTTCAATTACCATTTTTTTAAAATGCTCTATTTTCTCCCAAATAACTACATACAACCACATTATCAAAAAGTGTGTGTCGGTCAACAATTCGTTGAGGCACTTTTCGTTAATTGATAAGTCTCATTCTATAATATTTTTAATTGTAGTTGCTTATTTCCTATATGTGTTGTTTAATCTTAATTTCGACCAATCAAACCTCATTCTAAACTATTTCATTTTCTTTGTCTAACAAATTATAAAGTTAGAGTGGTGCAATCACGAGCAACCGAACTAGGAGTGTGGTGTACCTAACTAAGACATTTCAATCGAATTATTTATGTAAGAGTGGTTTTCACATAATTTATTCATATATATATGTACCAGAATATCATATTTCTCAAATCATCATAAGCTAGCCAATGTTATTGTCCTATTAAGTTAAATAAATGAACAAGATTCAATATTTGGAATAGTAGTAATACAAGAATTTAAAAACCTTATTAGATTGTTGTTGGGGATATTAATATGTAATTGTTGTGATTTACTGTTTATTATTGTAATATGCTATTGTGTTAACTATTTATGATGTTATTAAATTAATATTAATATGTTGATTCTATGTGTTATCTTGTGATTAAGTGACCATGTGACATGATATGCTATGATGTGAATGTGATATAAATTGTATGAACAAGATGCATAAATTATGTGATTGTAATATACTTAACTCATGTTTGTTTATGATGGTCTTCTTTTTTATAAAAGAATTGTTTATGACAATAAAGGGAGGAAGATAATTGTGAAGGTTTCGAACCCAAAGTTATCATGCATATTTCACAATGTAAAGATTGTTGGATCTTTTGTGGGAGGTATGCTACAAATCTTGAGTAAGAAAATGAAGAAATTGATGACGACGAATGTTGCACAAATAAATTCCAAAGCATGTGTATCACACTAAGCTTTAGGTTCGATTCGTCTCCACCAATCTATATATATTGGATGCAAGTGGGTTAACCGGCGAATCCCTTTAGGATACTTTGGAATCCTTGAAGTGAATTGCACATTCACATAAAGTCTATCGGTCAATGGTATTTTACGGAATAAAGTTCATTCATTTACTCTCGTGCACTAGAGAAAAAGAAGAAATAACTCATAAATGTTTTTGACAAAAATTTGATTAATGTAACATGAATATTGTGTTGTATTTTCTGTCTCTAAAGTATCTCTATTTATAGAGAAGCTCATACCAATTGGTGAAAGAAAACAACTCTTGAGAAGAATTATAACTTTTGGTAACTTAATAGATGCATTGGTTTGAATTAAATCCAAACATTGCAACCACTTGACCAAGTGATACATTAATTTATTTCATTTTGTTACATTAATATAGATATTAGATAATTTCTAATATATTTTGGAAATTTCCCTCATAATCCCCCACTACTTTCAAAATATATCTAAGTCTGTTATTTCGGAAATCTCATGATTTCAGATAAAAGTATCTTACGATTTGAACCATTACTTAGTAAATTATGTTTTCACTCATCCCCAAATAGATTGGTAGACAAGCTTTGAACCAACCATTCATTAGAATAAGTGTGCATAACTCACACATGAAATCTCGGTACCATTGATCGAATTATAAAAATGACACATTGATAAGACCCTATGTCTCATATCCTTTTCGTGAGAATTTAAGAGTCAAGCTCTTGAACTTTATGAAGCGACCCACTTCATTCTCATATAGGTAGACTATATCAAAAATGCACCCATAATTATACATTCCAGCAAATACATGCTATATGTTTGTTAAGAGGATACCTCATCCTACCACTTTATTTTATGGTACAAGTACTTTTATCCTTTGGGATGTATCTATTGTCAAATATTTCAATCACTCTAATAATGTACTTTCATCATTGAACTCAAGACTTGATGCTATTCAAGTGTGAGTTGATGTTTCCACGATTGGTGATTATCTAGATATTAACTTGTATCACATCCCTAATGATGTTTTCAACATCATGTCATTTGTCAGACCTTTCATCAAAGGATCTGCAAGATACTTTTCAATTCTTACAAACATCATGGATATCACTCCATTAAATCCTTTACATAGCTATGTCTTTAACCAATATGTATTAATTTTCTATTATATTTTTGGCTATATGCTTCTGATAGTGGATATTGACTATCACAATGTATGGATATTGATGTCATTGACTTTGACCAAATTGATATCTCATACAATAAATTTCTTAGCCATTAAGCCTCTTTACTACATGCAACTAGAATAATAATTTGTGCAGCCATGGTGATGTTGGTAATACAAGTTTATTTCTTTGAACCCAAGAAATTGCACATCCACCAAAGTTGAAGATCCATCCACTTATGGAAGCATGATCCTCAACGTGATTTACTCAACTGACATTTGTATATCCGTCCAAAACTAAAGGATATCCACTACAAATTAAACTATAGTTAATTGTTCATTTCAAATATTTTAATACTTTATTAGTAGTATGTCAACGTTCTTTACATGGATTGCTTGTATACCGACTTAATATTCTAGGTCTGGTACAAGTTATGACTTACATCAAGCATCTGATTAACTTTTATATTATTAATAGTGTTGACCAATTATCACCAAATCATTACTTTTTTTTTTCTCTTTCATTTAATCTCTTCATATTGTATCATGTACAATTAATAAACATTTCAATTATCACATACACAAACTTTTATGTCATTCTACCTTTTACTATATTTAATAAGCATCTCAATTTAAAATTCTAATTCTCTTTTCAATATATTTATGTTCAAGATATAAAACATCGAGTGCATTAAATATATACCATCATAAGTTAACAAAGCATGATCATAAATTTTTTTCATAATCAAATATAATAAGATGGATCTGAACATGTAAGTCATCTACTCTTAACAAATAAGAATTCGTTTTATTTCTATTAAATAAATTATTTCTTCATAGTTATATTATAACTAATATATGCATCATGAATTTTATTTGTTAATTCGAGTTTCACATTTAAATATCTCTTATGACAAATTCAAACAAGTACAATAGAAACTAAACAATAAATAAAAATCATTAAGATTTTCTATTACTTTCCTCCATGAACATTTGTCAAACTTATAATAATTCAAAATATATATCCAAATTATTGTTGATATCAAGATAACCAATATACAATTACTTTCATACTATTATGCACATGTAATATGAGATCATCAATTCTAAATATAAAAACTTGTAGCATGAAGCAATAATATAATTAAAACACGCACTTGATATTTATATATCCACTACTTTCATATCAAAATAAATTAAGAGTATATGTTGAGCATGCATCATAACCAAAACATTTATCCATACTTATGAAATTCACATACTTGAATATATTTTAAATCATGCATATCAATCTAACCACATGTTAACTTTAACATAAATATAATTACTTTGGAGAACCACATATGAATTTAAAATTTCAAACATATCATATATATTCATATAAATTAAATGTGTATCTTTCACCATGATCAATAAAGTTCATCTCCTTTAAAAATTGCAGTCATAAATAAATTTGACAATCGAAAATCGAACCTAAAGATGTTAGATCCTTTTGTTGGGGGTATGCTGCAAATCTTGAGTAAGAAGATGATGAAATTAATGATGATAAAGGTTGTACAAATAAATTCCAAAGCGTGTGTATCACACTAAGCTTTAGATTCGATTCGCCCCACCAATCTATATATATTGGATGCAAACGAGTTAACCGACGGATCTCCTTCATGATACTTTGGAATCCTTGAAGTGAATTGCACATTCACATCAAGCCTATCGATCAATTATATTTTACGGAATAAAATTTATTCATTTACTCTCGTGCACTAGAGAAAAGAAGAAATAACTCACAAATATTTTTGACAACATTTGATTTATGTAACATGAATATTGTGTTGCATTTTCTGCCTCTAAAGCATCTCTATTTATGGAGAAACTCATACCAATTGGTGATAGAAAACAATTCTTCAACTCATACCAATTGGTGAAAGAAAACAACTCTTGAGAAATATTTTGACTTTTGGTAACTTAATAGATGCATTTGTTTGAATTAAAGGCAAACATTGCAACTACTTGATCAAGTGATACATTAAGTTATTTAATTTTGCTACATTAATATAGCTATTAGAGAAGTCCAAATATATTTTGAAAATTTCTCTCACAAAGATTTTTGATCATGTGTTGGGAAAGTACAACGTGAATCTAATTGTGACTATTATTATCGAGTCTTCGAGTGAGACTAGATCTTAGAGATCTTATACAGAGAAATTCCTATGTGGTTTAGGAGTAATTTCCAAATAGCAAGAGCTATCGTGCAATCCCAATTTAATTGTGACTAATCACTTCACTTGCACGAGTCTCATGATGAGTTAAGTACGTCTATGAGAATATGACCAATTATATATGTTGTTTATCTATGTATTCATATTAAACACTTACGAGTAGTTTAGTACATATTAAATATGTTATACACAAATATTAATACTTACTCTTAGCCTCTACTCAATTCTCAAAAGAATAATCTATACAAATAAATAGATATAAAAGGAATACAACTTGTTGATTTGACTTTTATCTTACAAATATGTCATTCATATCTAAATTCAAATTACATATTAAAACGTTTATGTAAGATATGGTTATCTCACACACAACATAAACAACAAATACAATTTTTTAAGGAAAGAAATACATTAATGAATAAATATTACTTCATAAATATAAATATTTGATTTCATCATCTTACAATATAATTATAACTTGAATAATAATTGAATTGATATTTTGAATTAATTGTTAATATATATAATTTATATCATAATGTATGATCATTAAACTCAAATTATAATTAATAAAAATACTAATTAATTACTTGATTATGAAATATTATTAATTATTCTTCTTGACTGATTCAAAATATGGTATATATATATAATTTTGACTGGATATACTATATAAAGTTAATAAACATAAATAATGACTTATCTCCATTAAATGACTGGATATACTATATAAAGTTAATAAACATAAATAATGACTTATCTCCATTGAAACAATCTATCTCAATAATATTATTTCCAAGTTAAGGTATTCCTTTCACATAATTTTTATATTTTTTTTTATATTTCAAGTTTAGAATTTAATTTTAATATGGAAAATAATTATAATATAGAAAAATATAAAATACTGAACCTTTTTACTTTTTACGAAAGTTGACTAACAAAATCGAAAATTAACGTTCAATGAATAGATAATATCTTATTTTATGATTTACATTTTTATATTAATATCTCCACTCAGCACAGCAGCAACTTACGGAAAAACCTACCCTCCTCCGTACCGTTCTGGTTTCGTCGTTCTTACCGTCCTTCTTTCTTTCTTTCTTTCAGGTTTTCAATTTCTCTATTTTTATTTTTATTTTTATTTTTATTAATCTCTTTCTTGCTATAGCTTCGTGTCGCAGTTGACATTATCATTTTGCCTCCACTTCGTTTCTCTCTGCATGTGCGAATTAGGGTTTATATATATTTTTTGCTTCTGAATGAATTATACGAGATCTATATATATATAATATTGCATGCAATTTGTGATTATATTGCTTAGCTCCAAGATTTTTTCTTCATTTGTTAAATTGGCTAGATTACATTACATTGTATTAATTCGGTGTATGTAGCTATGCAATGCTCTCTTAGGACAAGAAGGTTAATTCAGTGATAATTGACATTACCTGTTTCAGTATTGATCTGGTAATATAAAGTTATGTATTGAGGGAGGGACCGATCTTAGGGGATTCTGATTAACTTTACCACCGAAATTGTTATTTTTCAGTTTACTTTTTTTTTTTGTCGCTGTGTTTTAGTTTGATTTGAAGCTAGCCAATTGCCATTATTTCCTATGTCTTGTTGAACTTGAATACTCCATTTGAAAGGAGGTTTTTTGTATTAAGTGCCCCTTTGTCTTACCTTTTGACAGAAAGTAATTTTAAGATTTTATATAAAAAAAAACAAGTGGTTTAATATTTAAATGTAAATATTTTATGTAAAACAGAATCTTATTTTTATTTTATGACAATTATAAAAAATTCTTATAATCAGAAATCTTAATTTTTTGTTTATTCAAATTCTGATTTTTCACAAAAGCTTAGGCTTTAGAGGAACACCTCAAAAACTTCTAACTGAAATTATTGGGTCCTAAATTTGAGGTGGTTTGTAAATGTTGCAACCAACCTGCTACTATCCCAACTCCCAAGCATTGCGGGTTTGGTTATTGTGAGCTAAAATCTCTAGCAGGTCAAGGTCATTTCATATTGAAACCTTGCTACTCCTACTTCTGCCAAAGCTCATACAGTAAAAGAAAAAGGGAATTAGTAATAAATAATAATCGCATTAATTGCTACCAACACTCATTTCATTGATTTAAAATTCTAGATTTTGGTTCCCCCCTCCTTTTTTGACAATGTTCTTACATATATGAATGTTGAATGTATGATGCAGGTTCAATTGATATAGTTTGATAAGATGGGAGGTGGGTTTAGGGTGCTTCACTTAGTAAGACCGTTTCTCTCATTCCTTCCTGAAGTTCAGACAGCTGACAGGAAAGTGCCATTTAGAGAGAAGGTCATATATACTGTGATCTCTCTTTTCGTTTTCCTGGTTTGTAGTCAGCTCCCTCTGTATGGAATACACTCGACAACAGGTGCAGATCCATTCTATTGGATGCGTGTTATCCTTGCTTCAAACCGTGGAACTGTCATGGAGCTTGGAATCACTCCCATTGTGACTTCTGGGCTGGTCATGCAACTTCTTGCTGGATCAAAGATCATTGAAGTGGACAACAATGTACGAGAGGATCGTGCCCTTTTGTAAGTGTCTTTCTTTTTACAACTTTTATTCTTCAATGAACATCTTGTATTTTTCAGTAATTTCAGCTGGTTTTACATTTGTGGTTATCAGAGTATATCCTACTCTAAGATTTATTACATGTGTTTGTGGTTTATTGCTGTTACATCTTTTGAGTCGTATGTTGTTTAGCTGTTACAGTGTCACATGATTGCTGAGTATGCTCAACTGAATCTGTTCAATAGAATCAGTTATGAGTCTTAGTTAGGTTCTTGTTAGTGCTTTAGTCCATAAATCGACTTTTAAATTCAGAAACCGACGTGATGAAATCATAATTACATATAGTTGTTCCTCTCTCCCACACTACTGCTTGCTCTGGTTGTCCATTTGACAAGCATTCCTTCATTTAACGGTGTATGTTATTAAGTACTTGTCATGTTATATCTCCTGTTGTCTTTTATGCGGTTTTCAGTATTTTGGGTTGTGTTATATACTATATATATATTGAGTTAAATTCCTTTTCTATGGCAGAAACGGAGCACAGAAGCTACTTGGTATTTTGATAGCTGTCGGAGAGGCAGTTGCCTATGTTCTTTCAGGGATGTATGGTAGTGTGGGCCAACTTGGAGTGGGAAATGCCATCCTCATCATCCTCCAGCTCTTTTTTGCGGGTATTATTGTCATATGTTTAGATGAGCTTCTTCAAAAAGGATATGGTCTAGGTTCTGGAATTTCCCTATTCATAGCGACTAATATCTGGTAGGTTTTTAGTCTCTGCTGATAAAACATATCCAGTGTTAGTCTATGAAATTTTTGTACAGCAACTACTAAACCACGGCATCTTATCTTTTATCAAAAACTTAGAAGGATTTCTCTTGTTATTATTTTACAGTGAAAACATCATATGGAAGGCATTTAGTCCTACCACCATTAATAGTGGACGTGGAGCTGAATTTGAGGGTGCTGTTATTGCTCTGTTCCATTTGTTGATAACTAGAACAGACAAGGTCCGTGCTCTTCGCGAAGCATTTTACCGGCAGAATCTTCCCAATGTGACAAATCTTCTTGCTACTGTCTTGATCTTCCTAATTGTGATCTACTTCCAAGGTTTCCGTGTGGTCTTGCCTGTAAGGTCAAAGAATGCCCGTGGACAGCAGGGTTCATATCCAATCAAACTGTTCTATACCTCCAACATGCCCATTATTCTTCAGTCTGCCCTTGTTTCGAATCTCTACTTTATCTCCCAGGTAATAATTGTTTTGTGATAGGTTGGGCTTAGCATTTTTGGGTTTTCTGTTGTAACAGTCTAATGTTATTGGAATTGTTCAGCTTCTCCACCGTAAGTACAGTGGAAACTTCCTCGTAAATCTGTTGGGGAAATGGAAGGAATCTGAATATGGAGGTGGTCATTCAATTCCTGTCGGTGGTATTGCATACTATATCACTGCACCGTCCAGGTAAGAGATATGCTTCCAATTACACTTATGTTAATCCGCGTGGCTTTAATTGGTATACTAATAAAATATAAAGCTTCCACCAAATCTAATATTATTTTGTTGCATATATTTTGCAGTTTAGCTGATATGGCAGCCAATCCTTTCCATGCATTGTTCTATCTTGTGTTTATGCTGTCAGCCTGTGCCTTGTTCTCTAAAACTTGGATTGAGGTCTCTGGTTCATCTGCTAGGGATGTTGCCAAGCAGTTGAAGGTATACTAACTAGCATTTTTTCTCATACGTGCCTTTCCTGGCCTATAGTTTTCTTGCAATATAATGATTAATGAGCCTGCTGTGTCAATATCTGTACTTTTAAGAGAAACGATTCAGCTGGTGATAAACAGAATAATTTACGATGCTTTGAGCCATTGGAATTTAGTTTCCTCTGTTAACATGATATAATACTTACATGAAGCAAGACACTAGCCATACTTGGGTTTTAAGCAATCTTTAGAAGCCAATAATACTGTGTTTAAACAACTGAATATATATTTTTTTTTATGAAGAGGAAATTAAATTACAATTAAACGAGGTAGACAAATACTTCTTATATCATTGCAAGAATAATGCTTAAAGCAAGAAATGAAAAATCCACTACAACCCACTCAAAAGATTGAGAAGAGTTACCCTTATTACTTATTAGCTAACCAATCCACACTGTATCATTTTTCAGACTAATATAAATTTATAATTTAACTATTAAGGCTAGTATACTTGTAACAGCATTGACTGGCCCGCTGGAGGTGAATGACTAGTTGCAACTTTTTCTTTTTGTTTTATGAAGTTTCAAATGTTGGTTCAGGGTTTGGTCAATAGTTTTGGCAACTATTTCTTTTTTGAAACTGAGTTTGTTGCTGGGAACTCTGTTTTGTTGTATGGGAATTTCCACTTGGTATTAAAGTTCATCTGAGTGAGTAGTATCTGTTATGTTGGCTCTTTAAATTTCAGCGAATACCTGTTTTTGAATTTGCAGGAACAACAAATGGTAATGCCTGGACACCGTGAGTCAAACTTGCAGAAAGAGCTAAACAGATACATCCCCACGGCTGCAGCATTTGGAGGCATATGTATTGGTGCCCTGACAGTGTTGGCAGATTTTATGGGGGCAATTGGTTCAGGGACAGGGATTTTGCTTGCAGTAACAATTATCTATCAATACTTTGAAACATTTGAGAAGGAGAGAGCCAGTGAGCTTGGCTTCTTTGGTTTCTAAGTTCTGCCAAGCAATTACTTCTGTTGCGACACCTACCTTAGTATTAAATTATCATCAGTATACTTTAGATCTGAAGAGTAGCTTCTTTACATGTTTTTATCAACTGAGGAAATGAGCATATCATAGTAAACTTTATTTCGGTTTCTACTAACATACTTCTGATTTTCTGAGTCCATTAAGTTTGAGGTTAAAAGTTTGACAACTTAGTTATGGTCTTATGGAAAAGCTTAAGTGATATACTTTTCCATGACTAGCATGATGGTAGTTTTTACACGAACCTTTGAGCGAGTTTTGTTATGTTATAATGCCGAATGATAAACCTTTTAATTTTCAATAACTGATAGTAAAATAATATTGAAAAGTCTATTTGGAAGAAAAATTTATTTGATCATACTTATGGTGGCTTCTAGGCTATTTGGTCTACCATAGATTATTTACTTGGGCGGTCGCATAGGGAGGAGATGGTGGACCGTGGTTGCATGCTTCCATGGCAGTGGGTTATGGGACATGGTGATTGGTGATGAAGGTTCATTCCATTTCTATGGTGGTTTGAAGGGATGGGAACGGCAAAGAGGGGATATTAAAATTTTAAAGAAAAAAAGTAACGTTTAGTTCAATGAACATTCGTCTATGGTGGACAATTAGAAACTTTCATGCTTCTTCTCGTTTGGACATGTCGGCCTCATGTGTATTTTTTGAAGTTTTGCCAACGTTGACTTTGTATGCTTTTTAAAGCTCGTTGTAAGGAATATTTGAAACATTTAATTTAAAAAACATCATTAGCAGTTTTTCAGTAATGGTCTGAAATGTTCACACAATTGCAAAGTGATGGTATTTAAAATAACCAACTATGAATGTGTCACTTAAGCAAACAAATGATAAATAAGAAGGAAACTTCAATGATCATCATAAAAAGAGTTTAAAAATATTTAAATTAAACCTCAATACTGAAAGTTTAATACAACCAGAACAGAAAGAAAGAAAGTTGTCAATACAACTGCCATTAAAAGAAATCTGTTATCACATGAAAATGATTTCTATCTAAATACAAAGAAAGTTGTTCAAGTTCAATACAACTTCCTCTTCTCTTCGAAACACTTCTCAGCCACATCTCTCTTTGCTTTGTCTCTTCAATATTTTTAGTGGGTTCTAATATACATGGGTGACCCAATGTCAAAGCTAGTAAAACTAGGGTTCTAAGCCTCTAAAGCATAGTTATTTTTTATATATATTTAAACTTCAAAAAAAAAAAAAAAGTGTTTAAGTAGTACAACAAGTAAAATGACTCATCATTATATAAAAAAAAGTACAACTATCCACATATTTAATTAAAATATTTTGACAGTTGAAAATTATTTTTAAAAACTATTTTTATCCCAAAAATAACAAGTCTTTAGAGAATTTGGCACCAGAATAAGCTTTAATCTACCACGTAATATTTTTTAAATTTAGATACAATTTTGATCATTTATTTTTTATAAAATATTTATCTTAATCTTTTATCTTATTTTTTTCATTCATTTTCGTCCTTTATCTTTTATGAATGTTAGTCTTTATCATCTACATTTTCAAACAATTGTATAATTATTTTTATGAACTATTAAAATATAATATTAAATTAATTGTAAAGTTAAATATGCGACGTTAATAAAGACAAGACAAAAATATAATGAACTTTGATAAATACCCTTCATTTCAAAAAGTTTATATATAATTAAAAACATGTAAGAATGGTCTTTTGAGCTAAATGGATGGATTTTTTTTAAAAGTTTACATATACTTAAAAACATGTAAGA
>JBBPBR010000007.1:14626116-14653190 GCA_037974775.1 Cicer pinnatifidum | reverse complement strand
TAAAAGAATATAATAATAAATATATATATTGTCAACTGTTAAAAAGGAACTCTAATAATCAAATGTTGCTATATAGTTTTTGTTGTGATTGTGACAAAACTTAAAATATATCACTTATAAAAGATAAAAGATAAAAAATAATTAAAAGAATAATAACGAATAAAAAGAATTAAATAAAAGATAAAATATAATAGTCTATTTTCTATCCTACTGCATTTCAATGAATTTTATTCATTAATTTGTATTCATCAATCTCTGCCATATATTTTCTTCTTCATTCTAATTGGCAGTAATTATACGCAATGTTTTTTGGGTACATGAAAAAAAAATCCCAATCTTCATTTTTTTAATTAAATGTGTAAAGAGGCTTTAAAAGGATAAGGATGAAAATTTTCAATTGTCTCATTGTTCATCACATTCGGCAACAATGGAGGAGAGTAAGCATTAGATATGTCTCGAGAAGCCAACATCACATGTGAGAAGAATTGGGAAAAAGAAACTTGCTAGGTCAAATGTTTTTAATTCAAAATAATTCTAAATACTGATTTTAATAAATGATAATTGGACGGTGAGGATTAAATGTCGTTTTCATAATACAAGTGTTTCAATCTAAAATATCAGATTGCATTAATTTAATGTTAATTTCCATTAGGCTCTGCGCCAATGCTTCATAGCTTGAAACTAGAATCACAAAAAAGATGAGATTAAAAGGAATTGAGGTGCAGCATGCACATTGCACAGAAAAAGTCTGGTAGTATCACAAGAGTTGATCTTTTGATCCGTGAGAGCTCATTCCCACAAGAGGAAACAAATGGAAAGGATACTACAAACTGAACACAGCCAAAACAAGTTAAAGAAAAAGAGACTGCAATCAGGTTGTAAGTTGTAACTTCAAAGTGCCCATTACACATTATTGTGAGGTTATGGTAGTTCAGTAGACATCCAATGGGATAAAAAACGATTCCACCATCATAAATCAATTCTACAACATTGGTTAAAAAATGATCAATGAATTTCAGGGCAAAAATAGCCTGTAGCACGGTTAAAATAAAAATAAAAAAGGAAGAAAGGAAGGAACATAACGAGCTCGACAAAGTTTTCTAATACAAGAAACTATAACAGCTTTGCATCATGAGAAGACCTTCAGTGACTTCCATCACCTGCTAATGGAAACTTGGGTGTGAGGCACTAGCTGCTACAAAAACAAAACCTCTCTGCCATGTTATGTTTTTCATCCTGGCTTTTTCCTAGACAAACACCAAATATTAAAATGCCAATTAGAACTTGAAATTGCCAAAAACCTTTAGTATTTACAGAAAATGTACATACCACCTTAGTCCCTACTATCATCAGGACATGCATATGAACATAGAGAACATGAGATGCTTATGTTCCACATGATAGGAAAATGTTGTTTATTATAATGCAAATATCTAATTTGAAACTTTACTCTATGTTGTCTACGTTTTCAATATAGAACTAGTGCTAGGCAATATAATTATCAATCTCCAATCATCCAACACTTCAACCCTTTTCTTTGACGTAAAGTAAAGGTTACACCAATTGCAGGAATCGATTTAACATTGAAAACAAAACATACAGATACAGAAAAGATAGAAATTGGTTAGGATTTGCTCACCAACAGTAATTTGTCTAAAGGAGGGATAATTTAATCCAAACAACCTAAGAGCTTCAAACTTTGGTAGTTGTTAAAAAGTGCTGACCAAATAATTATTTTCCTTTCTTCCCCTACAAATAGTCATTGTATATTTTACTTTAAAATTATTTATTATTTATTACTATTCAGATGCAAATAAGAATATATCAGTCAATGTGTGTATCTATTCAATTAAACACAAATAGTCCAGGTGGGGCTAAATGCTGATATTTCACCTATGAGGATATTTCACCTCACATAAGCAACAAGTTCACCAGCTAAATGATGATTTCATTTTCAGCAACTTATATCAAATAGTTTCTTTAGATAAGCCTCAAGCTAATGTTTTAGCACCCAAAGTTCTTATTTAATTTTACAAACTACCTATATATTTGCTGATTCCTTATTATATCTTGAAATCCCTTTTCCTATATATCATAAGTTGAAGCACAAAAAAAGAATTCAATACTGGCAACTCACTATCAGTTCGAGGAAGAGTTTGGAATAGCTTATTTACATTTTACCAGAGCTTATCCCATGATATAAACACTTACATTTGTGTTTGGGTACCCTTGTAAAAATAACTTATAGCATGCCCATTGCTATCCAAAATAGCTTATTAAATGTCCTTAATTAAATTGTTTACCAAAGACACATATTGAACTAACTTCTCAATCCCCCAAATAATAATTTGGTGTGCAGCCATGTAGCACCAACACTTCAAATTGAATGTGTCTGCTGTCCAACATCATCTGTCAGTATCATCATCGACATATGTGGTTACATTCAATCATAATCATTTTTTTAAATTATTACCGATGTTTATGTGTCTGTGCAGTGTCCAGTGTCTGTGTTTCATACATGTGGGCAATATAGCATACAGCAAAATATCCTCTCACTCAATTTACACGAAACATAGAGAGTATATCACAATCACACACCCACACCTACACATATATACAAAAACAAAGTTAATATCTAATGTATCATTAGCAACATGAACTAATACCTTATTGTTATTATTATTATTATTCCATAGAAGCTTTTGCTCCAACGTCCTTCAACTTGGCAATAATACTCTCAGCCTCTTCCTTGGTCACACCTTTCTTCAAAAGTGTAGGAACTTTCTCCACCAAATCCTTAGCTTCCTTCAGACCCAAACTAGTAAACGTCCTCACTTCCTTAATAACCTTAATCTTTGAAGCAGCATCAAAAGCATCAAGCTTCACATCAAACGCTGTCTTTTCAACCTTCTTCTCTTCTCCTCCCTTTTCACCACCACTACCTTTAGCTCCACCCATACCCTTCGGCATTCCCCTGATTCCCATTCCGGGAACCATCAGCATCATAATCGGAAGCTCATTGATTCCCTTTTTCTCGCGCATCACTTCAACGAGGTCCATTACTTCTAGAAGCGTTAACCCCATGAGTTCGTCCACGATCGGTGAAACCTTGTCGGAATCCGGCGATGCGGTGGTGTAGTTGCGCGTGGGGATAGATTCGCATTGGGATTTTCGATTGAATTGGTGTTGAGATGGTGAGACGATGTAGGGTCTTGAAATTTGAGGAGAAATGAAATTAGGGTTTTGGGTTAGGGTTTTGCAGAGACGTGAAAATTGTATGAACCGTGAATACCTCATCGTTAATAATAGTGGCAGTGGTGGAAAGAAGCTATTGAGAAATTCTGTTCTTTATAGTCGCATTCTGAGATGTATAACGGCGAAATGGTTTCAGTGAGTTATTTTTACAAGAGTTTGAGTGAGTTTGAGTAATGTCAGATACGTGAATGATGCATAAACCCTATTCACGAAGACGACGATGGTGGTGTATTTTACGCTTTTACCCTCCCATCATGTTTACCTTTATATTTTAGAAATTAATTAATTGTAATCTTAGTTTTCATATTTTCAACAAAGGGTCAATTTTAAAATTTATCAATTTTAGATTCTGTTTTAGATTTTTGAATTCAAAATATATTTAAAATAATATAGTATATCGTTTTATGACGTAGAACTATGCATAATTATTTATATGTCCTTTCTTAAATTAAAAAAAAGTTGAAATTAAAAATTTAGTTTTTAAAAGGTTTAATTACAATTTTATGTATGATAATTATTTTGATTATTATTTCATATGTGACATTATTTAAAATATGTTATATCGCTGCTTTTAATTAAAAAATAAAAATAAAGAATAAAACTATAAAATTTTAAAATATGAAAACTAATTTTATAATTTAATAGAAATTATATGACTAAAACTGCCATCACACTTATATTTTATATTTAAAAAAAATAGCGATATAAACTTTTGTCTTTACCAAAAACGAAAATGTAACTTATCAAAAAATAATAATTATATACATAAATTATTTTTACATTCAATCTATATCTCTTTATTTTATATTTTTTTTTTAATTAAAAACCGATATTAGATCTATCAAATTAGATAGAATATATGAATAAAAAATAGTACAAATTCAAATGTATTATAATAAAATAAAAAATAAATTTGTGAACAAAATTGAAGTATATGAGATATGTATACATTTAGATTTGCCAAAGGTATCAAAATCATCGAATTACAAAGACAAAGCATATCTTTTGAGACATTCATGCATTGTTGACACAACACAATATGCATTATGCATAAGAGAATATGACTAGGGTTAGGAAAAATTGGGGGGATAAAAAAATTAGAGAGCACAAAAATTTGAGAAAAAATATAGTGGAGAAATAAGAGAAAATAATAAAATTGACAAGAAAAAGGACCATATTTCTAAGTTTTCAAATTTTGTAATTTGTTGAGATTTTTTTGATGTTAATGTCATTTTAATCATGGTCATATTAGCAACCCATGTGGCAATAAGATTATGATACATTATCGCTCAAATATGTCCATATTATTTACTTGACATAGTTAATATCTCATATAATATCATGTAATAAACCGGTCGACATACTGGTGATTGAACGACTGATTTGCGTTTTTGAGAATTGGTTAGTAGTGTTTCATACTTGACTTTATTAGTTTTTAATGTGTTTAATATTGATTTTTTTCTTCTTCTGTGTTCTGTGGTATTCGCCAATTCCCTCAAAGTGTGGCTTGTAAACTGTGGAAGAACAATAACTTCTTTATGTAAAAGAAATGGAAACAAATACAATAATTTCATGAGACACATACAAGAATCTTATCCAAAGCCAAAATGCCCAAGTGCACACATTAGCATTAGCTTCATTATTATAAACTCACCAAGGAAAA
The DNA here is from genome assembly GCA_037974775.1 of Cicer pinnatifidum. Lineage (NCBI taxonomy): Eukaryota > Viridiplantae > Streptophyta > Magnoliopsida > Fabales > Fabaceae > Cicer > Cicer pinnatifidum. The sequence goes on along the minus strand of JBBPBR010000007.1, from coordinate 14,648,272 downwards.
ACAACAATATTTTTTCAAGGATTAATAAAAGAAACATAAAATAGAATCATGTATGATTTCCATATAGCAATGATATATTGCTTGATCACCAAGTATTAATCACCCTGCAATTTGTTCTAATCTGTCCCCTAGAACCTGTCAAAGGAGATATATTCCCCATCTTGATCATAGACTTAGCAAATTGGTCAAAGAAAATATCATTTCTCTCAGCATACAACTTCACCAACTCAGCTGATTCTTCATTCTTTGTCAACAAAATTTCATCAGAACTCAATAGTCCCTTGTAAGCCAATAGGTTCTTGAAATAGTTGTTATCAAATTTTGTTGGTGTGACATAGTCTAGATAAAACAGATTTTGATCACCACCTGATTTTGGACAATTATTGCGCAATTCAGCAGCATAGTATTGGTCAAGAGTGAAATCTGGCTTGCCATTTCCATTTTGGTTGTAGAGTCTTTGCCTAAAGCTAGTGCACCTTGAGTTTCCTATAGTGTGGCTCCCTGTAAACAACAATTTGAATTATAAATATGAATGAATTTTTTTAATAATGTTTGACTTTATTCGTAATTACTTCTAAAATGATATATATGATTGGTAAGTGATTTATTGACAATGTAAATTTTTTATGTTTGTAGTGTATCAAAATTAAGCTTAATATGAATTATATTGAAAAACAAAATAATTTAAATTTACATTTTAAAAATGAAAATTAGAATTAAAAGAAAGTGAAATGAAGGTTGACTCCATTTTGTGAGTACCTCCTAGGACTATGAAATTTATAATACACAAGGTGGGGTGGATTAACATACCAATTAAAATTTGTACATAGATCAAAGATGTTTCTGAAAACTTAAGACTAAAAAGAGACAAGTTGAAGGAGTGTACCAGAAAGAGCAACAAGATCAACAATGTCAAGTCCTTGAAGTTTGAATTTAGTAAGGATGGTCTGAAATGTGTTGTTTGGAGCTGGAATGTTGTTGTTGGAGCCACTCAAGCTTGCACCTAGTGAGTCCCTTCTTCCTAAAGGCACTTCCCAATTTGGTCCACCAGTCTACAAATAAAATTGAATAATAATGTCAGAGTTTAATTAAAGCTTATGTTTAAATTATTTTTATAACAAAGATAAAATAAATTCAAATTATTTTTGTAGTTGTCTTAGAGAGTTTATGAAAATAAATTAAAAACAGTTTAGAGCCATGTAATGAACTATTTTTAACAGTGAAAGATTAATTTTACTAGAATTAATAGTATATTACAAAGTAAAGCAAGAGAAAATACTTACAAGAACAGTTGAATCTCTGGCAGCTATAGACAAAATGTCAGCACAAGAAACAGTATGAGGACATTCTTTCTCTAGTGCAGATTTAATTTCATCAATCACTTCAAATCCTCTTGCTGAATTACGGTTAGGATTTGACCCTTTCTCACTAATAATGCCTCCATTGCCATCTAACAAAATTGAAGCATCACAACCCTGCAACATCAACTTCTTCTCATTATGCATTTGAAAAAGTTTAGCATATAAATAAATCACTAAGTCTAAGACACATACGCCAAAAGCATATTCGTAGATGGACATTAGTATTAATTTGAAGAAAATAGAAGTGATTGAATTTAATTATATATCTTAGTGTCCTTTTGTTATTAGACATCGATATGTGTCAAATATCAGACACGTCTTCAATCTGAAGTGTCGATGTTACGTATATAAAAGTACATTTTTTTAATCAACATAACATCAATGTTTTGATATTTCTCAACACCAACAGTACCAAGATTCAGGTTGCATCGACTGAATTTGAGTACAATACTCCACAATATTAAGGATTTCAATGCGACCACAACTTAAAACTTTCATAACCAATATAATTAATATAACAATGATACATATACGCCATAAACTTTAATATACTCATTCAATACTTCATTTTACAGTTATTTATCTCTTCCTATCACATCAAGAAATATCACATGTATCACATTATTCTCTATCACATCAAGAAATATCACATATATCACATTATTCTCTTTATCTCTTAAAGTGTATAAGTGTATAAGTGTACACTAAATATTTTTCTAATTAACATAACCAATATATTATAAAAAAGAATAGGACACCAAATTTATGATTTGAATAATGATAATAAATTAATACCACATACCTTGACAAAACAATCATGAAAATGAAGTCTCAAAAGTGAAGCAGCTATACGAGGTTCCTTTGCAACAGCATTGGCAAGGATGGACTTAACAATCTCCTGAGCTTGTGGACATGAATAGTCATAAAATTGAGGATAAAGGTATGACCCCATTTTCTTATGACATAAACAGAAAGGTGCAAAGACTAAACAAAGAAGTATGAGAAAGCTCATAGAATTTGCCATTGTTGTTTCTTTTCAATGTCACTTCAAATTAAACAAACAACAAGAAATATAAATTGAGTAGTTGAAGAAGAGAAGTTCTCAAAGTTTTATTGCATGAGTAATGTGATTGGAAATGGTATTTATAGAGAAGAATTTGGGAGAAGGTTATTACATAATAGAAAAAGAAGAGGGAGAAAGAATAAAAAAACGTTGTAGTTGGTAGCTATCTAATTTTCAAATTTATGTTATTGAGGAAGAGAAGAATGGAGTTAGTAGCTTTCTTCTAAAATAATTCACCTATAGTCTAAATGGTTCAGATATAATCAAAATTTATTATATGATATTATAAATAGAATCATGTTCTATGGTTGAAAATCATAGTTTGGGGACATATCTGAGTTGCAATATTAAAATTTTAAAACACCGTAATTAATTATAAACAAAAAAAACAGATTTTTACATTTATTAAGATTCGAGTTAAAAACATTTTTTTTTTATTTAATGTAAAACAAGAAAATACATTTTGTTTTAGATAATAAGAAAATCTGTTTATTAACTTACTCTTTTACTCTTAAGTCTAATAATATTTACGAACTCATTTCAAGGTATTTTTGTCAGTAAAGTTTAACTCAATTGATAAACATCAATATTTTTATGTCAAACATCATGTCTCGAATTCAAGTTCAAAAACTCGCAATCTCCTACAAAACAAAAACTATCAATATTTTTGACATAATAAGATTAAATGTAGATAAATTATTTAACATTCGCTCATATATTAAAGTACAACTAATTTGAACACAATTTTTACTCAATTATAATAACCATGTAATGTAAGGTGTTTGGAAACTTCAGAACAAGGAAGAGGGCGCAGAAGCAAATAGTTTGAAGCTTAAGTCGAAGCCAAGGAATATCGATTTTTAAGTATAGCTTAAAGCAAACTTGCATAATGCATTAATCCCGACTCATTCAGCTGGTTCTTATTTCTTATACTCAATTTTTTAGCTTTAATTTCTATTTTCTATAAACAAAAAATTTTAGAGTATGTTTAGATTAGTGGTATAAGATAGAATGAAATGGACTGCAACAAAATATGATGTATATTCTATGCAACGTCAATAAAAATCACAAATTTAACTTAGAGTTTACAACAACAAGAAAATGAACATATCATTTGTTTATTTTTGCTTTTCATTGGATAATAAATATTAAAGCAAATTTGAATTTTCTACTTGCACTTTCTTTCACTAGACCCCAAGTATTTCGCTTTCGCTTGTTGATCAATTAGTACAAATACAAGATACAGCCTTTTTTTGACTCAACAAGATACAACCTTAAGGCTCAAGGCTAATTGCTTGTTGATTAAAGTGTGTCTTTAATCTAAAGTGCTTCCAAATAATTATGACAATATCAAATGCCAACGCGGTCAATCTGCAAGTTAATTATGTTGTGTGTCTTATTAGAGGGGTGGTCCACAAAAATTAAGGTGGACTCACCTACTCAATTGACTTCGTATAACAAGTTCTTATCAAAACCATTCTATAATAATACATTATGTATAAACCTTTTTTTTTTTACTCAAATGATACATAAACCAGGTAATTTTTTTCCCTTGAATAGATGTTGAATCTCTCAAAAGCAAAGCATTTCTTCCATATATTTTCCTTAATTGATATTGACTTTGCCATTTTTATATATAGAACCGAAGTTTTTACTTGATTATATAAAGACATAGTTTTTGATTTTAAAGTTTTTTAAGAAAAGGTTATGTTTAATAAGTTAAGAAAACGAGTATAGTTTATAAACTATAAAGTTCTGTTTCATAACAATCATTTATAAGTTTATAGATTATAATATTTTTTATAAGATAATTTAAGTAAATTATCAACTTATAGTTTATAATTTATCATTTTTTCTTCTAATTTAAACTTTATTGTTGTAACTAAAATGTTTTTTTTTTATAAATTATTTATAATAATTTAAATAAATACTCTTAAAACTTTTAAAAAATAATTTATTTATAAATAATATATATAATTTAAAATATAAATTAAAAATGATTTATTTAAAGAAAATAATTTAAAATGATTTATTTATTATAAAAATTATTTATAAATAATTAAAATGATTGATATTTCAAATTAAATAATTTATTTATTCTTAAAAATAAATAAAATATATAAATAAATAAATAAATATATCAAATCAATAAGTTTTAAATTACAATTTTACTACCCACACCCTCTTTTCTCTAACCACACCCCTCAATTTTTTTTTTTAAAAACAAACTACCTAAAATCCTCTTGCTTGTTTATTACATTCTTTAAACCATAATCTATTTTTCTATATTCATCTTCAACTCTACCCTCTCTTTCTATCTTCATCTTCTACCTCACACACATATTAATCATTTTCTCTCACACCCCTTTATCATTCTTACTCCATTTTCAACAACTTCAACATGATCAATCATTTTCATCAGATTTGCATCATCTTGTTCTTCTTTTTTACAATATTTAGTTAGGGTTATATGATTGAAATTGATTTTGGTGAAAATGACTCATTTTTTCAATTGATTTTTGTCACGTAAACTCAGTTTGCGTACGTGAACTTAGTCTGCCCAAAAACAAATGTGAACTGAGTTCACATATGTTTTTGCACAGACCGAGTTCACGTACTTGAATTAAATTCACATAGGTCCTAAGCAAATTGGGTTCACGTACACAAACTCAATTCACATATGTTTTTGGACAGATTGAGTTCACGTACGCAAACTGAATTTACGTGTGCAAACTTAGTTCACATATGTTTTTGGACACTTAGTTTGCGTAACAAAAATCAGTTGACAAAATGAATTTCATTGTCACCAAAATCAATTTCAATCACATAATTCTAACTAAATATTGTAAAAAACGAAAACAAGAACAAGAACAAGATGATGCAAATCTGGTGTAAATGAGAGCCAATGAAGATGATTGAAGATGTTGAAGTTGTTGAAAATGGAGGAAGAACGATAAAGGGGTGTGAGAGAAAATGTTTAATATGTGTGTGAGGTAGAAGATGAAGATAAAAACAAAGATTAGAGTTCAAAGAATGTAATAAATAAATAAGGGTATTTTAGTTATTTTGGTTTTTTTTTTAAATTTGAGGGGTGTGGTTAGCAAAAAGAGTGTAGGTAACAACATCGTTTAAATTAAAAAAAATAATTAAAATACTACTTTTTTAATATTTTAATAATTAATTAATTAAATTTATTTTAATTAAAAAAAATCCTTTTATATTATTATAATAACTATCAACTATAAGTTGATAAATATGTATTTGTTTTAATGTGTGAAAATATAGGAATAGTTCAACAAATAGTAAAGGACGTTTGAATTGGTATGTTTGGTGACCTGCTTTGTATAAAGAAAATAGTAGACTCTTGAACTAAACTTGTCTTCTTTTGGCTCAGCATTTTATATTTCTACTAGGCAATTTTATATTTCTTGACAAATAAAGCTTCTAATAATTCAACTTACAAATGTCTTATTGTTATATTGGATTCAAATATAGAACATCACAATTAAGTTCGAGTTTCATTAAAAAAATAGGAGTAATAGTTTTCCCAAATGTGAAGTTCCCTCTCAATCTCTCCTCTTATTTACAGGAAACATGTCTTAATTAACTCAAACAAACTAACTGCCCTTTCACCGGCAATGTTTCCATCGTTGTTGAAAGTAATTCTGATTTATGTATGGTGAAGTTGTAATGTAATTGGATAAAGTTTTTGTTACGACAGTTGCAATTATTTTGAAAATTTCAATATAGAGGAGTTATATCTAGTTCTATTGGCACTACGCATACTCGTCAATCGTCATCTCCATTTTTTGGCAGTGGACTTCTTAGGATTCGATTAAAGACGTGTGAAGTAAACAAAGGTATACACGGAGGAAATATCTAATCACACCCCATATAATCATTAAGTGAGTTGAAACATTTTTAAGGTGCATTAGGCCTTTTTTTAACTAAGGTTAATAGAAACTAAGCAACAAGCTAGGAATACTTGCACCCTAATATCATCTAAATAATTCAACAAAAGCAAAAACTACTATTTATTAACACTCCCATCAAAAGAAGGTGACCAAACATTCTTGTCGAGTAAATTAGTAAAACGATTTTCTTCTTTATAGATGTGATGAACAGAAACTTTTTAGTGGAAGAGCTATTTTTTTGTCATAAGTTATTTATTTTAGATGATAAATATACTATTAGAAATTCACACAATTGTGGTATTAAGTTTTCATCTGGATTATGATGTTCAACTTAACAATATCAATATTTTTATTAGTTAAAGAACTTTAAAAGAGAAGAAACTTTATATGGGAGAGATTGAATGAAATCATTGGAGTGGACCAATTAGACTATATATACCACCACTTTTGAGTCAATTTCAAATATCACTTCCTTAAGATTTAAATTAATTCATCTAGAACTCAAAGTTATGCTTATACTGCATTACAAGCATCTTATTGGAGAAACTTTTCACAAATCAACCATTAGAATATCATATAAGACCACCACAACCAGAAGATTTCAACACATCTAGATGAGGACCATCCAAATTTATCTTCAAACATTCATTTTGAGGAAGAGTTCACTTTACATCAATAGAAATTGTACCGTTTCCTCCATGATGATCCAAATATGAATTATTTCTTCGAACTATGAATTGCACTTGATTAACAATTTGGCAATAGAGCTCAATATCATCAAATATTTAGAGGAGAAAAAAAAATTATTGCATTCTTATTCTTTCCGATGCCATTCACAACTACTCCAAAGAAGATAATCCATTGATCTTTATACAACCCACATTTCACATAAGAGAGATTTATGTTGAACAAATTGTATAAATCGATACAAAAGAAAGTATTGTATTCATTCAGGTCTATCATCTTTTTTCAAAACTCATTTCTCCTATCTCAATCTCTAAGATATGCATATTAGACTCAGCCTTCAGGACATGTCTGAAGTCTAGGGCAATCCTCAATCAAAATTATTTCATAAAAGATGCTAATTGTTTTATAAATTTGTTTTTGTCATTGAATAAAAATGCTTCGTAACTAAGTGATATATAAAGTTAATAGTTAATTTCATAAAATATGCCAATTGTTTTCTAATTATTTTTTTTTCAAACAAATTTGTAATCTTCTAGTAATTACTATTCTTTTTTGTTGTTTTTATTATCACAAAATCAAAGAAATATTTACATGATTCAATATTATTTTGAATAATTTAAAATATTTTAGTTTACTATTTTCATAATTCAATATTTAAAATATTTAAATTTAAGCTCGAGTAACAAGTACAAGTATGAATATTTAGATACTAAAAAGATATAAATATTAAGATTGTTATTCACAAAAGTACGAGCACTCGTATAAATATGTTTTAAAACTGTATACACAAAACTTCTAGTACTATACAATAGTCTAATAAATATTTTTTAAAACTGTATACACAAAACTTCTAGTATTATATAATAGTCTATCGAGACCCTACACAAATGCAATCACAACTAACACAAATAGATCCCACTCAATGAAGCTAACCACCCCAAACAATATTCATTACATACCAAGTGATAAGTAAAATTGCCATAAGCATAAACCGGAACATAACACCTGCTGTCTGCAAGCTTCAATGATAATAAAATGAGCATTTCATCCTTTTGAGCAAGATTTATGATTGACACCAGCAACATAAAACACCCACACCAATAACAAGAAAAAGTGTTTTTCAAATTAACCCAACCGACTAAAGTTGTCTCGTCACGTTTTTTCAGCGGATTAAACAAGACAGCCTAACTTGAATAATAAGGGTTCAAAACTTCAATCCACTCAACCTAAAATAACGTGTTCAACAGACTGGCTCCCCAGGGCTCAACCCTTTATACTACCCTCACTGTAAAATCATTACATGTGGAATAACAGTAGGTTTTGAACAGTGTGATCAACACATCAACTGCACTGCACAATCAAGCATTATCTAACTTCACAGCATGCAAATATAATCATTTATATAAAACAATACGAGTGAACTTGATAAAAAGTCAAAAATTTCCATAAAATTCATTAAATGCAATTCAACTACTAGATTCATGGTATAACTATGGCTTCTTTACTTCTTACCTGAGAATTTTGTTTACAAAGAAATACATCAGACTGAGGCTTCAAAAAATGAGTCAATCCAAATGACATTTGGCAGAACAAATTCCCATGATAAAATTGGATAAAATGATGGTAAAAGCAAAAACAAATGAAAGGCACAGTACACGTTCAAATGGCACCATATTTTCTCTCTGGTGGTCTCCTTGCACCTTGAGATTGTGAAGGACCAGGAGGGCGCTCCCAAGAGGTTTCACTGGCGTATGGGTCTTCTGGCCGTGAGTAACCTTGGCCGGCACCACTAACCTAAATTCATGATGCATTCAACCAATGTTAGTTTAGCATGCAAAATAAGGTAACTGGGAACCCCACTACACTTGCAAACTGCAATTTTTGGAAGAAAAAAAAAAGTACAATTTTTTTGGAATAGTCCTTGATGCTTTTCTTTGCATGTTTGCCAAATAGACCAATAAATATATATAGTGATAAATGTAAATATAAAATAAAACTAATTTAAAAACCAAATCAATTTTCTCTACCCATTTTTCTTATTTCTCTAGACAAGTTTTCTTTCTCACCCAATTTCTCTCTATCACTTTGGATAAAGTCAGTGTATAAACTACAATTATAACATATTCTTATATACTTAGCATGTGCTTAAGATTTCTCAAATCCATCAAAGCTCAGACCTAAGAAGACTAATTTGCTGATGATTAAAATTGACAACATGCATAAAGAAAGTTCAGAATTGACCCACTATTAACATTGACAACATGCATTAAAAAGTTCTGAACTCACTGTCTCTAAGCAGGCAGATAGGTATGTCATGCCAGGCAATGCATCGATTCCACGCTGCAAAAAGGTTAACAGATAGTTAAGATGTGTTTTTAAGAAATAATAATAGTTATAGAACTGATACTTAGCAACCGTCTTATTATGACTGTAAAATGGAAGTGAAAGAGACAACCCTGACCTGGCGCTCCACTTTTGTCTTGTAAATGAACCCTCCACAACAAAAAATTGTCGATGAGACAAAGAATCTGCCCAAAATAACAAGTTCTCTTATATGTAATATGTATAGAAAACGAATGAGACAATATGTAACTATGTATGACAGACAATGAGGTCACAGTTTAATGAACTACATGAGCCCCTAATTCCAGTGTCACCAGAAAGTAGCCAGTTTGTTAAAATTTCGCTACGCACTATAGCCTCTATTTGACAACATTGTACTAAATAGCGTATTGTGGAACAATAGCGATTTTTTTAATTCCGCTACGCTATAGCACTATGGCGCCGCAATAACCACTATTTAACAACAATGCCTAATTATAGGTTATATTTATTTTACTAGGCTAACTAAAACATAAACAAAATATACGAGTTTGTATACATGCAAGATAGCACTCCAAATATTGCCCATCCTCTTGTGGTACCACCTCCTTGGCTTTGTTTATGGTCTGCAAAATGAATAAACAGTGCAACCCATTCATTCAACTAAATGGTAAGGAACATTTTTTAGAAAAAATTAATATCATTGGCATAAGAAAGGATGAGAACTATAAGTATATAATTTTTCAAGTATGACAGTAGCACTCACCACACATTTTTGTAAGCACAAATTGAATTGGCTCATACCCTTCAACTGGGATTGTGATGTTAACTTCATATGGGGTGTCGTGGGCTATCTCACCTGGAAAAGAGTTGAAACATGAAAGTTTGACAAAAACAAACTCTGCAAGACATTGATGCTTCTTAAATAAGTGGTACCCTACATCTCCAATCAACAATCAACATTGTAGGTGACAAAGTAGTCGGAGGCTTCCCGCTAGCAGCAGATCCAGACAATTTAACTCCCAAGCCTTTATTTGGAAAAACCTAATTAGCATCAGTAAAAAATGGTCATGTTCAAATTACTTAGAATATGAGAAATGCCAATAACAGTAACCATGAAGGTTTGTTTGAGACTAAACCAATTGCAAAAGTACCTTCAAAATAGGCTTTTGAACCAAGGATGAGAGTGAAGCAACTGCACTTGTAAACAGGACTACTTGAGTTTGTGCCGTCTGAAAGCTGTTAAAGCAAACACAGTACACATTATTTGTAACTGTCTGTGAAGCACACATACATACTATAGCTGATAGAAAAATAACATATCAGTGACTAATTACAAAATGCAACAGTGGCGGCAGCAACCTTTACCTAAAATCACGATGGGGTTTCTCAAAACCGAATTGAGTCATGCCATTATAAACCTACAGTTTCATAAAAAGACAATTTAGCATTATAATATTAATATTAATGAAAAAACACCCAATTTCAGCCCTTGAAAGAATTTCAAAACATAACTTTGGTCTTCAAAAGATTACATAGACCAAATTGGAACATGAACATCAAAATCAAAATAGTCTGAAAGTTCTTCTAAAAAGATATTCTAGAAGTTATTCTTTCCTGAGGCTAAATTAAAAATATCCACTAACCAAAAAAATATCATTTTAAGACCAATTTGACATCAATATGTCAGGAGCAGGTCCCCAATTAAGAAAGCTCAAATAAGACGGCTATACGGAATCAAATAGGCCATCCCCTCTTAGTTAGGACTTGTTAGTTAAGAGCATGCCTCGATGTTATGAGAGTCCTACAAGAACTGAATTGGAAACTTTCTCTAATTTAATTCCCAGAATTATGTATACTCTCATCAAGCAAACAAATAAATGGAAAAAGTGAGAATGGTAGAGCTGCTCACAATTTCCCATGATCGCGGATGAAAACCAACAGTGAAGCCTTGGAACACTTGTGGGCCCGGTTCATCACATGGAATTGCAAGTTCAATTATAACTCTGAGAGACATCAAGATTGACATGATTTTTACATATTCAAAGGTCACACTTCAATTGCTTAAATGGTAAATCAAGAACAGCGAAAAGCACAAGCCATAACTCAAAGATAGTAGGATAACATGCATACAAGTACTTGAAAAACAAGACCAGAAAATCACCATGATATCGACTTTAATCTGTTCTGAACTTTGAAGTAACTAATATGTAATCTTAATGAGTGTGTGTATTACAGACATGTAATCTGGTATTTAATTATATACAGTAACACCACAAATCAAGAGTAACTAAAAAGCATGGTTATATATGCTAGTTCGTAACAATCAGCTATCAGTCAGTTACAACTAAGTGGTGACTCAAGTTGCATATCAATATCTGACTAGTTTTAAAGCTGCCCCTCAAGATGCAATACATATCATAAGCACCAAGATTGCTACAAATAACCCAAGACCCTTAAGACTTTATAAGTACATCGGCTGAATGGTTGTAGGATTTGACAAACTAGTTGAAATCTCAATTCAAAGAAGCTTTTCTCAGAAAAAATGGCCATAAAATATCAATGTATTTGGCCCTTTTATGAAACATTGGAATAGACAAATGTAATATATGATCCAACTAGGTTCGAACAATATTTTTCTAACTGGGAAGCAAGATGTTTCATCAAATTGAGTAGTTTAAGACACAGAGTAGCAGAAAGATATAAAAGCAATACCCTAGTTCTTTTATATATCATAATAAAAGCCAGGCTTTTAAATAGTATCTGTGTTTTTGTTTTCAGTCATTTGGATTTTAGTCTAACAAGGATCAATATCTAAATAAGTGAAAACTATATGATCCAATCCTTTATGGGAAATAGTGGTCAATATTGATCCCTATATTCATAAGGGAGGGTGGGAAAAGGGGAGCTTTCGAATCTACAGTATTATTTCCCCCAAAATTTCAACTTAAAGTAAAGAGCACTGTTGGGTTTGACTCAAACCAAATTTTACAAAATGCTGAAGTAATAATGACCAAGTGAGGGTTTAGACGTTTGCATTTTACACTTAAAAAACACAGCTTTGAACATAGTAAAGCATAAAAGACCTGCAGTTCGACTCATGTGCGACATGACATATGCATCCAGGACGACCTGCAAGTCGAAAATACAAAAAGCATGTAAAATGCTACTGCGAAACAATATTTAAAATGGCAAAAGCCATTTCAATGTGGCATTATGACAACTAATGAGAAAAACCATTGAGAAATTTTGGATTACACACATCATTCAGTGATTTATTAAAAGCTTCTCATAAGTTTTTCCCTCTATTCTCAGCTTCTTTTTTTATTCAGAGAATTCCAATAAACTGTGCTTGTAAACAACCCAATGTCTCAAAGATAGATAGGCATACCTTTACATTGTCCATTAGGACAACTCCCACATTTGATATTTACCTGAAGACATGATTGTAACACGAGAAAGGTACATTTATCACATAATGACACAATCATAATCATATAGAATACTGAACTTCTTACAGCTAAAACATTCATGTATTAGACTAAAAATGTTCAGCCTAATGGGAACTTATTATGTCTCTGTGCTTGGAAGTTAATAAAATAATGAAAGTTTCAGAGTAGCACCAACCTGGGCTGTTCGTCCCATTTTGTCATAACTTTGTTCACAACCATTTAGGTCACCATTATAAAACTCCTACACATTGACATAATGGCATAGAAAGCATGAGAAAAGGTGTTAAGAAAGATGGTGAGAATAGGAAGCAAAATGTATAGTCCAGTTTGAAACATAATTTTTATTATTTCAGCCAAGTGTCACGAGACTCTGCATGTGCACTTATGTAATACTTGTTACTCTCTCCAGATGCCAACACGGCCTCACATTGTGAAAGGAGATTGCAACATCTATGAAACATGGAATTGTTTTCTTAAAATTACAATACTACTTACTTGAACCGTTTCTGCATTCCATCTTTGATAACTAATTCCACATATTTAACTGCTAGGTTTTCGAACTAGCAACAGCTCAGATAGAAAGTTTTTTTGAAATAAAAGAGACAACAAGTTTAAAATAATTTCCTTCCAAATTTTTTTTACAACTAAGCAGTATGCTTACTCGTGGTTTTTATTTTCTCAAAAAATAGAATAGAGAACTTACTTGTACAAAATCAGATTGGTCAGAACCAGCAACAAAGTAGTTGAACCTATCAAATCGACCAAAATCAACATATCCCTAAATAGGTTGTGGGCATCAGCTGATGAAGTGAAGAACATATCACATCAAATGAAATGGACACACTTTCATAGAAAAAGTTCAAAAAAGTACGAAAAAAAAAAAACCCAAGTACCAAGCAATAATTATTCACCACATATACTTGACATCTATGGCCTGATTGGATTTCAAACTTAAGTAAATATCTGCCATATATAAGATCCACAATTACTGCAGATTAACCTAACTTATGTTTTCGAAAGTCAATATATATTCAGATAGTTGCAAAACAACTCATGAAAACATTTAGCGCATTATTAACCTTTTAATAAATATCGAAAGACACAAATAAATAACCAACAATCTTCTTATAACCTTCTTTTCAAATAAAGGTGGACAAGAAGGCACAAAATGCAAAAATAAATCAGCTCAAAAGTGTCTTTATCCCTTTGCAAATCTGCTAAAAGAAATCGCCCTCAAGTATTCAGGAGCAGAACACAAATAGAATTAAAAAAAGTCAACCTATTCTTTAGTACATATATTGCAACTTGTGAGTTATCCATTTAGCATATGAATGAACTGAACAACAAATATCTGTAACAACCATTTCAAGATTTATACTTTTACTAATACTATTACTATTACTATCTAGGTCAAGTGAAATATGATTTGAATTTATAGACATAGTGGCTAGGAGCTTGAAGTGGAATATACCCAAAGGATAAAAAAATCAAGAAATGAGAAATTTCTTAGTCATATTACACAAAGATTACTCAACCAACAAGCTTCAAACGACGAGTTATGGAATTAGAGCACATAATAAAGAAGGTATATAGATTACCGTTTGTGATCTAGTCTCCACATCTTTGCAGAATCGTACCACCAAATCAGAACCTTGCTGCATCAATGTAAAGTGAACAACTTAGCGAAATTCCTAGTAGTTCAGACCAATATTAAACACATGAATAAAGTCATTCATATATTACAGCAACAACTGATTATATTATATAAAAAAATATAACAATAATAATAATTAATAATTAATAATCTAAGAGCATTACCTTCTCCTCATATTCGAAAGGGTAACCAGTCCAGCTACTCTAATTAATAGGTCAAGTAAAAACAAGCTTAGGGAAGAAAATAAAAATCATAACTAATTAAAGCAATATATTAACCATATCATGTCATCAACTAGTTACCATTAAAATTCAAATCCATGAATGACCCATTTGTGATTAGGAATATTTAATTGCAACGCCCAATAAAAGTTCATAACTTGGAGGGTGTGGAAATGAATTGAAGGATACGAAATCAACAATGCGACTTGAATTATTGAAAGCGTAGCAATTGGAACTCGGCATCGAAATTGAAGAGATACATGATATCTGCAAGAGAACACCTGAAGAAAAAAATTGAAAAAAAAAAAATCGAAAATGAAAGTGTTTTTTTGGATAAATAATTTCGGTAACCAAAACGAAAAGTAACACGACGAAACGATAACTCACCTAAGAGTAAAACGGTTAAGATTGTGGAGTGGGACATTTTGGGAGTGAGGTTAGGTTAAGAAATTTAGGAATGCGATACGATATTATGATATAACTGAAACTCTACATCTAGCAGTGGACACCAGCAGGAAGAGTTGAGGAAGGAAACATGCAAAGGGACGAACAAAACGGCATTTCAGTATTGTCGTTTATTAAGGTCCCGAGACAAGGTACCATTTATGATGACAAGTTGACAATTCATTTTAAAACATTTTTGTGACGCTGTTAAGAAGAATTGATTTTAACTTTTGAATTAGTAATTGTAAGCTTTCCGTAAATTATTTTTACACTTCAAATTTATTGTTTAATATACTTTTGTGAAAATTCTCACATAATTTTTCCACTCAACTTTTTGAAAGCGTAACGATATGATACTCTTCTAATAAATTTTTGTAAGTAAAATTAATTTTACTAAATTAATCTATTAAAAACAATTTTTACACTACAAAAATAAACACACGCTATCTTTTAGGTAGAGTTATCAAAATGGGCATGCATTGGTTATTTGACCCACGTATTAATATATGTTTAGTCTTAAAAAGTAAGTTTAAAAAATGAACTGAGTCTTTGTTTCATTTAATCGATATTAAAAAATAGGTTTGACTAGGTCGATTCATTGGTATTCCTCTACTACAACTAAAAATGTATCTTTTTTTTAAAAAAAAAAAAAAAGTAATCATCATGAGCAAATTTAGGATGACTCAAATAATTTTTTTTCTTTCAAAAAATAATATTTTTGAACTAGTTTTGAAAAATAAAAGTAAGAGATAGACTATAATTAAGAAGAAAAAAAAAAATAATTTATTAAAAAGACCAAGAAAATATATTATGCTAAAAGCCAAGAACAACATAGTATTATTGTAGTACTTCTTTTATTGTTCAAGATTAGAATTGTCAGTTCAACACTTTTGTCAATTAAGCTCCATTCATGATCGTCATCTGCCAATCGAGACCAATATCGATTATGATTCCGCCTTCATGTTTTGAAGACTGAACGCAACCAAATTCTATGTGGTGGTGGTGTTATGTACTATGTTTTTATTTTATGTACCATGCCGTTGACTCGCATAATCCATAAAGAGTGAGTCAGTCTTGATAAAATACAACCAATAACAAAATGGATCGAAAATAATTAGTCTATTTATGTGTACATATCCTTTAAATCAGAACAAGGCAAACTGAACCACTTGTTTGATTGCTATATTTTTAAAAGACATTTGATTTGATAAGAAAATAAGAAATAAAACTTCAGTAAGATCCCACAATTATTAACATATTTTGCTATATAAATCAATATCATCAACACAATTCTAACTTTATATCTAAATTTGTAAAACATTGATCATGTTTTCTTTTCTAGTTAATGTTAGATAATATCTAAACATTCTAAACGTTTTTAAGGACACTAATCACATTAAAATGTCTAACTCGCAATTAATATTCATGTGATATATATTTGACACAAAAATTAATTAACTAAATTGAAACCGAATAATAGTATGTTAGAAGTTGCTTGATAAATCTCTCCTTTTCTCTCACCTCATACACTTCTTTAATTCACTTCAAGATAATCTCATTTCCTCATACGAGATCCTCCACAATGGCTGTAAAAGTCGAAAACTATAGTGTTCTATTTTGCTGCAATAGGAGAAGAGTATTTGAACGAATTGCTACTAACTCATAAGTCATAAGAAACAAACAAGGTCATTCTATGCATATTCCATAACACGTTCCTAGAAGCAAACAAACTCCATGCTCAACAAATCATATGATCAGTTCAAGTCTATTTAAGATGAGAATGATCCGACCAATAGAATAATTTAAATAAAATTATATGACCATTCAATTATGATTAAAAGTTTAAAATGATTTTTTTTTTTTGTATTTTAGAAAATATTTAAACTCAAAACAGTTAGTACATTAATAATTTACAAGATTAGTATCTAAACTAACAGATATAACCATGACTGTTCTTTTTACAAAATCCTCAACAACATAATAAAACTATTAATTAAGGGTGAGAAATGAGTCATAGAGGGGTTATACCCAACAATTAACCGACTCTAATTTTGGTTACACCAATTCTTGACCCAAACAAATCCAAAGATTGAATTGGTGTCGATTTTAATTTGCTTTGAAGTCGTTGAACAGCTCTAATGCATTATTATACTAGTAAATACATCCCGAAAAATTTCAACAAAATTGAGCAGGAATTCACAAATACTTAAAAGAGTGATGGCCAGAAAGATAAATTAACATTTAACACCATTCACTCTATATCCAACATTCAATATCAATATCATTCTGACTCCTATTCTGCCACGATAGCTCTAGCTATCTAACTTTTTTCATTCAAAAAATACATCTTTCATCCTTTGCTCAGCCTGATTAGTCACTTTTGATTATAAAATGAGTTTTCGGAGTAGTAGATTACTACTGCTGCAGAGATGACAAAGTTAAACCATGAAGGGAAGAACATGAAGATGGATATAGATCTTTTGCTGCTATCAATGAATTCACCAGGTCTTGTATATGATAAGGTAGCATGAAAATGTCTTCAGCTGAATTCTTTGCTGCCCATTCATCTATCATCCTGCACAAATGGATGAAGTTTGTAAGCAGAAAACAATTACATGTGAACCCAGTGATTTTTCAAGGTTAAAGGGGTATCAACTATCATGTCAGAATCCCTACCTTTTCCTATTCAAAAGGAAACAAAATTGTTCATTTTTGTCTATTTTTAAGGTTGTATAATAATTCTCTAGGTAGCCGACAAACCGCATTGATGTTTCAAGAGGGTAATAAACGGAAAAAAATTAGTCAGAAACTTGGCCAAAGGTGTTCCAAATTATAAAGCTCAAACGAAAAAGGAAAACTAAAGAAATCTTTACTTATATGGAGTTTTCCAATTAACAGAGTAAGTATAATAAAAGAGATAACGTGACAAGTCACCTTAATTGAGATTCTGCTGCAGCTTTGCAGTCAGAAAAAAGGACCTTGATGACAGGCCGTAACTGTAATTTAGGAACTGGATCTTTGTCCTCTGCATTATAACAATTACCGGAACAGGACCAAGCATCTGGATTTAAAAGAACGATTTGCAGGAAAGGAGATTTTGTTGTCAGATCTCTAACAACAAACCGAAATGTTGACTCATCATTGGCACACTCCATCAATCGACTTGCAAACATTTTGTCCACTGTGTACTTACTGGTGACAAACATAATGCATTAAATTTATTCAGTGCTGGTGACATATATAGCAACCAAACATAAAACATTGAAAAACAATTAAGCCTAGAATAGACAATGTGGATGCAGCCATCAGCCATGCCCGCACAAACACGAGGTAATACATTGTTGGCCTATAATATATTTGATGATTAACCAACCAACCACAAATTTTCAAGAATGTAAAACCGTGTTTTCAACTATTTACTCTTTCGTATATTAATGCATGAAATTGGTCGGTAAAACCTTTGTACACACAATTACTATAGAACAACAACTGATATTGTTACCAACTTACTGGGAATAGAGACATATGTGTGGATCATCTTTATTTGAGCCATATTTATTTCGCTACCCTAAAAGCATTTCTGAGTGCGCACACAAAGAGACCTTAAGTTGAAAACTCACAGTCAGTAATTTCCCACAAATTTTGTACAAAAGAAATAATTAATATATTCCTTTTCCATATGTTGCATTTCTACTACCAAATTATTATTTATCATATTCCTTATTATTCCCAATAATAGCCAACAAGATGAATCAAATTATCCATTGAGACGATAATTTCAGTTATTTGGATTCTAGGATCAAGTCATAAGGGTATAAAACTAAGTCGCCACTTCTTTTTATTGATAAAGAATTTTAAAAGGAAAAAAAGTGAATTTAACCATTATTTGCTAACCTGAAAATGTCCCCTGGTCCCAAAACCGGCACACGGGTTGAAATATAACATTTGAACAATCGGACTCCTCCATCTACAGGCGCACAGCCCTCACAACATGGGTAGGCTCCAAGGGGAGTTGGGCATTGCGGGCATGTAAATTCATGCCAATCAATATCCTTTGTAAGATTGGATGATCTAGCCATGAAAACATCTCCAAGAAAACCATTAAGGAAAGACTTCTGATTCCCAACAATTTCCGCAGTTTCAATCTTCCTAGCATTCCTAGATAAATGATGTTCCCCATCTTCATCTCCTTGAGTGATTGACATATGAGCACAACAGGTAGAAATGCTGTTCACATCTTCAGTCTCATTCAAATCTGGCCATGTACGAGCAAAGTCACTGCAATCAGGTTCATTCTTTACGACTTCATATCTGAAATTCGTAGAAAGCTGTCCATTTTCAGGATGGGCAATCATTGCATTCTCATCAAAAGCACAGTTCGCTTCACCAGCAGCACTGCAGGTTGAAGTTCTTTCCTCACTCAGTCCAGAACTTCCAGTGCCCTCACTAACACCATCGCCTCCAAAATCATCTGATACATACTCATGGTGATCACACGGTTTAGGAAAATCACTTTCCACAAAATCATCCTTGTAAAAAATGACAGATGTAGAACTCAACAGACACATCCCCTGTGCGCACGAGTGGGAATTCACATACCTCGTCACCAGTTTCTCACTTATACCTCCAAATGAACAACAACAAGCCCCAAACCAATTGTCAGCTACCTCCCTCCAATTCGCTGATGGCATTTCAACAAAATTCCTACACATTTTCCATAAAACCAAATAATAACAATGAGAACTTTTATCTGCTCCTTTATTTAAGTACAAGCTAATAAACTGTCTATGCTATGCAATGTAGGATAACCAAAAAAACTCTCAACAATACACTAAGAAGATTTCAGCATAAAAAAAAAATCTTTCAATAACTATAACTTCTAGAAAACAATTTCTTATACAAAATTGAAAATTAACTCCAGCATCTCAAATTCTTTTTACTAGCTCTCTTTAACCAAAACATCTCTATTAAGAAGATTTTTCTTAAGTGAAGCAACCTATACTTATTTTTAATTGAGAAATTAGTAAAAGTTATGAGAGAAGAGACTTGAACTCTTAGTGTAAACTAATTTTAGACCTATATCCAATAAAAATTTAGTATTGATGTTATTTTTCAAATACAGTTGCAAAATAGGCTTACCTGACAATGAAGTTACAATATAACTAGTTCTCATTGGATTTCGGTGTGAAACTAACTTCAGTACATCTCCATTAAACTCAAGTCATTATTATTATTATTACTTAATACATAACAATAGAGGTAAACGAAGAATAAGCAAGGGTTGAGATAATACCGGATAGGCTTTTTGGTCAAATTGTATCCACAACTTCTACAAACAAACTCAACTTCTCCAACGGAAGACAATTTGTCAACATCTGAAACAAACGAAGAAGCAAAACAATAAAAAAAAAAAAAATCGAAAGGAAACAACAATATTTGAAAGCGAAACTTGGAGTTTAGTTACCGTATTCCATTTGGAGAGGTTGATGTATCGGCGAGGTTTGATGAACGGCGGAGATGACAGGATGATCGACGGGGAGTAAGAGGAGGAGTTTGAGTTCGATGTGGTCGGTGAATAATCGGAGTGTGGGAGGAGAATCAGCGTCGAGTAAGACATTGGGAATCGGAACCCTAAGGGAGAGTGCGGCGGAGGAGGAGGAGGAGGACGTGATGGTGAGGAAAGAGGGTGGGGAATGAAGATAAACGGTGAGATTGTGTTGTTTGAGAGAGGGGTTTAGGGTTTTGGAAATTATTGGGAAGAGAAGTAAACGGAGGATTGGTGTGTGGGATTGTGATTCCCATGTGTAACGCCATTTTTCATCTGAAAATTCAACTTCACCTTCACTTCCCATTCTTCAACACAACGCTGATTTGAAAAAAAAAAAAATGGGATATAAGTTACCGCGTTTGTAGTGATAAATACAAAAATGAACATAAAAATATTAAGTGTGGCTGCTGGGATTCGAGCCCAGGTCTCCACGGCCACAACGTGGAATTCTTACCACTAAACTACAGCCACATTTGTGTCAGTTGTGTATACTAACTTAAGATAACCTATTCTCAACTGATTATGGCAACAAGCTACGCACCCGAACACATCCATATTTGAGAGAGAAATACATTTGATTGGACGCAAGTATAAATATATATATAAATGGTATGAGTTCGAGAAATCGGATGAATATGATGATTTAAATTTTACATCTAATAAAAACAAAAACAGATATAAGTTTTCTTTAACAATCGAATGTGGGGGTTGGAAGAGGTAAAACTCATTCTGCTCCGTCATGTTGTCATACTTAAATTGAACCACTCTTGTATTTATTCATGTAATTTGTTGATACTAAAATGAATATAGAGAATTAAATGTATTATGTTAGCACTCAAATATATTATTCATCCTATATTAGTATATTTTAGATTTATGAAATACTCACTTTGAAAATAAATAATTAAGAAAAAACGATTGAATTTTAATTAGGATAAAATTATTATTATTGTTATAAATGCACATTCCAATTCCAACTTTGTAAACATGATTTTTTTTTTAATATTGTGCTTTATTCAAAAAATTAAAAGTAAAATTTATTTCTATTATAATATTATATTAAAATCCCAAATTATATTTGCAATAACTCATTTTCAAAAGAAAATTTGATGTGCCACCTTCCAAAACACACCATTTCACTTATTCATCTAAATACAATTATTTCATATCTTATGCAATTTCAGTTTTAATTTATTACTCAATGATTTATCAATAAACTTAAAGATTTTAATTACTAATCAAAACTTTCATTTCAATAACTCATACAAAAAATATCAAACCATTCAATATTTTCAAAGTATCACAATACAAGTTTAATTATATACACACATTATAAAGATATATCTTATATTTTTCAACCATTTTCTTGCACATTCTCAATTTCAGTTCAAGCAATATAATCATATTATAAAATGCAACCAAATTACACTTATTTGTATAACACATTATCAATTCACATTTACTTTAATAATATTGTTTATTTGCTGTTA
>JBBPBR010000007.1:14595617-14612605 GCA_037974775.1 Cicer pinnatifidum | reverse complement strand
TTTTTTTTTTTTATTTTTTTAAACTGCTTACACAATGATAACTGCTGCATTGTTTTATTTTTAGAATCATTCAATTTATTTACATAGAATATATATGAAAGGAGGACATATTTATGCTGGATGATTGATTGTTTGACATATTTTGTTTCATTGCCATGGTTTATTGTTAGTGAACAATATTTTTTTTAAAATATTTTTTTATTTGGATATATATAAAAAAAAATATTATGTTCAAGTCAAGTTTGACATTTTGAATGAGTTAATTGAAACTTGACGTCGCCAAAGTGACCTCTCATGTTTGAATTGACTCGTGAAGAGTGTCAAATGGCTGTGTATATGTTTATTCATGCGGGTATTAACCGGCCCAAAGGAAGGTTAATATTTGGCAGAATTACATAAACACCTGCAATGATAAATGTGTGACAATTATTTAGTATACATGTGAGCAGTAAATCGGCCCAAAGGAATGTTTATTGTTTGACATGTCTTATTGTCAATATTTGATCGTTGCAACAAGAGTACCACTAGCAGTTGGTGTTACTGTCCAAAGACTTGACATCAATGGTGCACCGGGTATCTTGAGATGGGTTAAATTCCATGATTTGAACATATGTATTTATTTATTTGTTGATTTGTTTTCCTAAAATGTGAGTTTCTAAGTTTCGTTCTTTATTTAACTCACAGCATCTATTGCTTCCATATCTGCAAATTTGAGTTCTATTCCTGTCCTTAATGGGACAAATTTTAAGGAATGGGAAGAGAACATTCTGATTGTTCTTGGCTGCATGGATCTAGACCTTGCATTAAGAATTGATCGACCCCCTACTCCTAAGGACTCTAGTTCTTCTGAGGAAAAATTAGAGTATGAGAAATGGGATCGCTCAAATCGCATAAGTCTTATGATCATAAAGCGCGGCATTCCTGAGGTCTTTAGAGGTGCTGTCTCGGATGAGATAGTTACAGCTAAAAATTTCCTTGCTGAGATGGAAAAACGCTTTGAAAAAAGTGATAAGGCTGAAACAAGTTCTTTGCTTCAGAATTTAATTTCCATGAAGTATCAAGGCAAGGGAAATATAAGAGAGCACATTATGATGATGTCCAACATTTCTTCTAAGCTTAAAGGACTAAAGCTTGAGTTGTCAGATGACTTACTCATTCATTTAGTATTGCTGTCTCTTCCTTCACAATTCAGTCAGTTTAAGGTAACTTATAACTATCAAAAGGAGAAATGGACTCTTAATGAGCTCATTTCATTATGTGTGCAAGAAGAGGACAGGCTGAAGCAAGATAGGACTGAAAGTGCTCACTTTGCTAGCATCTCTAAAGACAAGGGCAAAAGGAAAAGAATTGAGGAGCCCAAGAACAAAGCTGCTGCTAAGGGTCCAGAACAAAAGAAGCAGACTAAGGATAACAACTGCTTCTTCTGCAGGAGTTCTGGACACGTGAAGAAGGATTGTGTCAAATATCACGCTTGGCGTGTTAAGAAAGGTATGATTCTAGCTTTGGTATGTTCTGAGGTTAATTTAGCTTCAGTACCTGGAAACACTTGGTGGTTAGACTCTGGTGCAACTACTAACATCAGTGTTTCAATGCAGGGTTGCCTGAACTTCCGAAAGCCTAATGATACTGAAAGATGCATCTATGTAGGAGATGGGAAGAAGGTAGAAGTTGAAGCCATAGGAAAATTTAGATTATTATTAAGTTCCGGTCATTATTTGATTTTAGAAGACACTTTTGTTGTACCGTCATTTAGACGGAATTTGGTCTCTATTTCTTATTTGGACAAATCAGGATATTATTGTTCATTCGGGAATAAAGAATTTACTTTGTCTTTAAATTCGAATGTTGTTGGAACCGGTTTACTTTCTGGTTATGATAATCTTTATTTGTTGGAAACTGTGGCTAACTATAATGAAACCTTGAGTGTGGAATCACGTGGTACTAAGCGAAAAATTGACAATTTCAATTCAGGAGTGCTCTGGCACAAGCGTCTAGGTCACATCTCTAAAAATAGAGTTGAACGACTTGTGTCAGATGGAATTTTAGATTCCATTGACTTCACAGACTTTAACGTTTGTGTAGCATGCATTAAAGGAAAACAGACTAAAGATAAGAAATTAGGCGCATATAAAGCTACAAACGTCTTAGAATTGATACATACGGATATCTGTGGGCCATTTCCAACTCCTTCTTGGAATGGTCAACAATATTTTATATCATTCATAGACGATTATTCTAGATATGCCTACCTTTACCTAATTCACGAAAAGTCCCAATCAATAGACGTGTTCAAATCCTTTAAGGCAGAAGTTGAGAATCAACTTAATAAGAGAATTAAAAAGGTCAAATCTGATCGTGGTGGTGAATACTACGGCAGATATGACGGTTCAGGTGAACAACGTCTGGGACCATTTGCCAAGTACCTAGAGGAATGTGGAATCGTCCCACAATACACTATGCCGGGGTCACCCAGCATGAATGGTGTAGCTGAAAGACGAAACAGGACTCTTAAGGATATGGTAAGGAGTATGATTTGTCATTCCACCTTGCCAGAGTCACTCTGGGGAGAGGCATTAAAAACAGCAGCATACATTCTTAATAGAGTACCAACTAAAGCAGCGGCTAAAACACCTTATGAGCTTTGGATTGGGCGTAAGCCTAGTCTGAAGCACCTTCATGTTTGGGGATGTCCAGCTGAGGCAAGGCCTTATAGGCCGAATGAAAAGAAATTTGAACCCCGAACAATTAGCAGTTATTTTATAGGGTACTCAGAAAAATCAAGGGGCTATAACTTTTATGATCCTAATTTGAGAACAATTTTTGAGACGGGAACGACAACGTTCTTTGAGGATATTGAGTTTGGGGGGAAGATTAAGGTTAAAGATTTTGTCTTTGAGGAAGAATCGGTAACAATTCCAGAACTGATTCTTCCACCAATTGACTTTCCCATTATTGAACAAACTCAAGATGATCTGGTTGTTCAGGAAGAACAAAATCCAGGTCAAATTCAAGATCCTCAAGAACAAGTGCCTCAAGAGCCAGCTCCATTGCGGAGATCCACTAGAGAAAGGAAAAATGCTATTTCGGATGATTATGTAGCATTTATCAATGAGGTAGAGGAAAATGTTGGCATGACGGAAGACGACCCGGTCAACTTTCGTCAAGCCATGCAAGATCCTCGTTCAGATAAGTGGATCAAAGCAATGAATGAGGAGTATAAGTCTATGCAAGACAATTCAGTTTGGGAACTTATCCCATTACCTGAAGGAGTGAAACCCATTGGTTGCAAATGGATTTTTAAAACCAAGCGGGATTCCAATGGTAATGTGGAGAGATATAAGGCACGTCTTGTAGCTAAGGGTTATACTCAAAAGGAGGGGATTGATTATAAAGAGACTTTCTCTCCGGTTTCATCGAAGGACTCTTTAAGAATAATCATGGCTCTCGTTGCTCACTTTGATTTGGAGCTTCATCAAATGGATGTAAAGACAGCGTTTCTCAATGGCGACATTGATGAGACGATCTATATGGTGCAGCCAGAAAACTTTGTGTTGGGAGACCCGAAGAATATGGTGTGCAAACTAAGAAAATCCATTTATGGGCTAAAACAAGCTTCTCGTCAATGGTACCATAAATTTCATCAAGTAATTCTCTCATTTGGTTTTAAGATGAATACAGTTGATGATTGTGTGTATCATAAGTTCAGTGGGAGCAGACATATTTTCCTGGTCTTGTATGTTGATGACATATTGCTTGCCACTAACGATATAGGCATGTTGCACGAAACTAAGAAATTTCTATCAAAGCATTTTGAGATGAAAGATCTTGGTGACGCCTCTTTTGTATTAGGAATTCAGATACACCGAGACAGATCTCAAGGTATTCTTGGATTGTCACAAAAGAGCTATATCGATAAGGTTCTCAAAAGGTTTGGGTTACAGGATTGCAAACCAGGGGACACCCCAGTTGCTAAGGGAGACAAGTTTAGTCTCAAACAGTGCCCTAAGGGAAGTTTGGAAATTCAAGAAATGCAAAAGATCCCTTATGCTTCAGCTGTAGGGAGTCTTATGTATGCCCAAGTATGTACGCGTCCAGACATAGCGTTCATAGTAGGGATTTTAGGCAGATATTTAAGCAATCCAGGTCTTGACCATTGGAAAGCAGCCAAGAGGGTCATGAGATATTTGAAGAAAACAAGAAACTACATGCTCACATATAGGAAGTCAGACCAGTTAGAGATCACTGGGTACTCTGACTCAGATTTTGCGGGATGCCAAGACAGCTTAAGATCAACTTCAGGCTATGTCTTTCTGTTAGCTGGTGGAGCAGTTTCTTGGCGTAGTGCCAAGCAAGGTCTTACTGCTTCATCAACCATGGCAGCAGAATTCGTAGCAATTCATGAGGCATCTGACCAGGGCATTTGGCTGAGAAATTTTATCACGGGGCTGCGAATAGTTGAAGGGATTGAAAGACCACTCAAGTTGTACTGTGACAATAGATCAGCAGTCCTGTATTCTAACAATAATAGGAGCTCAACCAAGTCAAAGCACATTGACATTAAGTTCCTAGTTGTCAAAGAGAAGGTACAAAGTGGACAGATATCCATAGAACACTTAAGGACAAACTCCATGATTGCGGATCCGCTCACTAAAGGTCTACCACCCAAGGTCTTTCATGAGCATACTGCTCACATGGGTGTACTACAGTTTGAGGGATCTTGATTTTAGTGGGAGTTTCGTCCATTATGTAATTTATGTTCTATGTTTAATTGTAAAATACAAATACATTGTATTTGGATTTTCTGATCATAAATAAAGTTTAAAATATTCAGTTTTGGTTACTTTGTACATTTAAGTTATGGTATGATCTCGTTCGGTAAAGTAGGACCAGTTGAAAATTGACGTGCATTGACCAACTTCAGGTAATTTTCATGCTACACTTTTCATAATGGGTCTGTGTCATTTAGTTGTATCAGTATGGGTGATCATTGATGGGTTTAGTTATGCTTATTATGACGAAAGCCTCTTTGGTTCCATGTGCTGATACGATTAATGGACGAGACAATTTGGATTAGGCTCAAGGTAATTATAATGACATTTTTGACGTCATAAAGTCTAACACACTCCTAAGGATACATGTGTGACCAGTGGGAGATTGTAAGATTTATGGGTCACATATGTAATTAATTAATAAAGTGTGTTAGGATCATTATATAATTAGCCAATAAACTAGGGGTCAAATAATATATAATAGTTTATGGCTAAAGAGCATAATAATTATGAAAATTAATAGTGTAGATACCAGGCGGTTTCTAATTTAATGAGGGGCTGAATTAGTAATACTGCAATTTGGGATATAACTAATAATAGTTATATATAGGGGTAGTGGTCCCCAAGGCAAACACAACAAGACTATTCAGTTTCACAAACCCTAAGGAGAAAACTCTCTAGTTCTATGGTTCTCTCTATCCCCATCAAGAGAGCAAGGTCTTAAGGGTGTTTTGCTGAGGAAGATCACCCAACCCATTGGCTCTATCATCATCATCCCAGGATTTCATAAATGGCAATTCTCACAGGTACGCTTCCGCCTTTGGTTATTCATCATGTAATTGGCATGGATTAATTGAGCATAACGTTATAGGATTTTACCAACAAGATATGCATAAACTTATAAAAATATATTATTGTAATAAATTTTACCTTTTGTTGTGTTAGAACAATTATATTCATAATGTGAAAATAGAGTTTGTTGAGACAAAAGTATTTATTCTTTGTTACAAAATCATTGTCGCGTTTGCGAAAAGTATTTGTCCTAAACAAATTGTCATTTTTAATTTTCGATGCAACTATAATTATTATTTTTAATTGTATCTGCTAATTAATATAATTTACACTACTCTCAAATTATTATTTTCTTATTTGCATTTATTGCAATGAGAATGCACCGCACCACTAGTTGATAAAAATAAATTAGTAAAATAATTATTATTTATTATTTATTTATCATCTTTTCTTAATTTATAAAATAATCATAATCGCACACTCTCTTTGATTTATTACAATTCATATGGATTCACACAAATTTAAATATAACTAACATATTTTGGTGGGATCCATAATTTTTAAATAATAGAAAATTGGATGCCGAAATATGTGTGTTAGATATTGTATTGCGAAACGTTCCTCTAATTTGTATAAAATTACCAGATGCGAACAAATATTGTGCCAAAGAGGGAGTATTTTATATAAGTTTGAGGATAACATCAATATTTATACTAATTGGTAGTACATGTGTTTGTAGTAATTTGTTGGATATGATGCAATGCAAGCGATACCTTTCATGCACAGATATAATTTTCCAAAATAAATAGCTTTTGAAAAATAAATAAATTGTTATAACTCTATAATTGTAGATATAAACATTTAGATCAAGTCTCAAAATATTATTATTTATCGATGAATCGTGAAAGAAATTTTATATAAAATAGGGTCTTCACTTGTAAAATATTTTAATTTATGTCTTATAATTTATATATTATAATTTAGATTAATATATGCAGCTTTTGTCAAAAATATCTTATAAAAAAATAAGATATATCAACAAAATTATAAATTAAATAAATAAAAATTTATCAAAAGATGATTATAATAATGTATCAACACAAACTTAGATTAATTTGAAGATTAAATAAGTAAATAATTTATCAACATAAACATATAATTTTTTTTAATTTTATTATTCGCAACACTATCTATTTTAGGTTTGTAAAAAAATTAATTGAATCAATCAATAGATTTGTCATTATAATGAAAGTGGTTCTATTATATTCAAATGAAAATATTTATAGGCAAACGAATTAGAGAAGAGAAGCGTTAACAGAATGACACTTGACAAATAATTTTAATTAGTATCTAATCCGTGCCAACTACGACACATCATATCGCCAACATAAATTATTCATTATTTTTATTATAATTTAAAATTAAAATATGTTTGATTCATGATATTTCTTTGTAATTATATAATAATATATTATTTATAAAAAAAAAATATTCATTAACATTAAAAAAATGGGTAGCTAGAAATTTCTATAAATACCAATAGTTAAAATAATGTGTACCTTTTTTACATATTATGAAATATGTTAGTTGCAGGTATTATTTTTTTGTTTCTCATATATTTTCTTTTACAAAAAATAATTATATTTGAGATAATGTTATTCTTTAAACATTGACATCTATTCTAAATCGGATATTCGAACTTTGGTTGGGTACGTCTGAGAGCGTATCTTTTTTTCAAGACCCAAATTTTCATGTTAAACCCAAATTTTCATAGTGTTCATTTTAAATTTATTAATATAAATACTCAAATTTTTCGTTATATTAATTTTTACTATAAAGTTATTGAATTTTAATTTATCATTTTATCTCTATAACTCATAAATATCAAGCTTTTGTTAATTTAATAAAAATTGAGATCTATTTGACAAAAGTATTATTCCTTAATGACAAAAAAATAGCTTAGGAAAAGAGGGTAATACATAGTTATGGATATAATTGAAAGAACATTTTAAATATTTCATTTGTGGGGATATGTTAGACTCCAATGATAATTTATTATGTTTAATGATTCAATATAAATGATAAATTTAATTAATTCAACAGGTGATTATTGACATAATACATTAGTAATCAAACACATAAAGTTTTATATAAATTTAATCATCGTTATTTATTTATAATTTTTAATAGCTAACTATACGTCTATTTAAAATTATTTAATGAATTATCAAATAGTTTTAAAATTTTATTACAATTTTTGAAATTGATCTACTCAATAAAAACTTTTGATTTAATGGTTAGATTAATAAAATTTATCGTTTATGTTGAGTTACTTAGCAAAGTAATTATAGTAACTCATCACAAAATTACTCCATAAATTTATGGTTCCTCACTTATATTTGGTTGATATTATAAAATGATATTTAAAATGAGACAAACCATTTTTATTAAAATGACATATATTATGGAACATAGGAATTAATTGATAGCAAAGAAAATATATTGGGTGAACTACATCCAAACAAATTTTTATTTTATTTTTACAAAAAGAAGACAACTAGACGAGAATATCACACATTTCGATTTTTCAACATGATATCAGCTTTTTAATTAACAAACTTAGCACAACTCAAATTGTTTTTTGAATACTAATTCCATCTTTATTTGTCATCGAAAATAGGCTAAAATACACACTCAATTATAAGTTTTCAATACTTAATTGAGCTCATTGCTCGAACTTAACTAATTTATTGGCTCGTGACTCCCCTTGAGAATTTTTAAACTAATTAATCTAAATAAACTCCGTGTAAACTAATTTGACACTAATATCAAATGAAAATTTAGTATTTTGCAACTAATTATAAAATGCAATTACCAAGTCAACTTATACGATAGTGTAATAAGTTTTTATTATATACAAGACAAAAACTAATTCATACCGATCCATCTCCACTAAACTCCCAAAATTTCCTCATCTTACTAGCTTTGATATATTTAAAAAAGTTGAGTTACCAACTTACCCTATTTTGAACTAAAGGAGACCTCCTAAAATCTACCTATAGTTGAACAGATCTACTTTAGAAAAGAAACGGCATTTTCTTTCCTTACAAATGAAGTTTAAAACATTTAGTACACTTAGATAGGAGAAATGTTTGCAACTTTTTTTGTGGGAGTTAGTGCATAAATAAAAGGTTCATGTAGAAGTAGTAGATTGGTAGAGTCTATGAAGGAATGTAGTAATACATTAAACCACACATGTAACAATAATTATACAAGCCAGATATTCAAAAAGATATGAACAAGATAAACTCCACTCTATTTTTTTATGATGCCGTCGGATGATTAATTTTAATCAGAATCAGAATCAGCTGCCACTGAGTTTCTAACAGTTCTACGTTTACTTTCATCATATACATTATCTTCGTCATCTTCGTCTTTTTTCTCGGCAATAATACCTGTCAAATGACAATTAAAAAAACATTACAGCCACTAACAAATGAAAATGAATAGAGGAAATACAGAAATAGTACCCTTCTTTATCAGCAGCGCCTCCAGCGCGTTAGTACTAAAATCGTCTTTCCCTCCCAGATCTTGAAACCCTACCAACCTATCTACTGCAACTCCTTGTCTGAAAAAAGAAACATTTACCTAATAAATCAACTCTATCCTATGATTTTTAGACCTAATAGAGAAAGCACTTAATTCCGAAAAATTCAAGAAGTTAAAGATTTTAATCCTCACCTGAACAGTATGACACAAGGCAAAGTCTTGATTGCCAATTTCGTAACAAAGAATGGTGCATTCTGCATTTCATTTTCAATAGTTAAACACTTTTATTGAATTACCGAGGCAAACATTTGTATTAAAATAAAATGTCAAATCTTATAGCTACATAACTATGAGCAAACAGTAAATATCTAATCTATATACAAAGTGTTCATGTTAACCTCTGCATCAAGCCTGATGAACTTGGAATCAATATGTTTTGGTGAGAGGGACTTTAAGTGCTTATCCATTATCCTGAAAGCATTTGTTGATGCAACAAAACCACCATGCACATGAAATTGTTACTTTTGATGTATCAAGAGATAGAAACATGTGTTAGATTCAATGAACAATAATTTGCGTAAAAGACATACTTGCATCGATAGAACTCCTTATGGTAGAAATGACAGATCACTTTTTCACTTCCAGTGACTTCACCCAAGAAATCCCCTTCAGTTACCTCCCTATATTCTCCATGACCTTTCTTTTTCCAAGCCTCCCGTTTCTCTACTTCTTTCTATTAAAAACAAATATAATTGAATAATGAGGTACTCTATAAATAACAGAGGTAAAACAAAAATGTGAATATCATTATGCGTCCTAGTATTAATAAGTATGGAGGTCACTACCTTAAGAGCTGCAATCCTGTCCGCATGCAATTTTTCCAGCTCAGGATCCTGAAATCACAATTGTGCATAAACCTTAAATTAGAATAATGAGATATCTATATCCTTAAATCACAATTGTGCAATAACATTGAAATATCTTTTTGAAAAGCACACACAATGCGCAATAAAACAAAGCTAAATACACCTTTGTCTACGAACACACAGCTCCCAAAACTTTCGACAATGGTGAATTCAAAACTTACATCTATGTAAAAGTACACACTGACTTAAGGATCCTTCCAATTTTCAATATGCAGCAACAGTTGCATTTCTTCAGGCCTGCTCTGTCTACACAAAGGCAATGCACAGACTCTTGCAGAAAAGTCAAGCTTGCTTCAAAAGTCTTGCACAGGACTATAGTCAATAGTCCAATCCTTTACATTTTATTCTTGTTTTAACATCATTTATCTTTCTGTTACTTTGTTCTATATATTGGGGTATTGGTTGTGGGGATTTTGTCACCAAAACTGTGATGCTTATGGTCATTCGGTTATTGCAAGTTGCTGACAGGCAAACCATACCCTTCTCAATGGAGTTGGTGCTCATGGATAGTAACATTGTTTTGTTAGTTTTGTAATATTTTAGTGCTCCTTTTTTGTGATGTTTCTGTTCATTTGTTTAGGTGTTTCTTTATTTCTTTGGTTTCAAACAAATTTACAGGAGGATCCATGCATAGTCTGTATTTAGGCGTTTCTTTATTTCTTTATGCACATATACATTACATGATGAATAAAAGACATAGTAAATGATTAAATTATGAAGTTTTCATATTCTTTTTATCAACAACCTTATATATAACCCACACATATGCACTGGTACTAAATTCTAGCACACATACATATATGATGAGATTGACAAGTTTAAGAAACATACATCCATCAATTCATCAAGGTCAACCTCCTCGTTTATTGAACTTGATTGTGCCGCCTTCTCTTGAGTAATCAATTCCTACAGGAATCATATAATAGGTGTCATATCACCGATATATATAGCACAGCATAAGAATTCTACATAACAATAACTTCAGAAAGAAAAAAAATAATAATCATATTATAATGTTGGCATTAAGTACACAGTAACTAAACTTCCAATAATACATAGAAATATCTTCAAAATTGTACTTCAAAAAAACTATCATGGAAACATTTAGGCCCAATTTACTTGGTGAAAACATGTGTTGTTATTTTCTAAAATGTGTGTTAATTTTACTTTGATGAGAGACTCTTTAAGTGAACTATTGTCATGGAGAGAAGATGAAATGCTAGTTAATGAAATACATTTCTGGAAACAATGAAAACAATTTTATGACATTTTCATTGTTTCTAGAAATTTAGACAATTGTTCACTTCAAAAATCTCTTAGAAATTTAGACAACTGTTCACTTTAAGAATTGAAAACTGTAAATGTTTTCACAAAATAAACAGGCTTTTAGTCTTCATCGACTCACAGTCTGCGGTAAACTTACTAGATATAATGCTATGCTAAGAAAAGAAAAAAAATAAAGAAAGAGATCATTAAAGGAACAAACTCATAGAGGAAAAAGAAAACTGAAGCAATGCACATATTAACAATCAGTTCCATTCCACAGTAGCAATAGTAACAACATGATATAGAATATGATATACAATTTCATAAATTGAATATATAATAAAATTTAGGATATGAATATAGATTAAATATTACTAACAAATCATGTAAGAATAATATTCTGCATATAAAATAAGAAACAAGAAAATTTTCACCTAATTATGAGTGAGGGTATTCTGTTATGAAATTTTTGAAGGAAGAATTAAGAAAAAAAAAAAACCTTTTTATAATCACGTGCAGCTGCTGCTATTACGTTTCCAAACGCTAGATTGGTGAGAGTGGACTTTACAGTGTCTGGATCCATCTTTATCTACCGAAAATAAAAAGAAAAAAAATTAAAATCCGTACTTTTAAATAATTAAGATGAAAACTTTATTATGGATCGCACCGTTGAGATCTGAATGAAGAAGATGCAAATGTTAAACTTAGGAGGCAAAAACACTTGTTCAAATATTTGTGAAGCTTCTTTTGTTGTGGTTGTTGATGGAATTTGAAGCTGAAGAGCGATCGAGAAAGAGGGAGGGAGATAGGAGGATGGAAATGGGTTGTGTCTGGGCCTGGGCCTGTTACAGTTTCATTTGGGTTTATCTCTACATTTTATTATTATAAATTATATTTGAATATCTAATAAATCATTAAGACAACAACAAATAATTTAATCCAAAGACACAAATCATTAAGTTTCAAAATTTTGAGGAAAATATATAAAAAATTATCTCTTTTCTTTTTTAAATATAAAAAATGAAGATAAAACTTATGCTTTCAAAATAAAAATTGAATATATTCAATTTTTAACCATTGACTAAAATTTGTAGGAGGAACAAAGATTAAAAGATAAATAAAAAAATAAAAGTTATCGAGATAAATAAAATTATATGATAAATTAAAACTTTGACCGAATGTGAGTGATTTTCGGCACAATGGTTGCGTGAAAATGATCATAAATTAAAAGGAAGTTGATGAATAGAGAGATTTCAGTAACATAGAGCAAAAACGTCTTACTAATTTTTTGTGGTTGGATTTAAGCGGTCCAAATACAAGCTTCAAAGGCAGCTGTCAAACAAATTCAACTTCACATATCTAAATATAAAGAAGAATAAAGATATGACTTTTGTAGAGGAGAAGGAAAGGAACACAATGGTGGTACTGGTGGTGGAATGGAAAACGGTGGTCGGTGTTGGGCCATGGGCCACCGAGAAGTCGAAGGTAGTGGTGGTTTTAGAAAGAAAATAATTGTTATGGTGGAGAGAGATTGAAGGGAATTAAATGAAAAATAATAATAAAAGAAAGAGAAGAATAAACACTAATAACTCGATGTTAATAATAGTAAAAAATGTGTATAGTTAGGAGTGATGTGTGCACCTAGAAGACAAAAAAGAGGAATAAAACATTAATTGTAACCGATGAGATTTACTCTTCCTTAACGACCGAATCCAATTTTTTAAGATATGTTTCTTTAATTAAAATGATTATATTTTAAAAATAAGAATGTGTATTTATAATTTATTTTAATTAATTAATTAATTGGAGAATTGTTGATATATAGAGTAAGTTGTCAATAATAAAAGTGAATTATTATATACGTGTTAAATTCTCATTAATACAAAATTTTAAATAATTATCTTACCTGAGATAGATGGTAACTAATTAGATTTATCATTCATTAATAATTTTTTTATTGAACTATTATGCACGGGATCGTTTTTAATTTATCATCTACAAAATAAGTTATTACTAATAAAATTGAATTATTATACACGGCACAAGTTTTTATTAATAAAAAATTTCAAAATAATTAATTTACTTGAGACAAATTGTAAAGACAAATTCTTATTGATAAAAATTTAAAATAACTATCATATACAATAATACTTTTGATTTATCATCTACAAAATAAAAATGTTATTGATAAAATTAAAATATCATACACGAGACAATTTTTATTATTGATACTACAATTTCTAATTGAACAATCATACACGGTAAAAGCTTTGATTTATCATTTAAAAAATAAGTTGTCACTAATAAAATTGAATTATCAAAATAAGTTGGCATCGATAAAAAAAATTAAAATAATTATCTTACACGAGACAAGTTGTGAGTCATATGATCTAACTTTCATACATGAGACAAAATAAAATATTTTCATACAAAATACAAATTTTCACTAATAAAATATTTAAAAATAATTATCATACAAAAGATAACTTTTAATTTATCATCTACAATAAGTTGTTATTAATAAAATTGAAATATCATACATTAGACTAATTATCATAGATAAAAATTCAAAATAATAATCTTACACCAGACAAGCTATAATTGATAAGATTTATCATTCCTATTACAACTTTTGATTGAACTATCATATACGATAAAAGTTTTAATTTACCATCTATAAAACAAATTGTCGCAGATAAAGTTAAATTATTATACACTTGACAAGTTATCATCGATTAAAAATTCAAAATAATTATCTCATAGGGACAAGTTATAAGTGATAAGATTTAGTTTTCATTCATAAGACAAAATTTTAAATAACTATCTAACACTAGACACATTTACACCTTTATTTTATTATTCAATGCAAGTTGACATTCTTTATTCGAACTATCATAGACGATACATGTTTTTAACGATAAATTTTTTTAAAAAAATATATAATATACGCGACAAGTTGACACTGATGAGAATGAACTGTCATTCATAGGAAAAATTATAATTAATGCGATTTAACTATCATACAATGATAAGTTATGACTAATAGAAATTTCAAAATAACTATCATATACAACACAAATTTTGATTGATAAGATTGAACTATCAAATACAAGCTAAGTAATAATTGATAAAAAAATTTAAAATAATCATCATACATAAGATAAATTATCACCAAAAAGATTAAACTATCAAACACGAGACAAATAAATTTCATTGATTATGAAGTCATACAAAAATTATGAAGTCATACAAAAATTATGATGTTTTAATTATAATTTTTATAGAAACAATACACAGGACAAATGTCAAACTACGAAATGACCACTACATGTGAAACCAGTGCGAATGCACAAGTATTTTGTTAGTTTTTTTATTTATTTATTATAAATTCATAAATAACCATCAAATCTAGCGCAAATGACGACTATATAAGATTTGTGAGTGTTGTAAATATGAGATATCGAGTTCTATTCAAAATGAAAAAAAAAATCATAAATAGCTTCTTGTAATCACAAACTAAAGATATATTAGAGTTCGTTTGTTATAGATTATAAAAAAGTGATTTTAACATTCTCTAATTTAGAATTTTTTATTAAAAAAACATACATATTGTGCGACAGATGCAAGTGAGTATCACTACTCTGAACCTCGTCGTGTGTTAGAATTTCTGAAAATTTTAGGCCACACATGCTAAAGTAGATTTTTCTCATCAAAATTAGGATAGGTTTGTGTGGAAAACCACGAGTGCATATTTTATTTTCATGTTAGTCTTTATATTGTCATTAATTAAGTTAGAAAATTTTAATATTTAAATTTTATTGATTATAATTTAATTTTTACAAACAATAATGTCAATGATACACATTTTTTGGGTACAAAATGGTAAAAGCTTTTATTATTGTTATTATTTTGGTTTAACTACATCATTGATTCTCATTTTCACCTATTTATTAATTTGGTTCACCTATTTTAGGATTTGATAATATTGGTCCCTTATTCAGATTTTTTAACTAAAAAATAATGATTTAACGTATTTTAAATAATGTGACATACAATCTCGTGATGTAAAACCATCTAGACACAATAATTATTCATATGTTATTAATAACATTACAAAATCAATAATTTCATAAGTTAAAAAGTGTAGTTTTTAGAGGTTTTTATTGTAATTTAATAGGTATTAATCATTCAAAATCATTATATCGATACATCAAAATAATAGAATTTTTTAATTAAAAAATTTGAAAAAATAATCAAAATAATTTGATTTTAAAATAAGAAAATCAATTTCACGAATTTAGTAAAAATAAAAAGATCAAAATTATAAAGTCTATTATTTTTATATGATTGATGTATTATTTTTTGGTTTTCCATTGCTTCCACCTAGAATAATAGCATTCGAGTTGTGGGAATCACTAAATTAGTGTGGGCAACCGCCCATACTTAATTTTGAAAATTAATATTTTTAGTGTGTAATACACTAAAAAATAAATTATATGATAAAGGGAACAAATTTATATTATAGATTGTCCCTCCACTATATTTTAATTATTGTAAAATAAACACGTGAGTTTTATTATAATAGTCTTTAAATTTATTAAAATTATAAAAATAAAGTTAAAAATATCTTTTATTAGTTATTTTGTCTTTAAATGTGTTTTTTGCCAATCAACTTATTCCTTAATTTTTGTTAATCATTGTGATTTATAAAATTACCAATAAAAAATATATTTGATAAAGTGTTCATAATTTTGATAAGTTGATATACTAAAAACATTACATGCGACAATAGTTAAAAGATATACAATACACACACTACTCATAATTTATGGGTCCGTCTATCAATATGAATATTTCTTTAATGAAATTCAAACTCGAGTTTGCTAAATTGTGAGAATTTAGCTTATTTCACCAGCCTCAACATGTGTTGGTACTTACATCTTTATTTATCGTTAGTTGATTGTGAGAATTTAGCTTATTTCACCAGCCTCAACATGTGTTGGTACTTACATCTTTATTTATCGTTACAACTAAGCACAAATGCAATTAATAATCAACCTCGACAATTTAAAGAGAGAAAAAAATCAACCACGACAATAATATATTGAATAGTGATGCTATTAGTTTATTTTTGTTAGTTGCAATTTTAATTCATTTATTTTCATCAATTCAGTGAATTAATTTCTTTATTTTAAAATCTGATAATGTTGATTTTTCTTAAATTTTTTAACAAAAAAATATGATGTAACCTATTATAAATGATGTGTTATATGATATCATGATATAGAAACATTAACTATTTATGATCAGTCATTAATTCAATTACAAAAATAAATAATTTTTGAAGTTGGAACACATTTTTATAGAGAATTTTATTATAATTTTATGAATGTTAATCCTCCAACATATCATATCATATGTCGCGTCAATTAAAAATATGTTAGATTGTAATTTTTTTACTTAAAAAATTATATAAAAGAATTTAAATTATTAAATTTTAAAATAACAGACAAATTTCATAAATTGATGAAAATAAAAAAACTAAAACTACAATTAACATTTTTTTTTAAAGAACGATGCTATTGGAATATTTTGTTTGTGCCAACTTGAAATAAAAATAAAACACACCATCAAAAATACACCAAATACCATTAAAGAAAATAGCAAGTGGTGCGTGTTTTTTTTT
>JBBPBR010000007.1:14574623-14590948 GCA_037974775.1 Cicer pinnatifidum | reverse complement strand
AAAAAAGTAAATAATAAATGCCAACAAAGAAAAATGGAATCATATATTTAATTGAATAATTGTACAACGAAAAAATCAGTTAATACAATTAAGGAAAAAGTACAATGTGTGTGCTAATTGCTTTTTTAATTATTAGAATTATATTTTTATTATTATTATTATTATTATTGGAATTAAAATATGTCAATAACAAGTAATTCTCCATTAAAGAAAAAAGCGAAGTACTACTGTATGTGAGGGAAAAGAGTATACTCTAATTGATTTGTACCGCAAAACAAGATAAAAAAAGACATATCCGTACACTATCAGTATATTTTATGAACACAATTTTCTATATATATGCTCCCCGTTTCAAATGACTCTTAGACACGATTCTATTTTTTGAATTTCTCTCATTAAAAAAAAAAAAAAACAAATTAGAATATTTTTGTCGAAATAGTGTGACTTTAATGGATTTTTTTATTAATATATCTCTTTTTTCTTTTTTAATTTTTAAATTAAAATACCCTATTTAAATTTTATATACTAAATTGTCTTACTTTTTTAGATCAGTTAGAGGTCGTGGTCTAGGGGTGTAACATGTTGAAGTCAAATTTTTTTTCCCTCGTTAGGAAGTCGTTGGCGGGATGTGACCTTCCAAAGAGATTTGTTAATTTTTTTTGTGTTAATTTAATAGTTAATATATTAATAAATAATTATATTAAATAATACATTAATAAATAGTAATAATAATAATAATAATAATAATAATAATATATTATTATTAAAAGAAAGTTTGTTTTTCAAATTATACAGGTCTACTTAAGAAAATAAATTACATTGCCTAAAAAATACTTAATTTTATTTATTTTTTATCAATGAAAAATGTACTTAATAAATTTACAAAAAGAAAATAAATTACATTCCACAAATACCTCCTTTCAATTAAATATAATTGGCCCATTAAAATATTTTTTTCAAAATACAATTACTTCACAATAGAAAACTTACATTTCATATTGTCATCATTCTCTCCATCTCACTTGTTTTGTTGGGTGAATCTCTATTTCCCTTTGTATGCAAATTTTCTTGCCTTTATTCTATTGAACTTTTTTTTGTTGCAACTGATCATATGTATTTGTTAGGACCAATTATTATTTGTTTTTTTTTGCATTTTATGGATTTGATTTACTTTTTCAATTATGTTAGATTTATTTAAAGATAAAAGCACAAGAGTGACACGCAGTAGAAAAATTTAATTTGAACCATTATAAATATCTATATTATATAGTTATGTTGTGCCTATACGTTTATTCGATGTTGTTCTTATCACTTTATTATGTAGTACTTATAAACCTTTTTTCTTGAAACGCAAAGATGAATATATGGACAAGAGATCAATACTTATATTTATAAATGAATGAATGGATTATTTCAATGTTATTTGCTTCAAACCTAATGAACATTTATGATGTTCTTTATAGTTTGACGAATGTATAACATATAGTTTTGTTAGCATTGAGATGTTAAAGATACATTCAAATGAGAATTTAGCGTTGGTAATATTTTATTAGGCCTCCAAATTATCACAATATACATTTTTGTCTTACATTAATATAACATGTGTTTGTAGATTGATTGAGATGATGATTTACTTTGCAATTGAAACAAAATTAGTAGATCAAAAAATATGATTTTTATTGTTTTTTTTTTAATTTATTTTCCTCATAATTTTATCATCTTCTACTTTTATTGGTTGAAATGTATATAGATTTCATAAAATTAGTGTAAAAGTAACATAATTCAATAATATTCATTTTAATTTCACTTAATAAAATAAAATATAGTAAAAAAATGCTTGCATTATAGAATGTGTTATTACAGCTCTTAAAAAATGTTTTTAATCCGCGACCAATATATAGAATCTTCTTTGAAAATAAAAAAGTTGAGCCATGGTCGACCTACAAAATTATTGAGCAATAAAGTGATAACTATTCCCCACTCAAAAAACAATTAATTTTTTGGTTGAATTGAGTAATGAGTCGTCAACTTCGCGCGGCCCATAATAGGAGTGAAAGACGGGAATATCGCTATCAATATCGTTTTTGGATAAAAAGTGGATGGGACAAGGTGTACAACGTTGGTGGAACTGATCATAACTCCTCCATCCCACAAACTCGGAGTACACTACAAATCTACAATGATACAGATAATTAAAGCCGGTGATTAAATTGAATTTTTATTTATTATATTTTTTTAAATTTGTTTTTATTATGTCATATATTGAATTTATATACAAAATTATTATTTTTTTTATCTGGTCTTATGAAGTAAATTTTTATCTCTTATTTTCATTAAAATATATAAAGTTTTTTTTTCTTCTTTGATACATGAAGTCGGTCGCAATAACTTTAAGATATATTTTTTATTTAATATATTATATTCATATAATTTAATTTTTTATTAATTAATTTAAATTTTTTTCATTTGTTAAAAAAAACTAACAAATATCTCCAAAATGGAACCTCGTATAGAAGAAAAAAAAATGAATTTTTTTTTTTTTTACCTACGGTGATCTTACCACCTCTTAAAAATAAAAATAAAAATAAAAAAGATTTTTTTTTTATATAGATTTCAACGTAATGTATAATATAGTTTTTTTTTAAACGAGGTCATAAGTTCGTGGGTACATTGTTTCACACATAAGAACTAAGAAGATTCCACTGGTTATTTATTATTGAACACAGACTCCACCAAAATATGATTTAATTCAATAAAAACGAAATGACACGAGAAATATTCAAAGCTTGCCTGTAATTCATGTCTCATTCACAAATCGTTTTTTTAACGGATGAAAGGAAATTTCACAAATCATTCAAAAATATTTACAGCCTATGTAGAGATGGCATGTTAATTACAGTACGTGGGTGAAAAGTATTAACAATACTATATGATTAATTTTTTATTTACATTACAATATAAGATTCATACATCATCAAGCAGACATCCATTGCATTGCCCAGATTAAGTTTGCAAATCGTCAATTAAGGATCATTACATCTAAAGGAAAGACGTGTTTTTTATGTGGGAGTGGATGGCCTATTGGCCTAACCTTCTTCTTCTGCTTCAATGGGGATTTTGGAGCATAGCAAGTGCATAATTATGGGTTATGACTCCTCACCATTCAAGTTGTCATTTTCACTCGTCTATAATATCCAACCTGGTATTCTTGAGAAATAATTAAGTGGCATTCCATCATATATCAATTCAATTTATTCTCTCTTTTAAGGAAAAAAATCAGATTTCTTTTTTTGTTTGTATCGCTATACAATATAATAGTTTTGAAGAAAATTGGGAAACTAGCTGAAGGGGGGTCGCATCACAATATTGTTGTCTATATTAGAATATAAGCTAAAATAGTAATCCACCGTGACCAATCGTCTGTCATTTAAATATCACAGAAAAAAGTTTGGCTAATCATTTTAAGCACACGAGCTCATGTCACAATTCCATTTACCTGTGATGCTCCTAAAATAGCAGGCGCAACTTGTATTATTTCATCTACTGTAATGTAACGTAGCTTTCAAACAGCAGTATAATAGTGGAAGGTATTTCAATCAGCATCCAAGTCTGTTATTATCATACAACCCAAGTTTATATTTAGTCCACTATTTATTTAAGAAGAATTATTGAATCCAAATATTTAGCCGCTTTGATGATCAACCTTGACGTGAAGTTATTTTGATTAATAAAAAATCGCTTTCATTACTTGGCAATTTCTTACATTAATGTGTGTCTTCTAGCAATAGGAATCTTCTAGCTTTTATACTAGCAATATTTCCAAAGATGCTCCTCGTTCTAATATTTTATAAAACAAAACATCTCGACTTCCACAACACTGTCATCATACCAATTTAAATAGCATTATTATAAGTGTAATCCAACTGAACTATATTCAAGACTTTATTTCTTGGCTTTTATTCATCACCATTGTTTAGAGAAAGGGCAACAATAAAACAAGAGATGTTGAGTCTATGGAGGGAAGAACTAGTATTTGTAGTGCATAACTATTATGACATAACCATGGTCTTATTTTTCTCTATAGGACTAACATATTTGGCTTCAAGAGCTTGGAAAAAAACTACAAGCAAGAGAGAAAATATCCCTGGTCGGCTGGGATTACCACTTATTGGGGAAACTTTTTCTTTTCTTTCAGCCACTAATAGTACAAGAGGATGTTATGATTTTGTCAGACTAAGGCGATTATGGTAAGTGACTTACTTCCATTCCATCTTGATATATGTACAAATTCAAGAACCCTCTCAAACATACAGTGACTGATATTCATTGTTTTATCTTCAAAGGCTAGCTAAACTTTGTTTTCATCACCTCAAGTAGAAAAAGTAAGAGTGATCATAATCGGTGAATTTTTACTGGCATAGAATGGAGTCAATTAGAATTTAGAAAGTATTCACCAACAGGTGAATTTTGTTTTGGTTTAAACATGCAACAATACAATAACCTTGATTATTATCTGTAGTTTTAATTAGACCTGTATAATACTAAGCTGAATATTAGACTAAAGTATTTTTTATACCACACTAGTATTTATTATAAAGTTTTGTCAGAATTCTAATAATAAAAGATATGTCAGAATTCATATAATAAACTGGAAACATGAGCAAATGGAACAGGGGTAATTTGTTGATTTGATGTAAGTAGGCATGGGAGATGGTTCAAGACAAGGCTCTTCGGCAAGGTCCACATATTTATTCCTAATCCTGAAGGTGCGAGGATGATTTTTTCTAATGACTTTGATCTTTTCAACAAGGGTTACGTAAAATCAATGGCAGATGCCGTGGGAAAGAAAAGCTTATTATGTGTACCTGTTGAGAGCCACAAAAGAATAAGGCGTCTTCTATCTGAACCATTCTCAATGATTTCCTTATCTGCATTTATCACAAAATTTGATAAAATGTTGTGTGGAAGGCTGCAGAAGATAGAAGAAAGTGGGAAAAGTTTCAAGGCATTGGACTTCTGTATGATGGTAATTTAAAATACCAATTTCTGAGTTGAAGTATAATGTGATGTGATGTGACTCCTACTAACTCCTATGAAATGTTTGACATATAAAGATGACATTTGATGCAATGTGTGATATGCTTATGAGCATCACGGAGGATTCATTACTCCGACAGATCGAGAAAGATTGCACTGCTGTCTCTAATGCCATGTTGTCCTTCCCTGTCATGATTCCTGGCACCAGATATTATAAAGGCATCACGGTTAGTGATATTTACC
Source organism: Cicer pinnatifidum (assembly GCA_037974775.1). Lineage (NCBI taxonomy): Eukaryota > Viridiplantae > Streptophyta > Magnoliopsida > Fabales > Fabaceae > Cicer > Cicer pinnatifidum. The sequence goes on along the minus strand of JBBPBR010000007.1, from coordinate 14,585,668 downwards.
CAAATATGGGATTTACTAGTCCTTTATTGTATGTAAATTAGAATGTCCTACTAGGATTTAATTTGAGTGATTGATTTAATTAGAATGTCCTACATGGAGTTATTTCCTTTTGCTTCCCTGAAGTTTCATTAAGGTTGAACTAAAGACGATAGCTAAAACAGGCTCGTAAAAGGCTCATGGAAACCTTCAAAGAAATAATTGCTAGACGTAGGAGGGGAGAAGAGTCTCCAGAGGATTTTCTGCAGTCCATGTTGCTGAGAAACTCATTTCCAGCCAGTGAAAAGCTTGATGACTCAGAGATTATGGATAATCTTTTGACATTGATAATTGCTGGACAGACTACTACAGCAGCAGCAATGATGTGGAGTGTAAAATTTCTACACGACAACAGAGATGAACAGGACATACTCAGGGTGAGATGCTGCAAAGTTTTTGTTGTTATTGTTGTTATTATTATAAAATCATGGACCCAACCCAAAGATCTAGATTTATTACCAGTTGTAAGTATCAAAGTTATGTTAAACAACAGAATTATATATAAAATTTGCAAGTCTTTTTCAATAGTATTATTAGTTTGGCGCTATTTGAAAGAGATGAACCTCATTTCCTTTCTTGAGGGCAGGACTAGGTGGTATTGGATCGGAGAGGGAAAACTATTGTGTTCTACTTTGTTATAGAAAATCATGTTCTCCTTTGCACGTTTGGATAATGTTTCATCTTGACTTACAGGAAGAACAATTGTCTTTAATCAAAATGAAGCCAGACGGTGCTTCACTTAATCATGAAGACATCAACAACATGCGTTATGGTTTGAAGGTTGGAGTTTAGACTTAAAAAAACTTTACTGTCTTTACATAACCTAAAAAATGATTACTTGTCTACAAACTGGAAGCACCTACTACAGAATTACTCAAATGTCAAGAATCTCTCTGTCATCTCTCCAGGTAGTTAAGGAAACACTGAGAATGTCTAATGTCCTATTATGGTTTCCTCGTGTTGCACTGAACGACTGTACAATTGAAGGTAAACTACTAAACACCCTTAAAGATAATTAAAATGAAGTTTTCATTGAATTCAGCCTCAACTATTCGAGGGCTTCCATCATCAGTCTCTCTCTGGTATTCATGATTATGTTATTAACTATACAAGTGGCAACAACAGGGTATGAAATCAAGAAAGGTTGGCACGTTAACATCGATGCAACTTGTATACATTACAACTCAGATCTATTCAAGGATCCATTGAAATTCAACCCACAAAGATTTGATGTAGCTAGCTCTCTCTCCCTCTCTAATTTTTGCTTTTTGTTTTCTGGAGTGTTTTATGTCATGTCCTCGTGTCAGAAAATTATTTGACGTAATTATATCTGCAGGAAATGCAAAAGCCATACAGTTTCATACCTTTTGGATCAGGGCCTAGGACTTGCCTTGGGATGAATATGGCCAAAGTGACAATGTTGGTCTTTTTACACAGACTAACTAGTGGTTACACGTGAGTTTTTTCTGCCATACCAAAATTTATATCCTTTTTTTCTTGAACGGACAGAGATTAAAATATACTGCTGCATAGGTGGACCCTTGATGATTTAGATACTTGCTTAGAAAAGAAGGCACACATACCTAGACTAAGGAGTGGCTGTCCAATAACATTGAAGCCCATAAACAAAAGCATGCCAGAGGCATAAACAGGGGTCATGAAAGACTAAGAACGATGCAGCAGACAGCTGTGTATATCTGCAGACTTGTGGTTTTGAGGCAAACAACATCAGACAAAATAAATCTGTGCAAGAATTATTAATGCATTAATCAAATTAGTGCACTACTTTCAAGAATTGATATTCCTAATCTATGGTTTGTATACTAAGTATATAAATATAAATTGAGTATTAAAACATAAGTTGCAAGTTAATCTGGTGGTGGAGGATCACGAGACCTGTTATAACTTTGGGGTAAATCACCACAAAGAATAACCAGCAGCTTGTTAGAACAGTGTGTGGGAGGAGAGATCAGCATTTCGTGTGTTTTGTACTGTTTGAATAAATCAATCACATAACATAGATGGAGGGTAAGGACTTCTTGTGTCTGAATATATGAATTAACCTGCACATTAAAACTCATATACAATATTCACTACAACACACAACAGAAAATTACTCATGAGTTGTAGCTGTACCAAGCAGAATAGCATAACTAAGGGTCCGTTTACTTTTCACTTTCTTATTTTCATTTTCACTCCAACTAATAAACATAAGATAATATAGATCAAATATTTCTCTCACCGTGTTTCTTTTACACTGTTTTCACTGTTTTTAAAGATGCATTCTTCCTAATTTGCCTTTTATCTTCTCTTTATCACAATTGTGTACTACATGAGTCTTCCATCTCTTTGTTAATTTAAAATGAACAGGGATTTTAAAGACTGAAAACTAAAAATGTTATCTGAAAGTAAACAGACCCTAAGTGACACACTGGTATAAATAGATATAATCCAAATATTTTGAAATCTAACAAACCTTAGTTTTTAAGTGACTTTCCACTTCACAAATAATAGTCTATCAATTTGCCCCAGTTAGGAAAGCTCAAAGCAGGTGGGCCCAACATTCCTTGAGTAGCCTCCAAAATTCCTTGAGTTTTCTTACCTAAGCATTGTTGCTTCTGTGCATTTTCGGGTTTTCCTAATCCATAGTTCGAGTCAAATGAAATTGTATTTCTTTCTTCTGTAAATTCAAATTCTGTAAACACAGTATCTATCAAACTCTCAAGCGGCTATATGAATTACGGATCAGAATGCTTCGAAGTTTAAGGTACACTATCAACAGTAAAAAGCAGAGTTGATAACTGTGTTAGTCATAGATGGTAAACTATGATTTGTTACATAAACCATCACTTGCACTTTCTTCTTTAAACATCACGCTTGCATTTGCTACATTATTAAGAAAATTTGCATCATTTAATACTAGATTCTTCACCTTCACAAATTTGGTAGGTATCAAACAGTGACAAGCAGCCATTATTAGCAATGTAGCGTACAGAACACTGACATGATTAAAGTACATAGATGGTAAACTATGATTTGTTACATAAACCATCACTTGCACTTTCTTCTTTAAACATCACGCTTGCATTTGCTACATTATTAAGAAAATTTGCATCATTTAATACTAGATTCTTCACCTTCACAAATTTGGTAGGTATCAAACAGTGACAAGCAGCCATTATTAGCAATGTAGCGTACAGAACACTGACATGATTAAAGTACATACATATTGAACCTCAATGAATAGAAATGGACTTGTATTGTTTGACTGTACTTGTGATAGCCTGTTCCACTGGTAGTCTTTCCATGCTTGAAGCCCCATAAAAACCATGGACTCCCTTGGTTCTCTTCAATATAAATTCTGCCTCTTCTGGACCAGAAATCGGACCTGCGTATTCCAGTCCATTATTCTCAACTGGGACTAAAAGTTGACAGATATAGACCACTATATTTATACATTGAGAACAGTGAAAGCAGTAAGGTTCAATAACTACATCACGACTCAGCCTTGCAAACAGCCAAAAGAAGTTAGGAAAAAGTCCCTAGCAAACTAGGAATTAAGCACACCAAGAACAAATACAATAACTTAATGAGGTTGAGACACTTTTGCATCCATGGCAACAATATAATTTACCATTAACACATACAATTGTCACTCTACACGGATCTCTCACCCAAAGCACACTCAAGTAATAACTCTCAATGAAAAATCATCCAAGACAATTCCATAAAAATTCCCCACTGGATTTGGCATTTTTTACTGAAATGTCTGTTCTGAGTGAGGTATAGTAAATTACCATACCTCACTCTGAATAGACATTACAGCCTAATGTCTACTTTCTGTTTTTTGGCTCAAAGCGTTCTAATTCCATTTTATCAAAGCCCTTCCATTATTGATCTATTTTAGAGCCAGCATTCCAATGATACATCAAGTGTGTCCCTTCTCATTTCCTCACTAAGGGCCAACTTCAAGTCCTATAAACTGGCCTTCTTTTTCTTCCCCCTTTTTCATCTCATAGTTTTCAGTGTGGGTCCATCTAAAATTTAAGGCAACAATTTAAGCTAAAAAGCTCAATACAATAGAAGCATTTCAACATGGATGGAAAACATTATGAGTTTATGAAGTACTGACGCCCATGTGGACAGCTCAAACTTAATGTATAGGAAGATGTCTTTTTTCAGACTTCCAGTTATTTGATGAAAAACATTCTATACTCTGTCACTAGACCTAGAATTTAACAACTGGCAGGAGAACACAAAATTTACTATTTAATCTATCAAAATACATTAATACACAAACAAAAAGATTTTGAGGGGATGTACATACCTCCATGGCACAGCACAATAGCACTAGGATTTATCCTATGTGTTGCATCTGCAATAGCTTGAACAAGAACAACACTTTCGTCAAGTGAAACAGCTGTTTTTGCCCCTATGGAGCCTGTTGTGGTTAGACCCATATGGGCTACTATAATATCGGCACCAACTTTAGCCATTTCAGTAGCTTCATGTTGATTGAATGCATATGGAGTTGTCAAGAGACCCATTTGATGGGCTTTTTGGATCATCTCAACTTCCAAGCTGTTGATTAATATGAAAATGAATCAAAGTTGTCAGAGGGGTAACAATCCAACTTATGTGGTTGCTGTATTGAGAAATATTCCCATAACACCTACCTGTATCCCATTCCTGTTTCTTCAAGATTTTGCCTAAAATTACCATCATACAACCCAACAGTTGGAAAATTTTGTACTCCAGACAATCCAGTAGACTCCACCTGTTTAAGGAAGTGATCCATTCGACGGAAGGGATCTGTTGCACATACACCAGCAAGAACTGGTACCTTCTTTACCACCTGAAAAGTGAAAACCAAAGATCAGTATGTAAGACAGACTGAAAGATAAGGAGATTCATTGCTACCTTGACAAGGGATTACTATGACATTATTTCCAAATTATTACCCAAGATAATTATCGATGGTGAATAATTTATTATAGCTAGCGGCAAATGTGCTCAAGAATTAGTATTCAGTATCACGTTCTTAATTGTCATGAACCAACTATCCCAAAAGCTTAGACTACTAAATGAAGTCACATGAACAGCATTAGAGCATATTTCTAACCTTAACTTCCATGCCAATTAATGAAAATTTATTTTAGCATCAATGATGTTGTAATATGACTATGAGAACCAACGAAATCAAACAACAAAATCTCCAATACAGGTACTTAGGTGGTCATGCAATAACCAGTTCTTTCGTGCGCCATTGGAGACTGTTGTCATGACACCACATATAAGAACGGTTCTTTCGTGCTTTCTGCTTTACCATTGGACCTTTACCCCCAACAGCCCACAGTCCTTCCTAACATCTTCCTCCTTCAACACTCTCTCCCACAGTGATGTACAGTTTTTATTTCTAAATATTTTTCCACAATTCCATTCAAACTTTACAACATTTAACTGTTTAGTTTGTCCAACTTATCACCTATATTTAACAATAATCTTGAAATTGTGTATGTTCAAAATTCAAATTAAGAAGCATCTGAAAAATCAGCCACTTGAAGTGAACAATACTTGAACAGAAATTAGCAGTTGGACAATATTTTCAGTCTCTAAGAACAAAAGTATAGAAAAAATGTGTACTGGCAAAACTTCATTGGCCATGTCAAGCACAACAGCATTAGCATCAGCAAATGGTAACAACCCTGCTAATGAACCTCTCCCAGCCATCCGGAAGCGCCCCGAGTTGTACAATACTATTAAATCAACTCCTCCGGCTTCTTCAAACTTGGCAGATATACCAGTCCCAGCACCAGCTCCTATTATAGGAATTCCTTTATCTATTTGATATTTAAATTGCTGCAATATTAGCTGTGTTTTCTCCAAAGTTTCTGCCAGCAGAAATGAAAGCGGTACTTACAAAGTTAGACAAAAGGCCAATTATTTCTTCCAAATTTAACACAAGTTTAACACAAAAAGAAGCTATTGGCATTGAGTAAATATTTTTTTAGGCGAACATCCCGACACTAATTAAATTTCACAGAAAAGTTAACATGAATAATGAATAAAAAAACAACAACTATTCATTGCAAAGTGGTAGCCATTGTTGGAAACCTGGAAAAAGAATATGCATATTATTTGAAGAGCCTAATCACTAGAAAATCAGTATTTATCACATCTAGAATTGTCATAAACAAAATATTTTGAATAAGTAAAGCATAATGCAAATCTAAATGAAATGAGAACCTGGTTTTGCATCTGGGAATTCTCTAGGTGTATAGACAATGGTCCCAAAGCTTGATGTATTTGAAACAGAATCCTCATGGAAGTGTTCAACAGACTCAGGAATGGCTACTGGTGGATGAGTAGAATCTTTACCAGTTTGCTCATTAACCACTAAAAATGCATCAACTAGTGCATTTGCAAATTCAAGGTCATTAATATGATGGGGATACACCTTTACCTGCACAATACAAAACTTTTGACCTTAAAATGTCTTCCTAGCAACAAGTAAAATAAAACCCAAGCGAAATTGAAACTTTACAGTTCACAAATACCTGTCGATTATCATCAGTCTGAATAAGCCTTTGTAATTCGTGAAGAAGAGTGCCAGTTGCCTCTGGATCATAAAAAGGCTTACCTGGTGCATCTAAAGCAGATATACCTTTTTCTGGAAGACAAACACAGATCTTAGAAGATGATCTGTTCAGTTTATTTGCTATGAAATCAGCAAATTTTCTGTTCTCATCCACTGTTGTTCGCATGAGTGAAACCTGGAAAGAGAATCAATTGATTTATTATATTAGCACGACAAAATCAGCCATTTCAACACGTCAAACATTTTTAATTCCAGTGAATTATAAAATGCATTTTGAGTAGTCCAATATAACATCACTGATATATCTTGCTTTGGTCAAAGTCGTGGGATCGGGGGGAAATATATGATCAATATGGGTAATAAAAGTGATATAGTAATCATGGCAGATACGAGTAGTTTTCAAGCAAAAAACAAAACAGAACACCTTAGTCATGTAGTGTAGTCATCACCTAGTCACCTGCTTATTGTGTTCATATATATTTCTCTGCTGGAAATTCTGTGGTATGGTATCTTTTGCTCCAAAGTTAACCATGTCTAATGCTCCCACACTCAGGACCAGGGGGATTTTCTTCTCTATTATAACATCAAAGCGAGAACTGTCACAAGCCATTACGCCTCCAACTATGTAGTCTGCTACCTCTGTTGTTGTGATGTCCAAAACACCCTAAGCAAAATATGAGAAAGGAATATTTATAAAAAATACAAATAGAGGTAGGAATGCATAAAGAAGAATCTGAATCGAAACAAACAGAATACAAGCAACTCCACAAAGCTCATCCAAGTTAAGTGTCTGCTTTCCCAAAATAGCCTATGTATACACAAACAAATCTAAAATAATCTGAATAAGTGTTGGCAACCATGAAAGTAAAACTGAAATTTGTGATCTATGTAAATTTAATATTCTCTGAAGGGTCAGGCTCAATGGTTTAGCCTAGACAGTCATGCAGTTAGAGCAACGACCTTTTCTGTCAATGTACATAAAAAAGGCCTATGATATCCTTGTTAAAATATCCTTTTAATTGGTATTCATATATGTTTAATATCATAGGCCTTGACCTTTTCCTCAAAAAAATAAAAAAGGCTTTGACCATGCTACTCAAATTTGCGATGAGATTAAAAAAGAAAAGACAGTACTAATAAGTGAGATTCTAAATTTAAAAAAGACAAACCAACTTCTTATGCTAATCTTCCAAAGCAGCTGCAAATCTCCAATGCTTTAAACAAAACACAACAAAAACATATCACTATCAACTAAAATTAGACTGTTGAATACATATAAACTTAGATATACTCTCAAATTATCAATTACCTGTATAAATCCTTCCCTAATCAAATTCTCCATAGCCCTGCCACCCACCCCAGTGGCATGAAAAACCAAACTCTCATAACCTTCTCGATGCAACCTATCTCTAACAGTATCAACACAAGGAGTAGTAACCCCAAACATAGTAATACCAACAGTAGGCTTATCATAAACTTGAGAAGAATCACTCAAATTCCGAACCCTTCCAACAACCATCCCAGCGAAAGCAGCAGCAGCATTGGACAAAACCACCCTGCTAACACTATTAACGCCGGCAACGTCAACAATAGACGGAAACAACACCAAATCGGAAGTTCCAACGTATGGTTCCGTTTGGCCACTAGCAACGGTTGAAACAATAAGCTTAGGGGTCCCGAGTGGAAGAGACCTGAACGGAGATGACAACAACGACGTACCTCCACTGCCGCCGATGCCAATAACTCCAGCGACACACTTATCGGAGTTAGATTTCAGCAAGAATTGCTCCAGCGCTTGGCTCATAACGGAAACAGCTTTGCCTCTATCTTGTGGAAGAAGCGCGGATTCATTTGAAACGGTGTCGTTGCAAGAGATAACATCGTTTCTTGAAACGAATTTGAAATCTGGTGAAGGTTGTGGTTGATTTGGACCGGTGGAAACATCAAGCACGATGATATCTAGTTTGGGGGAAATGTGATTGGAGAAGCGACTGAGATTGGAGTGAAGTGAATCGGAAAGGAAACGGAGTTCGTGAAGTTTGGTGTCTAGGGTCCCGACGCAGAAAACGCGAAGAGTGGTGGTGGTGGTGTTCGGTGCCATGTAAATTTTGTTGGATGGATGAAAAGTAAAAGAGGGAATGAAACCTTTTAGTAGTAGTTTACTTAATGATATTTAATGAGTAGTAATAATAATTCATTTGAGAGTCGTAAAAGGAAATAAAAGTGCTTTTAAATGTCTAATCTAATATCTTCGGCAAAAAGCTAATGAGAACCCAGTAAAATAAGCCTATATATATATATTGTATACCTATAGATGGATGTATACATAGTTAAGGATATTTTAGTTATTTTGATAATTTTCTTTCTATTCCTCGTAAATTAGTGCTCTCTTCTCCATCTTTTCTCTTCGTTTTTCTGTCTTCTTTTTCACCGAGAGTCTGAATGCTTCTTCATCTTCTTCTCTTTGTTTCTCCATCTTCCTCGTTGTCGCTCGCTCTCGTTGCATCCGATTTTTGTCGTTCAATCGCTCGCTGCATCCGTTCGTTAGCTCGCTCTCGTTGCTCTCGTTGCTCTCGTTGTTGCTTGTTGGATATTTTCACGGTAAGTTTACTTCTCTATATTATTATTGTTGCTTCTTTGTATGATTGTTGTTTCCTTCAATTTAGGGTTTTTAGTTATTGATTTAGGATTTTTATTTTTGCTTATTCGTTTAGGATTTTTGATTTTTAGGGTTTCTGTTTTTTTTCTTTTTCGTTTATATTTTTTGTTTCTTTGTTTATATTTTTACATATTAGTGTATAGTTCTAAATTACAGTTGCACTGATAGCACAAACATGTTTCAAATATATTATTATTATCATTATACCTTCAAGGTAATTTGCTAGTTTTTGAATGTTGGAAGCAACCAAGTTATGAAGTTCTTGACCTATCCAAACAGGACAAACAAATATGGAAATGAGCATACAAGTTGATGCTCCTATTATAACTGTTGAAAGTCTCTAATGTGCAATGTCGAAATGTTCTTGCACTTTGTACCCCGATACAGTAACCAAACAGAATGTTAATTTAAATGTTGACTTGATCTTTGGAAAAAAATCTTATAAATGTTGACTCTGCAACTGCAAACACACAACAACTTAATTAGATAAAATGATTTTACTTTATATGCTTAAATGATTTTGCTTTATATGCTTAAATGCTTGATATTCAAGTATATTTATGCCTATTATTTCAATTTAAACAAATTTAGTATCATAAATGAGCTATTTTATTAAAATGTTGATATTTTGGTATTTATTTTTCTACGATTCTGATACTTTAAGACATGGCACCGAAAAATTAAAAAAAATGTAAGGAATTTATAAATTAGTTGTGTTTGTATTGTTGCAATTTATTTATCAATATTAACCATATATTCATACTTTTCAGATACGTGCGAGACATGCATGTTTACCAAATTTATTGCATGAAATCAACCTTCATTTGACAAATACAAATCGAACTCAAATTACGACAACTCCATTCAAATGGGTTTTAGATATGCCAAAAAATTTACAAATTTCTGGTACTCTATTGTCAGAATTGGCTAGTAGGTGGGATAGACGTAGTGTGGGATTTATGATTAGAGGTAGCATAGTTAATTTTACTCCAAATGACGTATTTTTAGTTATAGGACTGCCAATAGTAGGCGACTCTTTGAAATATGAAAATGAGGAATGTGATACATTGTTATTGTTTAGAGAAAAAGAAGTAACTTGTGTTTATTTTTGTAGAGGAAGGCAAAAAAAAAAGTGAAAAAAGAGAGACAAAAAAGGGAAAAATATAAAAAAGGGGAAATTAAATGAAGAGATAGATTGTGTGGAGACACAAGTATTTGTGTTTAAAATTGTGTTCAAATATCATTGCTCTTTATATTAACTAGATTATGGGCCGCACGCTGCGCGGATATTAATGAATTAATTTTATAATATTTTATGTACTATAAATATAGTTATCTTATAATATTACTTTATTGATTTGCAATAATTGAATATGATTAGGAAAATTAAAATGAGGAAAAATTATGTTTATCACAACATCGAATTTAATTTATTAAAATATTTTATAAAATTTGTATGATAACTTATTCTATATGATAATTGTTTGACTCATTGTACTTTGATTGTTCATTTATTTTTCAACATATAATGGTACTTGTATTTATTTGATGAAATAAAATATAAAATACAAACTCAAAAATAAGATATAAAAATTTAAAAATATGATTGATTATTTAATATTTTTATTTAAAAAAATGTTAATGTTGAATGATATTGTAGCGTAGTCTAAATTTATTTGTTTTATTAGTATGATATTTTAATTGCAAGAATGAGAAGTTGTTGTAAAAAAATATTATTGAATATATTTCATC
>JBBPBR010000007.1:14514396-14525129 GCA_037974775.1 Cicer pinnatifidum | reverse complement strand
TGGAAAATTACTATCGGGAATTTCTAAAATGAATTTTTTTCGGTTTGAGAAGTTGAGAGAAAAATAAAATCATTTTTCTAGATATTTAGAATGTGGTGGTATGTTCAAGAAATCTAAATTGGTTTTAATTTTTATTATTCACTTAAGGTTATTTCAATAAATTAAGTGATATAAATTATAAAGATTTAAATATGTCATTGATTTAGATCCTTGTAAATTCTAACAATTTTTATAAAAGTCTTTTATGAACTTTTTTTAGTAAAAAAAATGGTAGTATAATTAATTTTAGACGAAATGGCACATGATGACTCTGTAATTATTGTTGACGGGATAATATATAGTATTTAAATTTTAAATTTATTTTAATAACTTATTTAAATATTTAATTAAAAACTTAAAACTAATTAATCAATTAATTAATACACAAATTAAATAATAAAAAACTCAAAAAACTTCAACTCTAAAAATTTTAATCTTTTATTTTGATCGCACCATACTCATAATTGAAATACATGGATTATTATAAAAAAAAAGAAGATGAAGGAAAGAAGAAATCCATAATAGCATCTACCAAAGAAATGCCCCAACAAACTCAACTGCATCAACTGGTCAATTCAACTCCAACCCTTTCTCAATCTTCAACAATATCTCATTATCTTTTTCCTTCATCTCTTCCTCAACCCTAACCATCTTATTGTTCTCCTCAACTTCTCTCATTTCAATTACTCCAAGTTTCCTCTCCAAACCCCTAACTTTCGTTTCCATCTCCGCATTCCCTTGTTTCAATAATTTCCCTTCCTTTTCTATCACCTCTATTTGACTCTTTTTTCTCTTTTAGAATCTTCTTTAGTTTCTCTACTTCCACTTTCGCTTTATCCACTTCTTTCTTACATCTTTATGTCACTGCCTTCAACTCCATCGTTGAATCCAATTTGCTTTGCAATTTATCGATCTATGTCTTCATCTTCTTGATCTCGTTCTTTTTTGTAATCTCTATTGCTAGTTTGTCTCTTTTTCCCTCCCTCCAAAATAATTGTCTTACCAAATTGTGTTTGAACTTGAAAAGTTAACGTTAAATATATCTATAAACAAAATATAATTTAGTAATAGTCATAAAAAAAAACATAAATTATACATGTTAATTATACTATTACTTTTTTTAATATGCAATATATCATAAGCTTCTTATAAAAAGTACTTCGTAGGATTCATAAGCCAATTTGTTTTTTTACCACGAAGCCTGAATTAAATTATGCATTATATATATATAGACTTTTACAAAAGTAGGCCAAAGTTCCAACAAGAAAACTATGCAGTTCATTACGATGAGTCTCCACAATAGTATAAATCAAAGAATTTAGAGATAGACTAAAATTAGTTAACTAATCAGCATAAAGATTATCTTCACTCCATATGTTTTAAAATTGGGCACGTCAATTTAAAGTCAAAAGATTGTGAGTATGTCGTACCAACTTAGAAATTGTCTCACTAAACTTGTTATTTATAACCATATCAATTAAAATTTTAGAGTCGCTTTTCACAATGAGTTGTGGAATGCGCTCTTTTCAAGCCATTATCAAACATATGTACATGCGTCACACACGCCAAAACTTCCTAATATAGCCTTTTATCTCCTTTGCAAGTATTATCGCTATTGAGCTTTATCCAACCTTATGATGGTTTATTCCAACCAATTGTTTTTTTTTTCTCTTAAGACTCCGATGAAGAGGTTGGGTTAAACACAAGTTGATCCCTCTAGTAAAATTTTGAATTACCAAAACAAAATTGTTTGGTTGTTAGACAATTATCTTTAAAAATAGCTTTATTAGTCCACGTCCACAAAAACTAACAAAGTGATCATGAAAGTTGTCTTCCAATTAACACGCAAAGCTCCAATCCAAAGCTTCTTGATGTTAATAAAATCCAATCCCTACAATCAAAAGTAAAAAAATCAACAATAAAATTAGATAAAACTAAATGGAGTCATTCTTGAATAGCGTAAACACAGTCCGGCATTACGTCTATAATCTAGGATTTTCATATATTCAATTAAACAATATTTAAATATCCAACAACTAATGTTAGATATGACTTTCGGGATAAGTAATTAAGAATTTGTCATGCAGGGATGGTGTAGGAAACCCATATAGGTTCACATTCTTACTACCAAATTATTATTAAAATATGACATTCTAACGATTTTTTTCCCTTTTCATAGAATTTCATTCCAATTTTCAATTGAATGAATTATTTGTGTAAACAATAATAAATAGCGATTAATTTCTATGCACGGTGTAATTTTTTTTTACACATGCATCAAATAAAAAACATATCAAATAAGTATTTATAGAGATATTTTAAAAATTAACTTAAAAAAGTGGTATTATGAAATGATTTAATTGAATATATGTGTAAAAAAATTTTAAACGTGTACACAAATAAATTTTAATAAATTATGTGATTAGAAAAATAATTAATTATCTCTACTTAAAGATATAAATTTGAAATTAGAGATGTCAATAGGCGGAGCGAACACATGTAGTAGTCCCTCTATTACATGCTTCATTGAATAAAAATAATATATATCTCTAACCCATATCCACGAGGTTACCCGTGTGAAAGGGTTTTTTTATATATATTGTCTCCTTAGAGATACCCATGGATATTTATAAATATTTATTAAATTAATAAAATATTTTTTTATAAAATAAAAAATATAATTCTACACATAATTAACTTTTGAAACATTGTTTTTTTTGTTCATATAAAAAACATAGACGTTGTGTTGTGAATTTATCTTATCATTTATTTGTTAGCTTATGAAAGTGGCTGTGAGAAAGACACCTTGTGTTTTGAGTTTGAGAATTTTTTTAGAATTTTATATTTAGAATCTTATATATATATTGTGGGTGTGGACACTATAAGAAAACACTCATTTTGTACAAAGTTCGATCCGTCTCGCGATTTCGTCTTGTCCCGTAAGCAATGGGATGGATTTAACCCAGTCCCAAAAAAATTAAAGACAAGACAAAGGTAAGGTAGAAAAATGACTGGATTTGGGTTACTATTCTGGATTTGAATCACCCTCTCTAAGAAATTAATCACTAACTTAGTAATTTATAGTTTGTAAAACAATATTATGAATTTTTTTTTATTTAATTATTTTTTCTTAGAAAAAATTTAAAGATTATTATTTGACGTCTCTTCTTGAATCAATCCGGTCTCGTCTTTATTTTATCACTTTGCTAATGAGTCTGCAACTTATCAGATTAAGAAATGTGTTAGAGTTAAAATTTGATTTAATCAAATATTAGTACCGAATAAAGAAGACATCACAGTCAACCTAACACGTCCTTTATACATTCTTATCTCGAGGGATGATACATCCGCTCCGTTAGTGGTGGATAATCTAACTATCCAATTATTCTAACTACAGGTATCCGTAATACGTCGTCTTGTATCCTTAGATTATATATGTAGGTGCACATTTTTTAACTATCTCTTGAAAAAAATATATATTTCCTCCTCTGTCCCATAATAACTGTCATATTTTAAAAAAATATTTAACTTAAATTAATAACTTTTTTTTAATGAAATATTTACATTTTCTAATTGTACCCTCTTATTATTACTATGTTCCTAACTCCAAATTTTTTATTATCTACTCTCCATCTATGATAATGGAGATAAATTAATTAATAGTTAATAAAAATAAATTATTAAAATTATTATTATTTTTCTTTTATTTATTTTTTATTTATTAAAAATTCAAATATGACAATTATTATATGACGAAAGACATACCAATTATAGACTAATTTAACACTAGTATTAACTTTATTAATTCTTCTAATTTAATTAGGACATCCTACAATTAAGGGCAAAGTAATTCAGTTTAAATTTAAACCTACTAGTGAAATGGGTATGAAATTAAACATAGTAAAGAACAGGAAATTAATTCCAGCATGCCACCCATAGGACCAGCATCCTTTCATTACATTACAATAGGGGTATATCTTTACTCTGCCTTTGTTGTCTGCTCTTGAATACAAATGTCATATGCTTGCTTTGTTGAAGGCCCCACCTTACAGCATGACTCTCACATACTAGAGAAACCATCTTATTTTTTTTTTTATCAAGGCTATAGACTATAGCTAATTTACTCTGTAAAAAATATTTGTACCAAAAAAACAAAAGACTAGCTAGTTTACTGAGTTTGGCCTCTCTACTCTCTAGATCAACATGTCCAAATAATGTTTGCTGAATTATTGCTTGATCTTTTTGGTTTGAAAAAGCAATGTGGTGAATCAATCAAACACTTTTCTCCAATATAATTGATAAATTTCTACATCAACTCCACTTAATTAATAATAAGGTATATTTAATAGTAAAGTCACATAGACAAGAGAATATATAACTTATTACCTTCAACCTTAAATATAAGTAAATTTTTTTAAAAAATATATCGATATATTTAATCTAAATTTTAGACTAAATATATTAATTTTCATAAACTCACTTTTGATTAAGGTCGGAGAGTACATATCTAGCTACCCTAAAAACTCAAATGCATTTTGTCTTAAGAAACTTTAATTAATTAGATATTAGTAAATGTAGTCTCCAGTTGTTGTTTAGGTATGTAATGACTATACTTAATGTACTACTACCACAAGCCTTTATAGAAACTAGGCCAAAAGGCTAAATTACATACATGCTAACACACTAATTAGTAATACTAGAAACTTCCATGTCCCATGTACGGGTTGTTTTGTACTAATTCCCAGAAAATAGATACTCATTGGTCACAAAAGATACATCATCATCAATTTCTCCATGTGTTTAAATAGACCCCACATATACAAATTACTCATTTTATAATAATAATATTAATAAACGTTCAATTTCTCCAACTAAATACCTATAAAAAAATTACTAAATAAAACTGATTAATAATTCTATATTATTATATTTTAATAACATTCATTTATTTTAGTACGATTTATTGTATATGATCAATGACGCACAAAAAATAAAGCCAAGAGAGTGATTCTAAAGCCACTATTCTCCCTAAGTACCAAAAAAATTTATCCACAATAAAAGTGTCTATTTAATTTGGTGCTAAAGAGATTAAACACTCACAATTGTAAAAGGATTGAAGATTTAAAAAATATAAGTATATTTGTTTCAAAATCTGATACCCTATGATCAGAAATAGATATCACGATAAAAAATTACATGTCAACTAAATATAGGTTTGATTCTACTTTTGAAGAGGGTAAATTAATTCTAGAATGACATTAATTTTGACATATTTTATTGTTATTGTGTAAAATTGATTTATCTACAAAATTATTTTAAATTTAAAGTTAAAATCTTTAATTTCCGACTCTAGCAAAATTGATTTATAGTCTTGAACTTAGAATCTAACTCACTTTTACATAAATTTATTTAAATATAAATAATTTTATTTTTAATTTCCTTTTAATTAAATCGAATTAATATTATAGAATGAATTTATTTAAAATTAATTTTTATCATCACAACCAAAAAAGCGGGTATATATGTTTGGTTCCATACAATTTATATCTTTTATATTTAAAATGAATCTTTAAAATTGAATCAATATTAAAATAAATACATCTAAACATTAATTATTTTATCTTCAATTCACTTCTAATTTAAATTAATTTGATCAAAATCAGTTTTTTCAAAACTAACAAAAAATACACCTAGCAAGAAACTTATGTATTTGAAAATGAATTAGCCTGTAGATGTAAAAAAGTATGAAGAAATTGTTCCTTGTGTTTTCCTCCTGCTGTGTTGAATACTATCATGAGATGAGAGCACATTTAGTTACTTAATCCGTCTTATTTTCCTGCCAGACTCGTGCTCCTGTGAATATGTCAGTCTTTCCTTTTCAGTTAAGTATAATTGATTTATTGTCCTATTTTGTTTTGTTTTCTTTTGCATTTATTCATTTTTATTACTCGTACTGTTTAGCTGCAGATATATACATTAATTATTTCCTTTTCCTTTGAACTAAAAAAACACATTGGGACTCAGAATGTGGTTTCATATACAGGCACAATCATGTTCCAAAGTTTTCCATAACTGGATCATCTGTGTCACTGCTGGAAGATAAGCCAGTGTTTTATTTTGTCTTATAGTCTTCTTCTGTTCTTGGTGATTCAGGGGAGATATGTATGATATGGCAGTCTCAGTTAATCATTTCTCTTCCTATCATTGGTCAATCTGTGAGGGTAATAGGTACCAACTTCAAAATATATTATTCTTGCACTTTTAGTTTTTTTTTTTAAAAATATTTGGAGATGTACAAAATTATTATTAATTAAAATAATGATAATAATTATTTTATAATTGCCTTCCAGATAATTTTGAACTTCTCTTGAATTTATAAAGTTAAACTTTTATTGTTGAACTTGTCAAAAATAAAAGTTAAGCATAATCTATAAAATTAGATGTATCTCACTTCACAAATGAATTTTTAAGAGTTGATTCATATTCCATATAAAAAAAATAAGTTGTTTCTTGTAGTTTGGATACAAATATATTACTAAGTAATTTTTTTTTTGAAAAAAACTTAAAAGTGAGAGAATGATATTTCAATTTTAAAAAAATAAAATTTTATTATTCATTGAACGCTTACCAAAAATTTTAGTGTTGGATTTTTTCATTTTGGATAGTAAAAATATTTCATTATAATAAAAATGGTATTACTATATATATTGAAGTCTTCGAAAAAAAATAAAGATTAGAGCTCTTGTACTATTCAACTCATGAATTTGGATTATAGATTATGACAAAATATATAAAATATGAACACCCTTTTGCCTATGAATTTGGATTAGATAATTATGACAAAAAAAAATATATATTATATGAACACCCTTTTGTCTGAAACTTACAACATAATCATGACTTGGTTCTGTTTTTATGTGGTTTAATAAAAATAAGTGGGTTTGTGAATATGAAGCTTTCCAAGCAAGTGGGTCCTTAAAAAAAACATTTTAGAGCTACTTTGGTAGAAGAATGTGTGAAGAAAAAGGTAGTATGACACAAAGCATTTTCCCTCTCAATTATTTTCTCTCATAGTTCAACACCTTAAAATTGTGCTTTCTTTAGAAGGAATTCATAGAAGGTTTTAAACTTTAGTGAATAATTGAGATCTTTTTCCAAAATTTTCTCAAACCAATGGATAAGACTTAAGAGCAGCTGCTAGATTTGTTTAATGTTTAATGCCTTTGTCTCTGCCTTCAATAAAGGAATAGTCTGTTGGTACCCACCACTAAAAAAATCATTACAACAAAGTACAAAATAAACCATGTTGCTTCTTAATTATTTTTATTTTTGTAAATTCCTTGTTGCTTCTTGACTTCTTCTAATTCACATTATTATATATTTAGCGTGCATACGATTACGGACACGTTAACATTAATAAAAGTTAAAATTTTATAATGTGGTAACAAACAATAAAATTATAAATAAAATAGTTTAAAATCCAAATTTCATAGATATTTTGAAAATTCAGTTATTAACTGAATAACGATTATTTTTGTCAAATAAAAACAGAATAAATAATAAAATATTATAAAAAACAATTTCAATAAATGGTAAAATTAAAATAAAAAATACATTAAAACATGATATTCCGTTTATGTGTAGTATATATTAAAGTCTCTTAAATGAAATAAATTTAATATGAGGACAATTATTTAGGTATAGATTTTATACATATTCAGATTTTTTTTTTAATATGCTTAATTTTGTCTCTAGAATTTAGTGTAACTTGAAACCAAATTTTAAAATTTTTGTCTGAAGAATTAATTTTTAAGCCTTAAAAAATTTCCACTTACGATTTCGTAAATTTATTCAAAAATAAATTTATTATAATTTTTTTTTCAATAAATAAATATTGCATTGAAACTCATCAAGTTCGTCATCATTACTAGACCCTACACCTCCCATTTTCTATAAAGGGTTTGAGAGAATACTCTCAATCAAAACTTCATCTAATTAAATAGAAGAAAAATACACCAAAATTCATTTGGAAATGAGCTATAATTTCAACCTATATAAAACCACACCATAAAATACATTTCAACCAATAAAAAAACAGCAAACAAAATATAATTTACACGTCTTCTATAAAAAAAAGAGTGAAGTCTTATTGTGAATCAATGAATTGTCTCCACTACACATACTAAGGAAGAAGTTCTTTGAGATTGAGCATGCCCCTTCTCGTGAATGTTTGTTTCCCTTGTCATTTTTGGCTATTTTGAAATATATGAAAGTAATTAAAAGTTGCTTTAGAAGTTGAGATCAATTATATATATCTCGTGAGAAAACTATCCCAACATTGAACTACTCCAATAGTATTTGTTTGTGGAAGTAATCATGACTATATCCCAATAAAAGGGAAAAAGGAAGGATTGGAAAATATATTAAAGAGCATTTTAGAAGGACGGAAAGGTTTGGCTAGCTATATAAACATAATTTATTTATCATCAAGATTATAATGTGGACAGAAAGTAAAAGTGTCTTTTCCATGTTGAATATCATAGCAAGGACAATTGACACTACGTTTTTTATAATCATCAACATATAATTTCACAATGATTGAGTTTAATTATCCACTAGAGAATGAAAAACCTTTTGCCGAAGAAAAAATTAAATAGTAACAAATAAATAAAAACCGTGTGATTGAAAAGACACAATGAAGGCTACAACGTGGAAAAAATAAAAATGTTTGGTGAGTACTCTATAATGTGTATACACATAAAGAAAATTATGTAATAGGTTGATGTAATAGAAAAATAAAATGTTAAATGAGTGTAAAAAAATCGAAATATACATACATAATTGTTGGTGAAAAAAAGAACAATACTATAATACTGAAATGATAGTTAAATAATGAAATATTATGTTTTCTAAGTAGGATTGACCGTGGATTTGGAAAAAAATGTTTGATCGATATGGTAGAGGTTATTTTTATAGGTAAGGTGTACATGTAAGTATTCTACGCTCAAATTTCTATATGATTAAAAATATAATGAGTGAAGAATATGGAATAAAATGCACTTTGATAGATAATAACGTGCGACTTATCTAGCATTAAAAAGGGATAATATTGAACTTAAACGATTTCGAAAGTCCAGACCAAAATACCACATAAGGATGTGTTTGAAATGAGTGATTTTTAGAATATCAAAGCTGCCCACTAAAAATAATTACTCAATGAATTATATGAACAAAATGTGAAATAGAAAACCACATCAAGCAGCAATTAATGGTTGATGTTCAATATGTGTTTACGAGTATGACCTAAATTTTAGGATATTCTTACTCATAAAAAATCCTATAATAAGTGTTCTCGCATATGTTTATTTTATACTTATTAAAAAAATGAGCATAATTGAATAACAGAGAATAATTATTTTATCTAATTATTTTTATGAAACATCAATGTATTGTTTGCTATCATAATTAAATATATAGCGTAATATAATGAATTGAGAGTGTTTGTCATAGTATTAATTATAAAGTATACTTGTTTGCGTGTTTGATAATATTTTGACTTTATTTTATATTTTATAGTTAAAATAGTATTTTCTTTAAATTAAAAGTAGATTAAGATATAGTTACATGATAAATAAGTGTTTAGTAAAATTATTTTATTTAAATAGATTCTTAAAGCATTTGAAGAAAATATAAAGATGAAAATACGATCGTATCCATCCACGTTTAAGGATTGTAGTTGAACCAAATTAAGCATCGTTATATTTAGAATAGAATTCCATTCGGTTACTTTTACCACAATGAAACACGCAAACAAGCTCCACACAGGGTTCTGTTTTTCCTCTTTAATATTAACAACAATAGTTGTAGCATAAGATCAGCATTTATTCCAATTCTTATATGAAGCATACTTCACATTGTAAATTAAACCACAGGTACATGTAACCTCACAATATATTCCCGAGTTTCATGGTTGGTTCTGTTCTATTATACTATTACCACGTGATTACGCAGCCATACCTCCAATAACCACTTTTTTTTTAATCAAAAGATAGTATATATAGTATGGTTACTATACCCGGTTAAACTTTAGAGCAGGGTCGGCTATCGACCACAACATCCTGGCTTTTAGCATAGCCTCTTTTAAGTCAGCTTTAATATATTTTTAATATTTACAAAATTATCATCTTTTAAATTTAATCCCTAAACAAATTTATTTTCAATTTTTATTTTATAAGAACCCTTTTGAGAGGTTAGATATATCAATCTTTTATAAAAAAAAAATCATAATAGCGGATAAAAAAATATTTTAGGAATTACAAAATAGATTTTTTTTTATAAAAATTAAAAATAAAATTTTATAGAAATTAAAAATTTATTTTTTCTTTTATTTAATTATTGAAGTTGTATTATTTTATATTAGATGATCAATTTTTAATATTAAAATAGAGTCTTTAAAATATTTAAGATGATTCTACTTTAAAAATATCATATAGTTCTTTAGTATTCATAATAAAAATATAATATCTATATAGTAATTTAATCGCAATTCAAGAATTAACTATATATAAATAACTAAAATTTTAATATTTTTCATATACAAATATATCTGTTATAGTTCAATTATTTCATATTTTTATCTATATAAAGACAATTTTTATTTTAGTCATACTCTTTTTTGGACAAACTTACTAATG
>JBBPBR010000007.1:14437431-14451908 GCA_037974775.1 Cicer pinnatifidum | reverse complement strand
TATCAATATACTTTAAGGGTTGGAAGCACTATTAGTGATATTCAGAACAAAATTCTTTTACATGCAATTTGATGCACCTATATGCTAAAAGTTTATTCTTATATTTTTTATTAAACATTTTTATTATCTATATGTTTATGCTCTATAATAGTTAAATATATTTTTTTTATATATTATGGCGGTTAAACAATTATGACTCCCTTTGTATTTTTATGATATAATATTTAAATTTTATTTGCCAAAATTTGATATTTGATGGAATCCAAGACTAGATTTATTGATTCTAATAAAATGGCTCTAGTAGAGAAGCTAAAAGAAATCCAAAGAGGTCAAAAAAAATCAAAGATTTTCAAGAAAATATTCATAGGTTTCACGAATAATATTCAAATTATTAAAAACATGAAAGAATATGATCAAACTTGATAAATATATTTTTCACTGCAATTTCAAATTTTAAAATATGAATCAAGAAAAATTATTTAATTAATAATTGCGAAATAGACATTTGTTTTAGTGTAGAATATAAGTTATGTTGTTTAAATTTCATAAGATAGAAAATACAGTATGGCTTATATATCTAGTTATGCCGAAAAGAACATCGCTCCATTGTCGTCCAGCGGTTAGGATATCTGGCTTTCACCCAGGAGACCCGGGTTCGATTCCCGGCAATGGAATTTTTTTGATTGTCTCTTTCAAAATTTTATTAATATTGCTTTTTCTTTTATAGGGGTAAGATTTCACACGATTTTATAAATTCTATATGGACGAAATCATTATACCAGTTCCATTACTAATAGAGACTAGGTTAAGTCTTTTAATATTAGACCACTTTTTCCAATAATTTTTTAAAGTATCTATCTATTAATTTTATGGGTATTAATAAGGAGGTTTATCGACTAAATATTTTGTTATTTGATATTTTTTTATGAAAATATTTTAATTTTTTTCAGAATAATATCAATAATTTCTCAAAAATCAAAAAACTTTTTAAATCATTTTTTTCTTAAAATAATTTGTGAAAAAATAAGAAATTTTTTTAAAAAATATTTCTAAAATTGAGTTTTTTTCAAATAAAAAAAATTTAGGGGAAAAAATTAAAAAATTGTGAATCATTTTTTGTCGGAAAAAACCGAATTTTTTTTTTCAAAAAATTTTAATGAAAAAATCTAAAAATTTATTTCTTTAAAAAAAATGTGGCGAAAAATAAGTCCTAAACTCTATATGGTCTGGATATGTTTTCTTCAAGACTTTAATGAAAGAAAAGGAAATTACAATCAAATCCTACCTTCTTGTAGAGGGGGACATTTTAAAGGGAAAATGTAGACTAGAGCAGAAGAAAGAAAGAAAGTGCTTACTCTTTGAATGTACCATACACTACCATATATCTAAAGTAACTTGGAGGTACAGCACAAGGACTGTTAATAGAAGAAACACAAATGAAAAGATTTAGGCATCAATCAGTTGATGTCAATCATTACGGCGCAATAGCATGACATGACAAAATCCAAGTGATGATTTTCATGGACATTTACAAATATACTTGATGTTATTCCAATTTGCTAATCAGTTTCCAAAGAAGTCAAGTCACTTCCTTAAGGTTCCAATTACATAAGCAGCATATAGGTCCCTGCCAAAAAAGGAAGAGAAAAGACCCATGTATGAAATCTAAATGAATCATTTAATCTCCAATGGAAAAAGTAAAAACAGTCGCATTTGATCTCAAATTGTAAAGGATAATAGCTTACATGGAGTGTTGGATAGCCATAACAGCAGCTTCAGCTGGTAGAAAGTCTTCAACATTCACTATTTTGTTCTCATTCTTCTTGTCTGGTGTGGAAAGTTAAGGATACACAATATATATGGGATGTTTCTTTTTAAGAAAAAAAGTTGCAAGATTTATATTTCAATGGTGTAAGCATTTAAAGGGTCACGGTGAAACGAATCATCTGCGAACATATTGTGGTTAATTAATTACTTATTCAACATATTAAAATGC
This sequence comes from Cicer pinnatifidum, assembly GCA_037974775.1. Lineage (NCBI taxonomy): Eukaryota > Viridiplantae > Streptophyta > Magnoliopsida > Fabales > Fabaceae > Cicer > Cicer pinnatifidum. The sequence continues at coordinate 14,449,912 of JBBPBR010000007.1, read as the reverse complement.
AAATAACAGGATACAGTCCTCAAAGAATCTTCTAATTTCAGCAAGCCTATGTGGAGGAAGCTCCTTGATGTCCTTGTAATGGCGGAACTCGGGGTCATCAGCACAAACTGCTATGATCTTGTCATCCTTTTCTCCCTGTGCCAGAATTCAAAGGGAGGAAAAACTAAGGCATAACATTGTATTCACTTATATGTATAGCACATTGTTAGAGTATAAAAAATAAGTCATTCATTTATTTTCATCTAACAGCATAATAAGCTTCTAGAATATCTGGTTTATATGATATTATATTAGAGTCTCTATGACTATGTGGACTAAAGTTTAATCCTTGCTGGTTGCGTCATTCTAACAAAAAGACAAATTAGAGTTGCGTCATTCTAACAAAGAGACCACTTAGAGTTGATGTTTGATTCAATACCAAAACATGTAACCAATCAAAATAATCCACGAGCAAATAAAAATGGTTTACTTGCAGTTAAATTTTCATTTTTAAAAGGAACTCCTCGAGATATTCTTTTTCTTTGTCCCACAAACTAAACCATAAGTATATATGGGCGCGAGCGTGCGCAGCAGGAAACAACTATTACCTGGTCAATCATGGGCATCAATCCAATAGCACGGGCACGAAGGAAACAACCAGGTATCACAGGCTCCTATTCAAAATACAAGTTTCAATTTAACTCGTTTGTAAACTTCACAGTAAACAGCCAGTTCTGGAAAATACCATGAATAAGTTGTTTAAGCATTGTTATTACCTGCATCAGAACTAGGACATCCAAGGGATCTTCATCTTCACAAATGGTTCTTGGGATAAAACCATAGTTATGCGGGTAGACAACTGATGAGTAAAGAATGCGATCAACCTAAGTTATTCCGACCATTTGTTAGTTATGCTTCACAACAAACAAACAAATTTTACAGCCAGAAACCAAACCATTATCTACATGAAGCAGGACAGACAATTACATTGAAACATCCTATAGCTCAATAATACAGATAATCTGAAACCACAGTACATTCATAGTATTTGAATTACCTTTTTCAACCTAAACATCTAAGAAACTGTGCTTGCAAAGGCAAGTGACCCCTCACAAATTTGGGATAATTTATTTAGAATTTGATAGAGTTTGAAGCAATGAACCACTGACACAGTCACATCCAATAGACGCAACACTAACATTGATATCTCAACATTGATATTAATTTGAGAAAATACAAGTAATTGAATGCGTCAATGTCGAACACAAAACAACCTTGTCATAGTGTTACATAGGTTTGAAAATATTTAAACCTAAACGGTGACGATAACCTCGTGACGGATTGAAATCAAGCATATTGTTAAAAGCAGATGAATTTAAGCAATGAAAAATAATAAGAGGGAAGAATTGGATTGACACCTTTATAAGTCCACTTTTCTTGTCCAATTCATACTTAACCTTACTGCCTTTGCCAATTTCAACCACCTACAATAATAGAAATCCTTTTAAAAAACATCAATGGAACATAAAAGTTAAAGAATGCTAATGATATCGCCACATTTATCACTCTGCAACTCAAACCATAATTGATTTTTCTATTAGCAATAGCATGATGTCCTTGTTAAGGCTTCTTTTTGTTGCATTCATTACAAGTAAAACATTCTATGCTTGATGGGTGGCCGTTATTATTAATATAATACTCTGAAAACTCAGATAAAAGTATTAATTGACACTACGTGTCGGACAACAGACACACTCCTTGAATCGAACGTGTCGGTGCTACGTAATTACTGGGACTTGGATAACCAATCTTAATAATTAAAAGATTTAGTTTTCTTCCCTAAGCTACATCATTAAGCATGAATAAAACATTGTTAATTAATGGCACTAAGACATTTGTTCTGGGCTGCTCTCTCTAAGGCCTCTCAGGCCCATCTTCAGTCGAAGCCTGTGTTGAGAAACTGACTTAGCTGGCATGTTTTCAGTTGAAGCTCAACACTGATTCTGGAGCTGATAATTAGAGTTAGTTACCTCTTTTGGAAGCTATATATAAGTTAGTTTCTCATTGTAATTAGACATTCATTCATTCTTGAGAGCAAAAGCACAAGTGAAGAAGAAAACTAAGCTTGACCAGTTTCACGATCAAGTTTCAGTGACCAAAAGTATACACCTTGTAATTGTTTAAGATCATATTGAAAACTTCATAAGTCGGATCCTGTCCCCCAGATATAGGAGAAATCCGACCTGGATTACCAAGCTTGTGTGTGTTGATTTATTTCTTGCTTTACTTTCAGTTTTGATAAGTCTTAAAATCAGTTTCTGTTTTGAAGTATTAATCTTGGCAACAATTTCTTGAATGTAATTTCAATTGATTCAACAATTGGAGGATCAAATCCTAACAAGTGGTATCAAGAGCTCGGTTTCGAACAAGGGAATCGTGTCTACAACAAAATTCGATATAGAGAAGTTCAATGGCAAAAATGACTTCAGCATTTGGCAACTCAAAATGAAAGCTCTACTGGTTCATCAAGCTTTAGCTGAAGCTTTAACTGGGGTACCACCACGGTGACAAAAGAAAAGAAGAAGGAAATCATGGGAAAAACTCATAGTGCACTGATTTTGAGTTTGGGAGACAAGCCATTGAGGGAAGTTGCAAAAGAGAAGACAGCTGCAGCAATTTGGAAAATTTGTACATGACCAAATCTCTTGCTAATAAACTCTACTTGAAGCAGAGGCGCTACACATTCAAGATTCAAACAAGGAAACCTATTGAAGAGCACATTGATGAATTCAACAAGATCACTATCGATCTTGAAAACGTTGATGTGAGTATTAAAGATGAAGACCAAGCTTTCCTTCTCATAAGTTATTTGCCAAATTCATATGAACACTTAATTGATACGCTGATCTATGGCAAAGATTCCTTGCCCCTTGAAGAGGTTCAATCAACACTTATTTCAAAGGAGCTGAAAAGAAAATCAGAAGGAAAGGATGAAGGGAACAATGAAGGTTTGTTTGTAAAAACTAAGTACAAGAAGAAAGGATCCAAAGAGAAATTTAAAATTGAAAAGGACACTGATAAAGCAAACAAGAGATGTTTTCAATGTAACAAACAGGGACATTTTAAGAAAGAGTGTCCTGAGAGGAAATTCAAGAAAAAGAATGACGGTGAAGGTAAAAGGTATTTCATTACTTTTCTTGATGATAGCAGTAGAAATGTTTGGATTTACTTTCTTAAAAGTAAGAATGAAGCCTTTAAGACCTTCAAGGAGTGGAAGAATTTGATAGAAACTAAAATTGAAAGGAAGATTAAAACCCTTAGAACAGATAGTAACTTAGAGTTTTGTAGTGAAGAGTTTACACTGTTAGGCATAGTCCTCAACAAAATGAATTGGCTGAAAGAATGAATAGAACCACCTTATAAAGAATGAGGTGTATGTTGTCAAACTCAAGTATGCCTATTAAATTTTGGGCTGAAGCTGCTCACACAGCCTGCTATCTCATCAATATGTGCCCATCAACAGCCATATATCTGAAAACTCCTCAAGAAGCTTGGACTAGTAAAGTTCCAAACTACAATCACCTTAAATTTTTTTGGGTGTACTACATATTATCATGTAAATGATGGAAAATTGGAACCTAGAGCAAAAAAATGATATTTTGTTGGAGATTTTGATGGAGTGAAGGGGTACAAAATCTGGTGCATTGAAAATAAAAGATGCGTTATAAGTAGAGATGTCAAATTTCGTGAAGAACTCTACAAGTCACTAAGTACCAGTGATGACCAGATTGAGTTTCAAAATGAATTAGATAGTTTTGAGCTTGAGGTGGAGTCTGGAGGTGGAAATGAGCCAAGGTCTGATCTAAACCAAACCCCTGGGCAAGATCAACTTACAAACCCTGTAGGAGTTGATTTAGCGGATGGTCATCATGATAATACAAACGAGCATTTGCTAGCAAGGGATAGAGACAGAAGACAGATAAATCCACCTCAAAGGTATGGGTTCTCAGCAGATATGATCAACTATGCATTTCATACTACTGAAGAACTGAGTAGTGAAGATCCAAAGAGTGTTACTGAAACCATTAAATGCAAGGATAGTCAAAAACGGATGCTAGCTATGACTGAAGAGTTAAACTCACTTGAAAAGAATAATACCTAGAATCTTGTCCCTAAGCCAAAAGGTCCCAAGATAATTGGGAGTAAGTGGATTTTCAAGTTGAAAAAAGGAATTCCAGGAGTTGAACCTTCCAAATACAAGGCAAGGCTTTTAGCAAAGGGGTTCACTCAAAGAAGGGGTATAGACTATGATGAAATATCTCTCATGTGGTCAACCATTCATTAATCACAATTTTGTTATCTATAGTTGCTCACTTTAACATGGAATTGGAGCAAATGGATGTCAAAACAACTTTCCTTCATGGTTATTTGAAGGAGACTATTCTTATGAAACAGCCTAATGGTTTTAAAGTTAAAGGAAAAGAAGATTGGGCGTCTCATCTTAAAAAGTCACTCTATGTACTCAAGCAATCACCTTGACAGTGGTACTTGAGGTTTGATTCCTTCATGTTGAAACAAAAATTCATTAGAAGCAATTATGATTGTTGTGTTTACGTTAAAAAATTTGTATGCAATACCTTCATCTATTTGTTGCTTTATGTTGATGATATGCTATTGGCTTGTAAAGATATGGATAAGATTGATCTTTTAAAGGATGAAGCTAAACAAGAATTTGAGATGAAGGATCTTGGTGCAGCCAAGAGTATTTCGGGAATGGATATCATTCGAATGAGAGACAAATGCAAACTAATTGTCTCACAGGAAAACTACCTAAGTAAGGTGATCAGCATGTTCAATATGGAAACAGCCAAATCTACAGCAGTTCCTTTGGCAGCACATTTTAGACTGTCCTCCAGCATGTCTCCTTCAGCGGTAGGAGAAAAGAAAAGTATGAAGAAAATCCCATATGCTAGTGTCATAGGAAGTATTCTGTACGCCATGGTATATTCAAGACCTGACATTTCACATCCAGTGAGTTCACAAGCAGATTTATGGGTAATCCTGGGAACACACACTGGCAAGCAATCAAATGGATACTAAGGTATCTAAAGGGAACTCTAGACACAGGACTGGTGTATAGCAGGAAGACTGACGACTCCAAATCTATTCAGGGATTTAAGGACTCATATTTTGCAGGAGACCTAGACAAAAGAAGATCTCTAACTGGATATGTTTTCACATTCTTCGGAAATCCTATAAGCTGAAAAGCTTCATTGCAATATATACTAGCACTCTCAACATCAGAAGCAGAGTATGTTGTTTTGGCCGATGCAGTTAAGGAAGCAATATGGGAGCAATGGTTGGTCTAGAACTGGGAATTCATCAATAGTCTGTCTGCATTCATTGTGATAGCCAAAGTGCAATACATTTAAGCAATAACCAAATGTATCATGAGAGGACTAAACACATTGATATAAAGCTGTATTACATTAGGGATGTCATAGAAAGAGGTGAAGTTCAAGTGATGAAGATTCACACAAGTGAAAATCCTGCTGATATGTCAACAAAAGTGATGAAGATTCAAACACTGTTTAGACTTGCTCAACATTGGTGTTAACCATTAATTCTTGGACCCAAAGGGATTTGTGCTTATGAAGTTGTTTATTGCTTGACCAATGCTTAGTACCAAGGTGGAGATTTGTTGATTAATGGCACTAAGACATTTGTTCTGGGCTGCTCTCTCTAAGGCCTCTCAGGCCATCTTCAGTCCAAGCTTGTGTTGAGAAACTGACTGAGCCGGCACGTTTTCAGTTGAAGCTCATAACTGATTATGGAGCTGATAGTTAGAGTTAGTTACCTCTTTTAGAAGCTATACTTAAGTTAGTTTCTCATTGTAATAAGGCATTCATTCATTCTTGAGAGCAAAAGCACAACTGAGGATGAAAACTACACTTGACCAGTTTCATGATCAAGTTTCAGTGAGCAAATGTATACACTCTGTAATTGTTTAAGATCATAGTGAAAACTTCATAAGTTGGATCCTGTCCCCAAGATGTAGGAGAAATCCTAACTTGGTTAAAATTAGTTTATGTTTTGAAGTATTAATCTTGGCAACAAATTGTTGAATGTAATTTCAATTGATTCAACAATTGAAGGATCAAATCCTAACAAACATAATGATAAAAAAAATAAAGAAACTTACACAATTGAAAACTGATGGAGCTCCGGGACCTGCATTATGAAAATAAAAACCATTGAGTGACTCCAACGATGCTAAATTCAGAGGTGATTAAATAAACAGAGGCAGAAACAAGAATGAGAAAAAATCTATTAAATAAAGAAAGAAATAATAAAATTATAGTTAATAATAAGAGTAGAGAAGATTGTGTTGGAGTTGTAGGAATGAAACCGATTTCCAAGTCGTGCCAGGGATGAGCAGCATCATTCTTATGAGCCATAGAAGAAAGTATTCTCTCATTCAGAGTAACAACACGAGGCACCTCAGGACTCTTTAATTTGGATTCTTCATTGCTATTGCTATTGCTATTGCTATTGGTAGCCATATTCACTTGATTTTTTCTCAGCTAATAATACCTAGCTACAACCATAAATAAATATTAACAAAATCGTTGTTAATTAATTAGAATGATGAATTAGTTCATCTTTTTTTAAATCAAAGAAGTAGAAAGTACTTACGGTTTTTGATTTGAGGTAGCAGAGAATAGAGGTTTTGTGTGTGACTGAGAGCTACGTTAGTGAAATGAAATGGAATGGAATGGAATGGTAGGAGTGTGAGTGGGACCCCTTTGCTTTTCTTTCTTTTTCATTATTGCTATGCCTATATTTATTATGCTCTTTGTTTTCAGATATTTGCTTGTTAAGTCGATCTCGATCGTTAAAGGTTTCAATCAGACGGTTAAGAAGAGAGATTCTATATTCCAAGGGAACCTTCGAATTTCAGTGGAGTGAGTGTTCTCGTTCACATGATTTGGGTGAGTAAGATGAGATCAGATCAGGTTGAGTGAATGATTGTATGGAAGTCTTCATCTTATGTGGTCCACCTTCACCCCACCCCACTACTTTTGTACTTTATGTATTTTTGTGCTCTTCCTTTTATTGCCAACTAGCGGGTCAATTAATATTCGTCACGCAAAACTATATCAACTGGTCCTTTAATTTCATTTAAAGTTTTAAACATACATTTTATTTTCTATTCTTGTAAGATTAATCCTTTATCATTAAAAATGTTTCAACTGTTAGAACGACCTTTCATTTGCTAATGTTTGAAGGGAAAAACTCAAATATACAACTTCATTAATGAAATATGAAGTTCTATGTAATGTAAGAAATGAATGCATACATGGTCTTCAAAAATTGTAGGCATGCAGAAACAAGACCATAGTCTATGCTCGTCGTCATTTTCAACTATATCCTGATTATTTTTAACCGTCTTTCCTATACATCGTATACGGTAATGAGTTTAACCAACTGCATGAATCTCAAAACTTAATCATTAATATGTTTTGATTGGCTATACAAGATTATACATGTTCAAGCTGTTTGTAGAGACGCTTGAGGAGTAAGGGTGGCGAGCCAATTCAATAAAGCCTCGTTCACAAGCTCCGGTGTCTCGTCGTGCGGACAATGCCCGGCTTGCAAGTTAACAAGAGTTGTTTTTGGATAAAATTCTTTGATTCTGTTAGCTTTGGCTGGACCAACCCATGGATCAAGGTCACCCCAAAGCAGAAGTAAAGGGCAAGAGAGTTCACTTAACACAGAATCTAGAGTGTACTTGCTTTGATTCATCATGAACCGTGTCATTAACCTGCAAACAATAATAAGTGAAGTAGTAGTTAAAATCAAACAAAGAGTACTAGGAAAACAAGAGAAATGATATTTTTACTCATAAATAGAAATAAAAAAATCGACAAAAAAGAGTTGTTTGATGGAGTTCAAATAGGTGGTTAATTAACCATCAACTGAAAGTGATTAACCACAATTTCTAGGTGCTTAAATCTACATCTAATTGAACACTTGGAAATCGTGGTTATTTACGTTCGAATTTCTAATAATTACATTAACCAAATGGTTAATCATATTCAAGTTTGTGGTTAATCACGATCAGTTGATAGTTAATGAGTTTCATCGCCTGTTTTATTCAATAATTATCCACAAAACATAATTAACTACATATTTAAACTACTTTAACCAACAATTTTGTTGTCAGCTTTTGTGTAATAATAATTAATAAAACAACTCATAAAATAATTAGGACAAGAAACTGATAATCAAAACTCCCAATGACAGAATAAAGGTTGATTCATTTGTTTAGAGCATAAGCATTCCCTCCCGTTATCTACATTGATTAATCGTTTCCAATATATACCCAAAAGAAAGACAAAAACAGAAAATTTCATAAAACACCAAGATTAGTACTATTGGCAGCGAGCCAAAAACCCACCATATAAAGCGGCCTAGTTATAGATTTATTTCCAATGGAGACTTATATTCATATAATAGGCGTTGTGGCCTATGACGGATATAATAGGCGTAGTAGCCTATGACAGCAGGCACTGAATCCGTCGTGACGCACTATGGAGGCAATCTGACGACACAGACTAAGACTGACTAGGATGGACATGATAATGCACCTGTAATAAACTTCTCCGGCATTAGGGTCTTGAGCTGGCCTTGTTATAGACTCCACAAGATAGTCGTCAACATTGGAAGAGTTTATATATACCTGTATTGATAAGATATGCACTCAAACATATATACAATGCCATTTAACTAAAATGAATAGTGTTTAATCAGAAATATAATATCAAATATGATATTATAAACTAATCCTAGAAGATAAACTAAGATACTCAAATATAATATCAAATACTATATTATAAGACATTTTCTCATATTCTAACAATTATGCTTCGATGGACCTATCCAGTGAAAGTTTATTCATTGACTTATTATGGAACACTGGTTCAAATATATACTTGTCATAGTTTGAACTTCATACCTATTAAGCTTTTTAAGAAAATCAAGTTGAAGTTAGAATGTAACCTACACTTTTTAAGACTGACTCAATCCGAGCGGGTTGCTTCGATTGCCAGAATAAAAATCCAAGAACAACACGCTGGAAAACTTCCTTCAAAGGTTTTAGAAAAAACTTTTGTAGAGGCGTTTCCTCGGAAGTTATACGTTCCTTATTTCCATCACCAAATTGTCCTGCAGAATTCAGTAGAGCAACCCCGTTGACAAACTCGGGCAACCCAGTTGCTGCAATCAAAGCAGTAAATCCTCCAAGGCTGAAAAGGAGTCATCATGATTGAGATAAGCATCATATTTAAAACTTGTGGAAATGTTAGAAATAAAGAAGAATATGTTATTTCAGCCTAATACTCCTAATACTCCCATGTAAATTCGGGCACTATAGTCGTTATTATTACCTATTTCCAACCAAAACTGCTGGTTCTTTTACAATTTCCTTCAAGAAGTCCACCACTTGATCTCTCCACACCATTGCATCATAGTCGACGAGTGCTTTGTCACTCCACCCAAATCCAAGCAAGTCTAAGGCATAAACCTTGTATTTCTTAGCCAATTCTGGTATATTGTATCTGGAGATATGTAAATAAAGGGATATATGACTATCTAACATAACAAAATAATTAACATTTTGGACTGACAATTGAAGTCACTGTAATGTAACAAAACATTGAATATTAATGAAACCTGCATACACTGCAAAGACAGAACATTAAAACTTATTGTCTTAAAAGTACTTGAATGTTAAACAACTAGTAGTAGTACTAGTATAGCAGTTCATTTTATATATAGTTTTAATGAGGTACTTCAATGTTGTTATTTGGTAATTGAAATGACTGGCTGATATGTTATATTTCATGCCTGCAGGCATAAAATTTAACTAACAGAGTGAATGTCACCCATTTTGGGAGCCTAGTTAAATCAATTATATCAATTTGAAGTTCTTCTTTCCTTCACTTTTTTAGTACAAACATCAGAATGTTGGATATACTTCGGTGTGCATATCTATGAATATTAAAGTTGTTATGCCTGCACAAATTGATTGCGGTTCAAGGTTTACTCTTTCTATGCTATAAAAAGTTAAGTTTCACTTTTGCAATGAAAATACACATGTTTACTGTATTACAAAATGCATGAAATATCCAAAGTCAGAAAGGAATTATTAAAGAAGGAAATTTAATTACTTAATCCAAAGAAGGAACTTTGCAAATGAATGGAACAGAACTGAATCAATTGAATTTCTTTTAAATTCTCAAATACATTATACAAACACATACATATGCACAACATTGGAGATTAGACTAAAAACAGCACATATAAAGGGCACACTCAAACTCAAATCATTTTGCTGCTTCTCTCCAGGGTTTTCTTTTTTATTTTCCATTCAACTTGAGCATAACTTAAGCAATAAAACTAAAAAAGGCGAGAGGTGACAAACCTCCAGTGGAATGCAGATGCACCAAAACCATGAATGAGGACAAGAGGAGGGCCTTCTCCTTGCACAACATAGTGAATTTTATGATCTCTCCACTTCCAATAACTGTACCCTTCCGATTTGTATGGTAATCTTTCAAGTTCCTTCTCTTAAAAAGGAAGGCCATACAAGTAAGCATATAAAATAACATAGGTTTCTCTATGATTGCAACAATCGATGCCACATTTGACTGAAATTATTCACAATATCAAGGATCGCAACGCAACCACGGTTTAAATCTTGAAAGTATAAGAATTAACATAAATAATAGGAATGAATATGAAGCAGCTAGGTAGCATTGACTAACCTTGAGAAGGTTGAGCTTGTGAAGTAAGAGTTGAAGAAGCCATAACTGAAACTCCAGTTGCTACAATTCCTTTAAATGCAAAACTCCTTCTGTTTATTTCACATTTACTTCCTTCAAACAAACAAAAATTCAGCAACTACAAAATAAAATAAAATAAAAAAGTATTAGAAAGAGTGTGTGAGAACTGAGAAGAGTGACTAACGGTGATAGTGGAGAGGGAGTGAAGCAGCAGCAACAAGGGTTGTTTTAGTGAGTTGTAATCGGAGAGAAGAAGGGGAGGAAGCAGATATACAAAAAACCATAGTGAGTTTTGAGAATGTTGGTATGTTCAGACGGAACCAAAGTCGTTTATGGTTTAAGGTTGTTTGTTGTTAAGGAAGTTTTGTGCGGTATGGGATGATTTCATGTTGTGGCATTCTCCAGGCCATTGACTCCCATCGACACAGATCAGATTTTAAATGTGTTAAAAACAAAAACAGTAGCGTGATTAGTAAAAATGGATATCCAAACATTCATTTGATATAAATATATTAAATATGTGATAGAAAAACGGAAAAATAAAATTTTTAAATTCTAATTCAACATATAAATATTAATATTATTAAAATAAATATTTTATTATTAAATAGATATAAGAAAATTGAAAGAAATAAAAAAATTAAAAAGTTAAATGAATATATAAAAAACTCTAAATGTATATATATATCATTATTGTAAATGTTAAGAGATAAATAAATAAAAAATATATTAAATAGATAAATAAAAAATATGATAATACATATATCATTGTTTTAAATATTAAAAGAGAAGTAAAAAAATATTAAATTGATATATAAAAATAATAGATTTACATACATATTATTGTGGTAAATGTTATTATTATTTTTGATAACGTAAAAATAGTGAAACAAATAAAAATAGAAAACCAAATACTCCTTAAGAAAGATTCTGAAAGCATATGCAGGCATAAGGTCCACTGCGGACGACCAAGTAATCTTTAATGAGTCAAAATGGGAGGATATCTTTTTGACGGAAAAAATCAGCGTATTGATTTCATTCTTTTAAGTGTGTGTCACACCTTTAATTTTTACTCAATTCTAACTTAATATTATACAAAACAATAACAAATTCCTAAAAATATTAATTATTTCATTTATTACCTTTATAGTAGGAAAACCGTCTAAATAATATAAAATTAAAGATTTTTCAATTTCCATCTAATTTAAAGCTTATGCAAAATCGTTAAAACATAAAATGTTATTATTTATTATTTATTATTTTATAAATCAATATTTTCATTGCATATTGAATTTCAGTATTAATCATTAATTTGGTTTTCCAACTATTACTTTTTTTCAATATATTACTGAAATTGAAAAAAGTATTATAATACTATTACTGTTTTCAATTTTTTAATTGCATATTAAATTTAGGTATAAATCATTAATTTGTTCATCTAACTATTACTTTTTTCAATTTACATGGTGTTTGAATTTCATTGTTAAATTTTTAAGAAAAAGTATACATAAAATCCAATCATTTCACAAATTATTATATGGTTAAATAACTGTTTGTCACCATTACACATAATTATGTTGTATAAATATTTTTCCAGATATTTTTTTAAAAAAATAATCTTACACCGTAATATTTTTTTTTTAAGAGATCAGGTC
>JBBPBR010000007.1:14409843-14437392 GCA_037974775.1 Cicer pinnatifidum | reverse complement strand
ATTAATTATCAGCAATTTTAATATGACAACAAAAATATGAATTAATTTTACAATAGAGCTTCCTTAACTTTTGAACCACCTTGACTTAAAAACTTTTATTAGAAGAAACAAGTTTATATTTTAATGATAAAATTGATAAAACTAAAAATAAAAGTTCTAACAGAGTTTATGATGCATGTCATTATCAACAATTATGTATCCTCATATGTATAATTTCAAATCAAAAGTTAAATGTCATAAAAAGCAAACTTCAAATTGAATTGTGGAGAAAAATCTTGGAACCTATAAAATTTAAAGGATTAAAATTCGACTTGAATTGAAATAGGGGATAAAAGTAATTTTAAATCTATTTTTAAACTCAATGGGACATCATTCTAAATTCTATGGTGCATACAAGCGGAATAAGATTTACACCGATTACAGCCTTATTTTTATTATTAGATTAATAAATCATACTATTAAATCAAATGTAATATAGTGAAGCTTATTGATTCATGTGTATTGTTTGTATATGTATAGCTTGTATGATTTGATTTATTTAATAAAAAATTTAGATTTAAATTATTTTTAAAATATATTTATTTAAATAGGTTTGATATTTACAAAAAAAATCTATTAGGTTTGACATGTCAATTTATATATATTTTATTATTTGTTAATATTATTTTTTTAATTATTTATTAATAATATTACTTTTTTATTTTAAAGTCTATCAATTAGACAATCATTCAATAGTCCTCTCATATTTGGTCGTAGTTTAATATTCGGTAGTGATTCTATATTCGGCGGTCGTTCAATAAGGTAATCACTCAGTAGTTGTTCTATATTTGTTTGAGAGGTAATAATTAGTGTGTTTGTTTCAAGAAAAATATATTATTTGAAACTAAAAATAATTTTTTTGAGTTTAAAGGATATTTGTTTCAAAATTTTTAAAAAAATTTTATTAGAAAAATCATTTTTTTTTAATATATAGATATATGTACATTGATATTGGTATACGGAAAACATCGTGTGATATAGATAGAACATCATATAAATTGGTATGCATAAAATATATAATCTTAATATGTGTATATAGACTAATTATAAATTCATTTTACTTTTTTGTTTTTTTTATAAGTTTGTTGTAGTGCAGACTTGTTAGTTATTATTTTTCTATATTTGATTATAATTTTATTAGTTTCCCTTTCATATAAAGATATAGTTTAACTTATTTAAAAAAAATTAAAATATAACATTTTAATATTTTAACGTAAATAAAGTTTTTAAATAGATTTTTATACCACTTCATACTTTTAAAAAGGTCAGACTATATCGAAAAAAAAGTTTATGATAAATCGTAGACTAGACTTAGGCCTAAAAAATTAATCGTAGGTTAGATTCAGACATTTCAAAATCTGATTTCACTTGATTTATTCTCCTATATTTCTTAGAGAAACCTACACAATTTCATCATTTGTCGAATCTATTAATATGTGATTTGATCTCATTTAATTCTCTTTCAGGACATATTAAATTGAGATGTTTAGTTGTTCTTTATAATTTACAAATTGAAGTTATTATTTTAATATGATATAATTATCACTACAATTTTTTTGAAATATTTAATTATTTTAATTTATTAGAAAAGATTCTTGAAATAAATAATTATAACGAGATAAAAAGATAACTAAAGAAAGAAAAAAAACTAGAAGCTGTAAAAACAGAGAAAATGGTTAATTTATATTTTAAAAAATATATTGAAATCTTTAATATTAAGTTACTTTTAACGGTAGAATTTGAGGTCGACGAGTAAGGAAAGAAGGATTAAAGAGAATAGTAATAAATTATTAACGGTTAAAAAAAAAACAAAAAATGAAAAACACTGACACGACAGCCACGTCTATCAAGCTTTGAGTTCAAGAGCAGCAGAAGATTACATTTCACTTTCATCATTCAGCAACATCTATTTTTTATTTATTATTATTATAATCAAAATAAATGCGCCATGAATTATGATATTAAAAAGCTGGATCCGATTCAAGAAACGCGATTCTGTATAATCGCGGTGGCGGTGAAGTAACCGATGGCTACAAACTCAAATAACACTGTCTCAGCTTCTACTTCTTTTTCTTGGTTTTTCAGATCCGTCTTCTACAGTTGTTGCTATTGACCTCTTCTTTCTTCTTATTCATCTTCCAGGTTGGGCCCTACTATCCAATTTCATGCTTCATTTTTTTTATGTGATAGCTTATTTTTAAGGTTGTGAAATTAATCAGAACATGGAGAGTTTAATTTTGAAGTTTTGGTAGTGAGTATGACCACATGGTAATTCAATTTTCAGGGATTTAGCTTAAGTAAGAAAATTGATGGTTGAATTTCAATTCAACTATTCATGATTAATTATGAGTAATTACTTATTTTACACTTTAAACTCTAAATTGAGTTGATCTTGATCACTCTTTAGAGGAGGAGTCAGATCCAATTTTGTGCTGGCTTGTTTCTAGTTGTTGACTTGATACTGGATAATTTTTTGTTGGTCATGTTTTCGATGCATTTAGTCTAGAACAATGTTTACATGCAATGCATCTGTTATGAGGAAAAATGGGTTAATTTGTTTGGTTATGATGAGTCTTTGCCTTTGTGTTTATGTTAGTTTCGGAAATTTAGAAGCTTGCGTTTGGATTGGTGCAGTTTCTTGTTGCAGCGGAGTTTGTAAGGTGTGGAAACATGCCATTGAAAAACATAGTCCGTGACTTCAAGGGGATGAAAAATGGAATAGGTAGTATATCGAGGCGGGGTGGTGACAGCAAGCATTGGCTTTGTCGGTCTAAGTCGCATGTTGCTCCAGATGTAACTCCAATTGAACCTATTCAACAGGGACAGTGGGCAAGTCTACCACCTGAATTGCTGTTGGACATAATCCGGAGGGTTGAAGAGAGTGAGACATCTTGGCCTGCGCGTGCTGTTGTTGTTTTTTGTGCTTCCGTATGTAAATCATGGAGGTCCGTCACGAAGGAGATAATCAAGACCCCTCAGCAATGTGGAAGGATCACATTTCCTATTTCATTGAAGCAGGTAATAAATTATTCACCTTATTTTCTGGTCCAATCCAAATTATTCTTAAACCTCAAGAGATTTATGTTTCTTATGTTCTCTTTCCTTATGAATAGCCCGGTCCCCGTGATTGTCCGATACAGTGCTTTATTAGGAGGAACAGGGAAACTTCTACATTCTTGTTGTACTTAGGTTTGGTGCCATGTAAGTATTTCATTGCTGAAACATTCTATTTCTTGCATTCATGACTATGAGCGTTGAATTTTAAGTTACTTGCTCTAAATTTATGGGCTTTTTTCCATTTATTGTCGTTCAATTTCAGATTATGGGTCATTGCAGTGTTGTTAAATAGCGGCTACAACATATCGGAATTTGAACAAAACGCGATTGTTTTTGCAATATGCTATTTAGTTCAAAACAGTGTCTGATGGCAGCTATAGCTGCACTATAGCACTATTGCATAGCGGATTTTGAACAAACCGTTATTTTTCACGATCTGCGATTGACATACATTGGTTCTTGTAATTTTTTTTGTATCTTGTGATCTACATATTTAAGCAGTTTGTTTTGGTTTGGTTGCAATTGTACAGCGGAGCACGAGAGTAATAAGTTGTTATTAGTCGCCAGAAAGATAAGAAGGGCCACAGGCACCGAAATTGTCATATCTTTGGCTGCAGACGATTTTTCTCGAACCAGCAACAATTATGTTGGTAAACTGAGGCAAGTTTTGGTGGATAGAAACATTGATTTTCCTTTTCTCGGCTTTTCATCCTGCCCCTTATAATCTTTAAGACTTGATTTTTTTACATTTTGCAGGTCTAACTTTTGGGGCACTAAGTTCACTATATACGACAGTCAACCTCCACACGATGTTACAGTTAAACCAAATTGTCGAGGTGGGAAATTTAATTCTAAGCAGGTTTCACCAAGAGCTCCAGCATCTAGCTATCTTGTTAGCTCCATTGCCTATGAGCTGAATACTCTCTGGACTAGAGGACCAAGAAGAATGCACTGCGTCATGAACTCTATACCCGTCTCAGCTATTGAGGAAGGGGGAAATGCTCCTACTCCAACATTGTTACCTCAAATATTTGACGAACCTTTTTCTCCCTCACCAGCACTGAAAGGAAAAAGTCCAATGAAAGATTCATACTCTGGCAACCTTTCAGAGGTACCAGAACTAAGCAAAGGCTCGGTTGAGCCCTTGGTACTAAAAAACAAGGCTCCAAGATGGCATGAGCAGCTCCAGTGTTGGTGTCTAAACTTTGTCGGTCGTGTTACGGTGGCGTCTGTAAAGAACTTTCAACTTGTAGCTGCTGTTGATTCGTCTCATAATGTTTCTTCTGAAGAGCAAGAAAGGGTAATCTTGCAGTTTGGAAAGATCGGAAAAGATATATTCACCATGGACTACTCTTATCCACTCTCTGCCTTCCAAGCCTTTGCCATCTGTTTGACAAGCTTTGACACTAAACCAGCCTGTGAATGAGAGCCGTGTTACTGCTTTCGTGATCATCATCTGCTGATTTGTTGCATGTAAAAATGCTAACGCAGCCGCACTGTTCAGCAAGCACTGAGCACCGTGGCATGCATGTGAAAATCTCAGCTATGCAACCATTTGTATTCTCCCCCTTGTATAAGTTGTATTGATTCTGGAATTTATTTTGTATGTTATTTCATAGTGTCCTCTGACTAAAATTAAATGAAATGATGTTTAATGAGTTTTATAATATATACATATTATTTGCTAGTGTTCCTCCTCACTGATGAAGCTTTTGGTCAGCTTAAATACTGAATTGTAAGTTGTTGATGTAATGATGTTCATTGCCAATTCTTTTAGAAAGAGCTAAATAGTTTCAATATTTCAATGCTCTCTAGGTGGGTGACTATGAATTGAATATCATCGGTTTGGTTGACATAACCTCTGAATGACTGAAACTTAACAATCTCATTTGGACTCATGGGTACCCACCACGTTAGGTTTGGGTCAATTTATGCCGTCTTATACCATACATCCAAATAAATATTATGAATAATTAGTGCAAGATGAGTAGGATGCAATTTTTAATAATTTTCATGACCACATCTTTTTATTTTATTTTGGGGTGTGGGTCCGGGTCAGGTTGAGAAAAAGTCATTACTAGTCTGATTACCGAAGTCCGAAGCTCTAGTCAATGAAACAACAATGATATGCAGCGAGTATGTGTTTAGAAAAAAATTGAGAACCTGACTTTGGTAAAACTCATCCATTTATAGTTTTTAAAAGTCAGTCATTTTCTTGTCAAAATGAAAAACAGTCATTTTGGTCTTGAGATGTAGAAAGTGAATTGAATTAATTGAGTATTTGATAAAATTAGTAGTTCAATTAGATATATATAATATTATTTTTAATTAAAAATAAATATTTAATATTTAAAATATTTTAAAAGTAGTAATTTAAACTTTATCAATCTGATAGATTTTTATTTATTTATCTATTTTATTTATTTTAAAATAAATACTATTTTAATTATAAGTAAATTTTTATTAATTAATATTTAAAATATTTTAAAAGCAGTAATTTAAAACTTCTTTTTTATAATTTAAAATTCATCAATCTGATATATTTTTATTTATTTATCTATTTTATTTATTTGAAAATAAATAAATAAATTATTTATGTTAAACTATTAATTATTTTAAATTTTAATTTATTTAAAATTATAATAAATAAATTACTATTAATAAGATAAAATTAGAAGAAAAAAATAATAAATTATAAGTTTATAAACTACTTAAATTAGTTTATAACAAAACAGTATAAACTCACATGTGATGTGACTCGTGTTTAACTGTGCATCCACTTGCATTACTACCAATATGTAACTGTGACTCTAGTATCTGAACACTGATCAAAGGCGCACAAGCATTCTTTTTCTGAGTCATATCTTATAGTAATAATGAAAATTGAATAAAATCAACATGTAATCTATTGGTTTAATAGCACCCAAAAAAAAAGTGTAGTCATGTACTGATTCATTAACCGATTAACTAATTCAGTTCATCTCTTAAACCCAATAGTTTAACGACTAATTAATTAAACTGTCAATTCAGGTTATTAACCACAAACATTGCAAAACAATTTTAGAGTGATTTTGGTATCATTACGCTCCAAATGAGCTTTTTAAGCTTTATTTTGAGTTATTGAGCTTTGTTTTACAATTAGTGTTTTCAAACAACAATTCCTCTGTAAAGTATAGACTCAACCTGTCAAATTATTCTGTACTCGCTAGTGGTTGATCTCAACGAAAAACGACACAAATATTATTGTATAACTAAATTCTAGAGTTTCCAATATATGAAGATCTTACATGTGAAAAGCTAACCAATGATAAAAGTAGATGGCAGGACTCAAACAAAGGGCATACGGAAGATGGATTGGGGACTCTTGCAGGGTCAGTGTTTATGGACATAGGTTAGCTAATTAAAAACTCAAGATAACATTAAAATAACTTCTAAAAGCCTTTTGATGACTTATTATCATTTTAATATTTTCATAGCTCAGCCCCATCAACCGGCACTGTTACTCACGATCTTCTTACTCTCCCTTTCCACCATTGAAAATTAACAAGCTTAGATTTTGATTGGTTGTGCTATAGACTGTGCTCAGGAAATAAATTGCTGCATGGGAGAAGGAAGAAAAATAGGGGGTTGAATATAACAAATAAATTCCCATGATATCGACATATCATTTTGTTCAGAAATAATAAAAATAGGATGCCTCCGAAAATGCAGATCCCATATTTAATCCTATTATAAACCACTTGTAGATCTAAACAAACTATAAATACAAGCAAAAAAACAAAGGATACTGATAGCCACATTTCCTCATGACATGTTTTTAAGAATATAAATATCAGTGAAATATATTTTTGCCACCTAAGTGGCTAGTGGTTTGGTTTCATCAGACCCTTCCCATGATATAATCAATCAGTGAGTAGCCTTCTTTGATTTAACACTAAGTTTTTTGGCTCGAATAATTTCTTACATAAAATCTCATCTTATAGTAGAGTAGGTGATGAACTCTTCTGAAGTAAATTGAAATGGCTGTTGTGGAATAGGGTTCCTGCAATAAGGATTTACGTGAAAAAGCTGATATAGTGTAACCGTTTCTAAGAAATTGATTAAAAAGTATAAGGAGACATACGGTCTAGGTCCATAAACTTTGATTTGCCGCACATGTGTGTCTCTTCCATTGAGATGGTTTGACAACACAGCAATTTGCAACATAAAAGTGTTGACAAAAGTGTCACTGCAATTGGTGATGAAAGGCAATAATAAGATGCTATCAAAAGTGAGAAAAATATTCTAGTTATACTACATGGTAATTTTGTTTAATTAGGCTTCATTAACATATTTAATTCCAGTAAAAGAATCAACAGCATAGTCCAACAGTCTAATGAATGAAAAAAAAAACTGTTTATTTATTAAATTTGACTGCTTTAACGTGAGTTGTTGAGCATGTACATATAATATCAACTATTGATTTATTTATCAGCAATTAATATTACTCACTTTAGAGAAGATCTTTACACACATTTCATGTATATCATTACCAAACACATCTTCAACTTAGTAAATTCATCGACACAAAACAAGGAGTAATAATTAAAAGAAAAAACTATTAAAATTTCTGCAGCAAAAAACAAATTCACTTAATGAGATTACATTGGTTCGGTTCAGATAGCTATATCGAAATCACAGAATGACTTGCAGGTTAGTTTAAGATGACGACAAACATGTGAGATTGAATAGAAAACAAGACAGAAAGGAAAAACAGTTACCGAGGATCAATTCCAGACAATGAGAGATAAAGCCAACCAGTTGGTTTGACAAGTTCCACAGCTTTTATCTCCTAAGAAACAAAATTGTTCACAAATTCAGAATAACCAAATTGATAACACTAGCACCAAGAATTCAGATTGAAGGTGTGTCTGGTATCCCACACAATACCAATAAAGATGGTTACATTCAATAACTTCCATTCTCTCAAATTTAAAGAAGGAATTTGAAAGAAAGAAAAAAAGACCTTGAGGTTGTGAAAGCCATCGCCGGCGCGGATGGAAATCTTGCTGGGAGTGTAACTCTCATCAAGTTTGAAATCCACATAGAGTACAACTAACTGCAACAACTCAAAAACCAAATTCCCAAACAGACAACATTATTAGGATGTAAAAATTTGAAATTTGATATAACAATAATGAAATTGGTATATTCTTACTTGTAATCGAACTTTCTTTTGGAATTGAATGTTAACAAAATGAGGTTGGGCTCCATCAGATCTGAAAACAAACAAACAAACAAATGAATGAATAAATGCATGCACAGATGAGACACAGAGAGAGAGAGAGAGAGAGAGTAACTGACTGCCAATAGGTTTCGAGGTTGTCATCTCGAAGAGAAGAAACGCCATTGCCGGGTTTGCAGGAACTAACACTCCAGGCGGCTTTCTTCCCTAATTCCCGGAGCTCGTCATCCACAATCAATACTTGGTTACCTCCGCTCAACTTTCCTTCTTCTTCACCTTCCGATGATTCCGCTGCCATTTCTAAACTCATTGATTCTATTTCTGTGTCCTTTTTGCGACTCTCTTCAGGTCAATTTGTTACCGATGCTGTTTATTTACTGATCAATATTCTCTATCTAATATCCAATGGCGGATCCAGAACCCTGGCCCAAGGGGGGGTGGAAACTGGAAACTATTTAAGTGCAATTAATAATTATAGTTACATATATACGTAAAAACATAAATATTAAAATCATAAAATTTTAATTCATTGTACTCAAAGTTACATACAAAGTCTATAATAATTGTCCTCTATACAATTTCATATTTTGAAATCGTTGAATAATCAACTTATTATTGACCTTGAACACACCGCTCTCAATATAAGACACCACACAACTAGGGATGGGAATAGGCTAGGCCGTCCGCAAGGGCCTATGGCCTGGCCTATTTATGGCCTGGCCTGGCCTGGCCTATTTAATAAAAAGGCTAGACTCAGGCTCTCTTTAAAGCCTATTTATTTAAATAGGTCAGGCTCAGGCTTATAAAAAAGCCTGATAGGCCTAACAGGCCGGCCTATATATATTTATTATTTATTAATATTATTTTTTATTATTATATTAATAATATTATTTTCTATTTTAAATTCTATCAATTAGGCAATCACTTATTAATCATTCCATATTCAGTAGTCGTTCTATATTTGGTAGCAGTTCTATATTAAGTAGTCGTTTTATATTCGGTAACCGTTCAATTAGTCAATATCACTTAGTAGTTGTTCCTTATTTGTTTAAGAAGTAATAATGGATTCGTTTAAAAAGACTTTTAAAAAGGCTTCCAGGCCAGGCCAAACTATTAAAAAGGCCAGGCTTAGGCTGAAAAAAAAGCCTATGATAGGCCGTAGGCCAGGCTTAGGCCGAAAAAATAAATCGTAGGCCACGCTCAGGCCTTTCAAAGCCTGGCCTGGCCTGGCCTATTCCCACCCCTACACACAACAGTACAAACAGGAATTGAAACAACAACAAAAAACAGTACAAGAAACAAAAGAAACACGTAAACAATTGAGACACAACCACAACAATTAAGCAAAGTTCCAAGCATTCGATGATACCTCTAGGTAAAGTGCCAGACATTGAAAACTTCAATTTTAATTCCTCATTGCAATTATGAAGAATGATTTAAGTAACCATATATAATAGTAATAAGATTGAAGTTTTCATTCCTCATTGCAATTATGAAGAATGATTAACTAAATATCCTAGTTCCTGATGGAATCAACCATATGAAAAACTAAATGATGTACAAAAACATAATCTTCAACCTATCTTTAGATCAACAAAGAGGGAAGATTCTTCAAGAAAAACAACTGCCTCAAAGCATTATCTTTACAAACACCCAAAAAATGAATGTATTGTCTAAACTGTATAGGGTTCAATGGGAGAAGAATCTTCAAGAAAAACAGCAGCCTCAAAGCATTCAGCAGCAACCAACACATACCACCACAACAACAACAAGAAACACAAGTTAACATTTTTTTTCTGAATTAATACCACTATGAAACACAAGAAACATGAATTAATACCACTAATCCATGCACAAGTAGTGCAAAGATTAGCCAACTACAACAAAGTTCTTACAACCAATTGTCTGTAATAACTCCAAGATACTAAACTGATTTTTTAAACACCCAAAACTAAATCAACAAGGTTGCATCCATTAAGTAAAACTATCAAATTTATAACATCAAGACCTCACACGCTGTTACTGAATTTGATAGAAAACTATTGATGACAGGAAAAATGCAGGTTTTATAACAGTACATCAACAACACAAAATCCCCAATTTCAAACAAATAAAAAACCCTAACAATGATTTCACAACACATATTCATAATCAGTCAACCAATTTAATATAATTATAGTCATATACAAAATCCCAATTTAAAAACCCTAAATTCACAAAACTCTAAATATGAGAAACACACCTTGTTGTGTCAATGATTTATCACGGTTGGAGGGCCGTGGAGGTCGAGCTCGACGGTGGCGTGGCCGGAGGAGGGCCTTCGTGGCAGAGTTTAACGGACAACAGGCGCGCAAGAGAGGAGAAGAAAAAAGAGGAGAGACAAGGGCAGCGCAACTGGGAGAGAGAGAAGAGGAGAGGACGGCGCGGTGGTGCTGGTAGGCTGCCGCCGTGGAGCAGGGGGTTAAGGGTATAAAGGTGAAGATGAGATTTTTTTTGACAAGGGAAAAGATGATGAAAGATTGTTTTTTTTAAATAAAAGAGTATTTAAATTTGAAAATGAGATATTATTATTATTTTGGAGGGAAGAGAAAATTAAAGTAGGAGGAATCTATTTAGTGAATAAAATTTATTTTGAGAAATTTTTTTTTAGATTAAAGTGAGATTTATTAAAAGAGGCATAGTTAAAACTTAAAATAATTTATCTCTTTTTTTTATTATCTATTCCCCTCCAACTAAAGACATTCATACCAATTTTTTTAAAATAAAAAATCATTGACCTAATTTGACAGTTTTTTAAATTGTTAATGAGTTTATATGCTTGATTAATGAAATGTTAGATTTAGTTATTTATCTCTCAGCTTATTAATTATTTACTTAATTTTATTGACTATAAATTTATTTGCGAATTGATAATGTTTAAATTCATGTTAAAAATTATGCAATATTGATATTTTCATTAATCACATAATAAATTGTGTTAATTATTTAAAAAAAATTTATTAAAAAAAAAAACTTGTCAACTTTTGTGATGCCAAATTGGTGTTTAAATTACATTAACTTAAAAAATGTGTTTAGAATTTTTATTAATCCCTATTTCGTGATCAAAATTAATTAATTTGAATGATCAAATTCTCTGATACTATATACATCATGGTTGCCATTTTAAGAGAAATGAAAATCAATATTTATATCAATCTATAATTATATATACAATTACAATCCATTATCACTCACCAAGTCAAAAAAAAGGAGACTTCCCAAGTACCTCTTACTTGCAATGTCAAAGAAACTATACATTATAAAATTACACTCATGTTACTTTAGTTACACATTGTGAAAGAATATCTAGATCCAATAATAAATGGTGAAAGATTAGACTAAAGAATATCTTGTCCATATAATAAAGGGAACTGAGTTTCATCTCTTGTTTTTGGACGAAACAGAACTTGATTTTGAGAACCACGATAGCTTCTTCAAAATTGTGGACTTCTTGGACAATTTATTTTCTTCAAAGTGATCCTTAGAATCTTCTGAGTTGTTGAGATTCGACTCGAAGCAACCTTCGTCGGCTACGTCCCTCAAAAGTCGAAGCAGTTCCAACGCATACGCCTTTGTGCCATCGTTTCCCATATTGGAGATATTGACAAGATATGGTATAATACCCTCGTCCATAACCAACTCACAGTATTCCAATCGTTGCGAACACATAGATAGTACAATCGCCAGTGCTGGTTCCTTTTCTTCGTCACTGCCGTACCCAAGTATTTCAACAACACAAGACATGCATCCCTTTGTTTCAACAACACACACCCTACCGTCTTTAGTATCATAAAGGTTTTTCAATATCCTTATACAGTCTCTCCAAAGGAGCTTGTCTTCGAAAAATGGTACTAATTTTGGGATGCACCCCAGAGACACCATGTAGGAACACATTTCAGTATTGGAGGAAAAATTGCACATTATTTTAATAGCTTTCTGTTGATACTCTTTGTTACCAGAATCAAGGATCTTTGAAACAGCTGTTAGTGCACTGGAAGCTGTGGCGTTAGCTTTATTAGACCAATTGTTCGACAATTCTTCCAGTATGGTAAGAGCTTCTCCAATCACTTCTGACTCAAGTAGACTTGCCAACAAACTGCATGTATCTTCACTTAAGTTTGTCAGACCATTTCTGCATGAAAAAACACAAACAAGTCATTCCAATATCATAAATCAGTGTTGTCAAATAGCGGCTATACTGGTATTATGGCGCTATAGTGTAATTCTAATAAACCGCTATTGTTCAACAATATACGATTTAGTACAGTGTTATCAAACAAATGCTATAGCCCTGTAGTATAGCCGAATTTGAGTAAATAACTATTTTCCGCGATCTGCGATTGACAACACGACACTGGCAAAAATGAGGCATGACATTGAACAAATGTTTAACACAACAGTTTTTCTTGTTATTCCAGACCAATGGTATATTGTTTTGAAATGAATTTTTTTATTTACTTCGTCACAGCTTAATATAAATTAGATATATGTAAACCATGCTAACTAACTAACCTAGAAATATACAAGTACCATGAGTGAAGGCAAAAGAAATTGTACCTGCAGTACTTTGTAAATTCCAACAGTAACTCACATCCACCTCTCAGAGCTTTTGTGTCATGCTTATCATATGCAATGCTCAGAAATCTCACAAGTGGATCAATGAAATTCTCCAACGACACAGAGATAAAAGCTTGGTCATTGCTTGTGAAATCTATTTTCATATCTTCAATGACTTGGCATTGCGAATCCCATTGACGCTCATGAAGTTTAGACAAGGACATCAAATATGTGTCATGCACCTGTGAATGAGATTGACGTCTGTGAGAACCATCTCTAGTCTTGACCAACATCGAATTCAAGTCATGACCGGCCTTAACATGTGAGGAATCTGAATTATAACTTGTATCTATCGATCCAAGTGACATGTTACTAAAATCCATTGGCAGGTTCAGACCATTCATGGAACTTCCAAAACTCCTAATGGAATTGATAGAAGCTTCCCATGAGTGAATGTCTTCGGCTTGTCTACTTGGATCAGTAATGGAGACTCCATTAGTTTTGCACCACTTTGAGATTAATTCCTTTAAAGCAATGTTAGGAGTCGACGCCATATGGGACAGTTTCTTTTTTGTTTTCGGGCATGTAACATTACCCTCGTTGAACCATTTCTGTATCCACATCCTTTCATATGTTTCTCCCGAAGCAATGACGACAGGATCATACATCAAACTTAAAGATATCGGGCATGTATATTCCTCAGGTGGTGCAACTCTACCTAACTCGCTGGCACGAGTTTCGTACTGATCGTGGTTCCCATATGTGTCTGAATTCACATGATGGATACGTAAAGAATCATGACCAGAGTTCTCAGTAGCCACTGGTTCTTCACAATGAGCATAGACTTCCACCTGTTCTCCTATGATTGATTTTCCATACTTTACCAGAAGATACAACAGATTTTTCAAGATCACCTTTTTCGTTTCGTCTTTCGGTCCAACTTTTTGTAATAACTTCCTAATAGATCTTCTCTCTGCTATGATGGTTGTTGCGGATGTAATATGAAGTCTTGCAGCTGCAAACTGAAGAGATTTAATGTCTGAGTTTTCCCTTGAATCGTTATCTGAGGTTGAAGGACCTTGCTGGAGCAATTCTCTCATAACCTTCCCAGCCTCTTCTTCAGCAGAATCCAGGACAAAGGTCACACACCTAAGATCATCGATCATTCGAGAAATCTGCAGGAGACAATGCAATGCCAACTAAAGGGTTAAAATGAAGCTCCAAATGAATATATATATATATATATATTGTAACAAATAGATATAATAAATAAAATAAAATATCATATACAATAAATCCTATCTAGACATATGCAGCTATCTACATTACTGAACAAGATAGCAAATTCTTCAGCATTTTGTGGATTGTTCATAAATTTTAATAAACAAATTAGTTCTATGAGAAGAGCCTGATTCATAGGTAGGCAATGTAAGCATTAACTTGACTGACCTCTGCAGCCAACATAACAGGAACTATATGCTGAATCTGGACTAAGCTTTTCTCTAATGACTTTCTTGTCTTTTGGCATTTTGAGAGTATAGACTCCCCTGTTATTGCCTGTAAGTAATATTATAACCAAATAAATTAGCATGCAACATGCTAGCATAGAATCGTTGATAAGATCGTATATGACTTTAGCTGCTCAATATTTTTCTAAATGTTATGAACTTGTATCCAACTCTTTCTATAACTATGGCAGGATAGAACAATATTAGATAA
Source organism: Cicer pinnatifidum (assembly GCA_037974775.1). Classification (NCBI taxonomy): domain Eukaryota; kingdom Viridiplantae; phylum Streptophyta; class Magnoliopsida; order Fabales; family Fabaceae; genus Cicer; species Cicer pinnatifidum. The sequence continues at coordinate 14,422,757 of JBBPBR010000007.1, read as the reverse complement.
TCTGTGTTTGTTTTTTACTTTCGTGAAAAATAAATGTCATTCCCATTCTTTAGTTGCTTAAGAATATTATACATGCAGATTACAAAAGTTTATATAGCTTTGTCCAGCTGAAATAATAAAAAGAAAATACACACCAGGTAGAGACTACTAGAGTCAGAGCAATTTTGCAGAAGTTGTTTGGCTTTATCAACTGTACTGATTAGCAAACACAGAGCTGGTATTCCTGATGAGGACCGAGGGCGTGCTTCCTCAATCTGCGGAAATATCCTTAACACTCTGTTGACTAATTTCCTGAGTTCTGTGCATATTCTACGATGTACCTTTTATCATGAATTACAATCAATAAACAAAAGGGTTAGTTCAAATGTCAAATTGAAGTTACAAAAAACACCCACATATCCTAAAAGAAAAATTCAAGTCACAAACAACAACAGCAACAAAGCCTTATCCCACTAAGCAGGGTCGGCTACATGGATCAAGCAACGCCATAATGTTTTGTCATATCACAAAGTCGGTTGATTTTTCTTCTAGGTCAAACCAATCCCCGAAAAACAGACAATTACTTCGAAGATAACAATATGATGACTACTTAAAAGACCTCTAAATGTTTTTATCGAAAATATGATGCCAAAAAACATCTCCACTATGATGTAGTCGAATTCGATTATTGTATGTACCTTAAAAGAGCGAGGATCTGGTAATGTCTCTACCACTTCACAACCATCAGTTCCCATTCAAGGGAGCGTACTTTTCTGCAAACGAGAAAGGGAAAAAATATTAAGCCATCTAATGCACTTCTTGCATAAAACTTAGCTAGATAATTTATTGTTCCAACATAGACTGAACTTTGGACTCTGCAAAAATGATTTTTATGAAGAGCTTCTCAAAATAACTTTTCATTTTAATCATTTTTGAAATTTCATTATCTAAAAAAAATTGCAACAAATAGATGAAATACTTAAAAATGATACTTTTAAAATAATCTACTTAAACCAATCTTTCATTTGAAAACTTTATTTGTAAAATTCTTTTTTTAAACAAGTAGTAACAAAAAGAAATAAAACAATAAAAAAGCTTATAACATACATGCCCATATCTTGCATTCTTATTCTAATTCTAATTTCTCATCTCATCATCAATCAACATACAAAAAGACCAACCAAAGAAGAAAACTTGAGGGTTTGTTTAGGAGTGGGATTTTGGAGGTGAGTTGGGGACTTGTTATTTTTTTCTAAATTAAGTTACCTATAAAATGTTTTTAAATATAAAAGAAGTGAGATTGAAATATTATATGATCTCATATCTTATTCTTTTAATTTTTTTTTTAAATTCTCATATATATATATATATATAGACTCAGTCCTCTAAAACCCTCCAAAATACTACTCCTAAAAAAGCCCTAAAGAGAGAAAACAAATGATCAGTTCTAAAAGATGGAACAATTCACTACGTAAATTGAAAATGTTTAGAAGCAAAATAAAAAAATAGAAGGTGAAAAATAAGTTGAATAAGAGCATAAAAAAGAAAAAGAAAAAATGAGTTACCTAGTATAAGATGAAGATGAGAAGGAGAAAGAAGCGGTGCTTAAAGGGAAAATTCCAACATAAGCAAATAAATTAAGAGCAAATCATGGTATACTTCACAACCCATCATCAATAAAAAAGTACTTATATCTTTCAAACTATCAAAAAAACGAAAGGGTTGTTAATTGGAGTGGACGAGGTCATTATTTCTAAAACTCCACTTTTTAGAACATTTAATTTGCGATAACCCCACCAAGAGTAAAAGGCAAAAGTTAAACCTTGATCGTAATTAAAGCATGACCCATGACGACAAAATCAACCATACTGTACTCAGCAAAGTGCAAAAATGAGTTTCAGGGAAAGTGGGTGGAACATAGAGAGAGAGTGGTAAGAGTAAGAAGATAAAAAAATGATTAAAAAATGGTAGTGAGGAAGCAAAATAAGGAATTGTGATGATAAAGGAGAAAGTGGTGGGAAACTGTGGTCTTTGACCAGTGGAGGATGACGATGGAGACAAACGCCACTCGAAAAAGGGTAATCGTTAAAGAGATACTTGTCGTCGTGATAGTCTCACCAGTATGTGAGGACTGTCATCGATGTGGTCTCTCTATTTGACACATCAAATCTACTGTGTGGGACTGGGTCCTATAGCCATTAGCCAGGTCAATTTTAGGAATTCTACTATTTTTCCTAATTTGATTTCTTCCTGTCACTTTTGTTTCTTCGTTAATTCATTTTAAATTATTCATTCATTCTATTATATAAAGAGTCATGTTAGTAACATATTTTCTAACAAATTAAATTGGATCTACACTATTTAGTGAATTTATGTAAAAAAGTGTGTTAAAATATATGTATTACAAGAGTAGGGAAAGACACCTATATATCCCTCTTTTTATAGTTTTACACCAAAATACCACAGTTTATAAAAAAAATATAGGATTGTCCTCTTTTTTCTGGTCGCAATGTGGGGATGCGATGAAGTGATAAAAAATTCTATGATGGTCGCATCTTGGGGATGCGACCTCCTGTAGGCAGTTTTCAAAATTTTTTTCTCCCCGTTTTACCCTTATGTATGGCCAATATATTATATATATTATATATATTTTTATTACATATTTTTAAATTAATAATAAGATTATTATAATTAATTAAAATAATAAAAATATTTAATTTATTAATATTATATTATAATTATTACTAATTATAATAATAAATAGAATAATAATAATAATTACAATAGTAATAATAATAATAAAAAGAAAATTCTATTAATTAAAAAAATACATTAATTTATTAATATTATATAATTGTTAATAATTATAATAATAAATAGAATAATAATAATAATAATAAACAAAAAATTATAGTAATAAAATTAAAATCACAATACATTAAAATTACAATACATTAAAATAAAAGAAAAAAGATATTAAAATAATAATAATAAAAAGAAAATTCTATTAATAAAATAAAAATAAAAAATACATTAAATTAAAAGAAAAAATACATTAAATAAAAGAAAAAAATGCTACAAATAAAAAAAAATTAAATAAAAATTAATTATGTTACTCTAAATGACCTCCAGAATCAAAATGTAACACCTAGTCATTTTATATTGTACCTTATTAGGAGTGGAGATAATCGTTAATGATATTATTTTAATTTTTGGTAATAATAATAATAATAATAATAATAATAATAATAATAATAATAATAATAATGATAATAATAATAATAATAATAATGACAATAATCAGTAAAGCATCATTTCACAACTCGTTAAAAATAAATGGCTTAGTTGGAAATGTGACGTTACCCACTTTCGGATTAACTTCCCCACTCCTCCCCACTCCTTTCCACTCCTGCCTTAACGTTCTCCATTTCTACTGATAAAAAAGAAAAAATAAAACGGACGTAGGTCATCCAAAATCGCTTAACGTTCTCCATTTCTACTGATAATAATAATAATAATAATAATAATAATAATAATAATAATTATTATTATTATTATTATTATTATTATTATTATTATTATTATTGCCAAAAATTAAAATAATATCATGAACGATTATCTCCATCCTAATAAGGTACAATATAAAATGACTAGGTATTGATTGTATGTATAATGTCGAAACTCAAAATGATATGGAAGCATGTGGTAGTGTTCTAATCCACAAACAGATTACAATGTGGATCAACCACAACAGCCTCAAATTGTTCAAAGGGCTAGACGAGTTCGACGACCGCGTAGATGTGGAACTGGAGGTCATTTAGAGTAACATAATTAATTTTTATTTAATCTTTTTTTTATTTGTAGCATTTTTTTCTTTTATTTAATGTATTTTTTCTTTTAATTTAATGTATTTTTTCTTTTTATTTTATTAATAGAATTTTCGTTTTATTATTATTATTTTAATATCTTTTTTCTTTTATTTTAATGTATTGTAATTTTAATGTATTGTGATTTTAATTTTATTACTAGAATTTTTTGTTTATTATTATTATTATTCTATTTATTATTATAATTATTAACAATTATATAATATTAATAAATTAATGTATTTTTTAATTAATAGAATTTTCTTTTTATTATTATTATTACTATTGTAATTATTATTATTATTCTATTTATTATTATAATTAGTAATAATTATAATATAATATTAATAAATTAAATATTTTTATTATTTTAATTAATTATAATAATCTTATTATTAATTTAAAAATATGTAATAAAAATATATATAATATATATAATATATTAGACATACATAAGGGTAAAACGGGGAGAAAATTTTTTTGAAAACTGCCTACAGGAGGTCGCATCCCAAGGATGCGACCATCATGGAATTTTTTATCACTTCATCGCATCCCCACGTTGCGACCAGAAAAAAGAAGACAATCCTGTATTTTTTTTACAAACTGTGACATTTTAGTGTAAAATTATAAAAAGAGGGATATATATGTGTGTTTCCCACAAGAGTATATTACTTGTACCACTGAAAATATTATTTGTATTCCTATTCATATATATTATTAGTATGAATATCCTCTTAACATATATTATTTTTCAACTATTCATGGTTATAGATTCTTTTGCCATCGCTATATCCTTTATGAAAATGAATGACATTGATTGCTTGACAAATAATACGTTCATACTCTCAAAATGAATTATAGTGATTGCTTGACAAATATTACGTTCATACACTTTTTGGGAATAAATTAAACCATTCGGTTGATAAAGTACATTCATACTACAACTTCCTAGTAAACATATAAACCTATTTTTTGCACAATAAAGTTATTGAAAATTACTCCATCTCTTTCGATATTAACTGTCCTTCTGTCCTTTTAGGCTTTCTTTCTTTCTTTTTTAGCTCACGTGTGTCGATATAATTTTTGTATGATTTTTTATAACCTTGTTTAAGATATTATAAACATATTTTTTATAAAAATATATATATTTTTAATTAAAAATAAATTAAATATATAATTTAACTAGACTTAAAAATTCATATTTTATTTTAAATTTTAAATTTTTGTGTTGAACACTCTTATGATATTATAAATATATTTGCAAAAAACAATTCAAAAACTAAAAAAATATGCAACGAGTTGAATTAAAAACATTTACAAAAAATAAAAATAACTTTTTTTTTCAGAAACTAAATGTTAATAATTTTTATATAAAAGATAAAAATAAAATGTTAAAATTTACTAATGATCAAAATTTATTAAATAATTGTGTTTTAAGAGGTGTTTGCTTTAGTTATTCTATATTGATATATAACCTTCCTAACATCTAAGATCACTTTATTTTCAATGTTTACTATGTCATGAGATGTATTTCATTTGGGTCCCACCACTTTGTATGTAATCCATTTTTAAAGTATATGACTCACTAATTTTACTCAATAAGAGAGCAATGTTACAATGGCACGAGAAAGACTATTTTTAGCACTTCCAAGTGATATTCGTGCCAATTGAATTATTATTATTTTCATGGAATGTCTTCTATGAGTGTATTTGATTTGCTGAAAATTGAGAAAAATTATACACGAGAGAATTACAATTTCAGTGTTGTAGTGCGTTTGAGGTAAATTGACCAGGAGATTGGACAAATTAGGGATAATGCACCAGACAAAAACTATAATTCATATAATTCGTTTAATCACATGAAATATTTTTTTATATGAACATCCTATCTAAAATACTAAAATACTTATTTTATTTTATTTTTTAACCAAAAAATACTTTTTTCCTTCACATTATCTCTTTTATCTATTAATATTTATAGTCATTTTTATATATATCACAAAAATATTATAATAAATTTATATTATTTTATAATGTGTGGTATTTATTATTTTACATATTAAATAGACCCTTAGCCATCAAAATGACTATACATCCAACCCATTATTTATTTTTGACATTTGTGATGTGCAGGTGCACATGCTCGCTATAGACCTCACCTCACCTGATCACACAAAATTCTTTACTTCTGTTACCGATCCTTTTCCTACTCAAATCGCCGCCGCCGTCTCTTTCTCCTGTCGCCACCGTTTCCGGCTATATAAATCATCCCCATCGCGCGCCGTCCCTTTCAGTCCGATAATTTTTCGTAACGGAGCACTGCTCACTGCCTCCGTGAACCACCACTATTCCGTGACTATCTAGGTCTGACAACTATGCTTAATACACACAGTGAATTCCCTTCTGTAGTTTTAGTCTTAAAAGTTTGTCTACACTTGTGCAGCTGCAGGAATGGTTGGTTTATCTCTAGGAGAACAATTTTTCATACAAGGGGGCATCGCTCAAGATCTTCGCTGTGATGGTAGAAAAAGATTGAGTTATCGACCTATCTATGTTCAAACTGGAGTCATTCCTCAGGTATTGCTTTCATGACTTGGTTCCACTTTTGGAGTAGCCGAAATCAATTATAGAGGTGTAAAATTGAGTTTGGCACGTTTGAGTGCGAGGATTATTGATTTTGTCTCCAGAATTGAACCTAACTTGAAGCTTGATTCTAACTTCAAGATAGGATTTGTAGCTTTTGATTTCCAACGTAGTTTTTAGCCTGAAATTTATTGTTTATCTCACTTTTACTTGAACACGTCCAAACATATATCATTTTTAACTAAAATCTATTTCTCAAAAGCAATTAATTCAAAATCAATGTTAGTCACTGCATAACCTAACACAATTGAAAGCATGTCTTAGTGTCCAATACTTGTACGATATTGACACATTTAGTTACATTTCATAGCTTTTATTTTCTCAAATTGTTTCTGGTGCTTAGTGCGGTGTTTATGTGTATGTGTCATGTGTGTTAGTGAAATTTGAATTCCATGTAGTTAATGTATGACACAGTTATTGATCTTGACTTTCTTATCTCAAATCAATAGTAAAAATTATTTAAAATGGTTTAGTGAAAATGTAACGCCAACCGACTAATCTCAAGTCAGTGACCAAGATCATTAATGCATGTGACTGCATGATTTTCTAAATGCAGGGAATCTAGGTTCTTGTTAGTGTTTGGTGTCTATATTTGTTTCATGTATCAGTGCTTCATAGCTCAACACTTGCAAGGGTGTCCCGATGATTTTTGACCTCAAGAAGTGAAATTTTTCTTGCTTTAAATAATTTTAATTTGAACACTCGATGAACTTTATGATAGGCAAATGGTTCAGCAAAAGTCAGAATTGGTGACACAGAAGTCATTGCCAGTGTGAAGGTTTGTTCAAATATTGGGATTGATCTCTTCTTTCATGACTCATAACATCCTTTTATTTAATAGTATGAATAAGTTTTATCAAACCACATTAGGTTTTTTACTAATCATGATTCATGATATATTGGCTACACATGTGCAGGCTGAACTTGGAAAACCAAGCTTAATGCAACCTGATAAAGGGAAAGTTTCCATACATATTGATTGTAGTTCGACTGCAGAGCCAGCTTTTGAGGTTGCTTATTTTGTTGCCTGCCTTCCTCCTTTTTGTTTTTATCTAGTAACACTGTTATCCACATATTCTGATTTTCTTCATATTATTATTCAAGTACTATGAAGGTGTCAACATTGATAGCAAAACAAATAAATGAATTGATAGAACTTTGCTCACTCACACTACTGGAATACTTTCACATTAAACTTATTAAAATGGAGGAAATTCCACAAGAACAGTGGATACCTCTAGAAACTAGTAGCAAATGCATCAAAATGAAGAAAAATGCTAGAAAGTTTCTCTTGGTCCCCTGAGAACAGAGGGTCAAGCCACGATGGGCGTTAGTCACTCCAAAATTCTGATCCCCTGCCCTTCAAATAACTATCTTGACAGCTGTTATCCTTTTATCTCTTCAATTTCAGAACCTATCTCTTCTCACCACCTTCCTCCACATGCCCCCTTTTTCTTTGTACAGTAAACCTTCCATGTTTGAGGCCTATGGCTAAGTTGGTCCACCAATTAACCCTTGCTCCTTCTTGGTATGGATGTCAACTCCTTTTACCATGCAAGACCGGCACTGTCCACTGATTAGGTGAGAAGTGCTAGCAATAAGCTCTCTAACCCAACACTCTCCATTCTTGGGTGAAATTTGTTGGTCAAAACTCAAACGGCACAACTCAAGAGGTGGTGGTGAATTGAGTTATAATTTTTTTAGTAAAGTTCAAATTCTTTTTGAATATTGGATGATATATAGTCAAATTAAACAAGTAATTGGATGAATAATTTGGATTATATCATATACCAACATGTGGTTGGTTCGAGTGGTAAGGGACTTAGATACCTCAAGAAAGGGTCAGGGGTTTGACCTTTGACTATTGTGTATGAAGAAAACTTGGTTGGGAGAGAAGAATCTATGTTATGAATCCAATAGGTTCTCCAATAGAGATTAGTCACTAACAGTGGATACTTCGTATTCGTTACATGGTTTCCCCAAAAAAAATCTAAACTAGTGATTGTAAGTAATAAAGCGTATAACAAGCAGTAAAGATACACAATCTTCATTTTAGAAAATTAAACAAAAGTAAACTGGACTGAAATATAAAAGAGATTGATTAGAGAGATAATGATATACAATTGATACATACTGGTTAAATCACATCCTTGTGATGTACATCCTGTCTCCAAGCTTAACTCAGGATTTCCCACTATACTTCAATTAAGAAATTACATGCTGGCAGTCAAACACTCAAGAACAGGCATACCTCACTCTTACCGATCTTGAGATTCTTCACTAAAGAAATACAACCTTTCCGGATTCCACACCATAAAGCAATTTTTGGGATACCACACCCAATACGTATGACAACTGAAATAGAAAAACAACACTAAAAGGTGCACAGTAAGATAACCTGCAAGCACTTCAAAATACAGAATATACATGTTGCCAGCATAGTGAATCTTCAATTCGAAAAGACAGTGAAGGCCCTTTGTATATCTGTGATATTTTGGCTGTGTTTCAGTAATGTGTTTCTTAGATATATATTCTTTATCTGAAAAAAGTAATTTGTATTTATGAGAAAGATATGTAGCCGTTTTCTGTTTATTGAAATTTCTTAACTGCCAATTTGTTTGTTTTTCTTGATATCGTCGATTCAAATTTAGTCTAGCACCAATTCAATTGTTTCAGAATAACTACAATGTTCAAATGTTAGCTTTTAGAGTTGACTGTTCTATGCTGGAATCTATTACACATTCAATTCCACAAATTGTAATTGATTATATCTATTTAATTCAATTTCTGGAAAATTTCATGATCATTATAATCAATTCTTTTGTATGTCTTATTTATTATTCTTGATTCTTGATTTTTAATTATCTTTTAGTACATCAATATTATTAGTTTTATTCAGTGTTCTATATCTTTGGTATGTATATAGGGTAGAGGGGCTGATTGGTTGTCAGCAGACCTGTCAAATGCTCTTCAACACTGTCTCTTGGGTGCTAAAAGTGGAGCAGGTCTATCTTCCTCCTTTCTTGAAGATGATGCTTACTCATATATGTTTTTCCTATGTTCTTGCTTCTTATTAATTGTATATTTATTGCTATTGAACCCTACTCTTTTACTGCCCTATAGGTGCTGGAATTGATTGCTCCTCACTTGTTGTTGTCCAAGGGAAAATTTGTTGGGATCTTTATATTGATGGGCTTGTTGTTAGTTCAGATGGAAATTTGTTAGATGCTCTAGGTGCTGCCATCAAGGTATAACTTAAAATGAATGTAGAATTATATTTCTATAGACTATAAGTGCTTGGAAAGATAATGATAATGGATTTCTGGCCATAAAATGGTTTACCATTTTTGACATATAAGAGACCATCCTTTTATGATCATATCAATAATATTTACTTTTCAAAATTTCCTGTTCATTCATTATATTTTAGCCATTGATTTTACAGACATATTTGGGCTGTTTCAGAGACATGAACTAAGATCTCCCTCTCTTTTAAAATCAATTTTGGGAAATGGTTTGAAGTTATCCAAAACTTCTGGTCTTTATAATTGTTTCTTTAGGCTACAATTGAAAATATCCTTGTTGTTAGCTGTTTTTGCTGTAATTGTCCGGAACAATCTTGAAATCAGTTAAATGGAGGTTTTTTCACATGGATTTTCTTTTTAACCATGATATATTATTGATTATATAAATATATTTTTAGAATTTACCGGAAAGGCCTTAATGCAGCTAATGCCTGTTACTCTTTTAGGCTGCTTTGAGCAACACCGGTATTCCGAAAGTTCAAATTGCTGCTGGTGCATCAAGTGATGAGAAACCAGAAGTTGACATAAGTGATGAGGAGTTTCTGCAGTTTGACACATCTGGAGTCCCTGTTATAGTTACATTGACTAAGGTAACATTACTTGTGCTATATTGTGTTATCTCATTGACTACATTTTTGTGATTATCATACAATCTCTACTTCCTAGGTTGGGAAGCACTATATTGTGGATGCTACATCTGAAGAGGAATCACAAATGAGCTCTGCCGTTTCTATCTCTATTAATAGACAAGGGCACATATGTGGTGTAACCAAACGAGGAGGCATGGGGCTCGATCCAAGTGTCATTCTTGATATGGTATCCGTGGCTAAGCATGTAAGCGAGCAGTTAATAAACAAATTGGATTCAGAAATAGCTTCTGCTGAAGCTGAAGATGAGTCATAACATAAGAATTTTCAACTTAGTGATCACTAGGATGTGTTGTACACTAAGTGGTTGACTTGGACACTTTTTGTAGTTTGGTAGCTCGTGTTAAGTAGGACTGTATGTCATTAACTTTTGTATTGTGAGTTGTGCAGACTGAACCTTAGCTTTGAGATGGTTGTTTGATATCATGTAATATTTTAAGCTTGGGCTGCCGTATGATGCATTTTTTGGTAGCCACCAACTGGAATGTCATGGCCAACATCAAGTGGTTTAAATCAAATTTTAAATCTTTTATGGCATGCACTCCTCATCAAGAAAATAGAGTTTAAGGTCACATGGGAAATCAAGTCCTGAAGTTTTAAATGAAATGCTCAGAATCGTAATAATTGGAAACTGATGTGGTGCAATGTTTCTTTTTGTACATGATATCATTCTATTTTCTCTTCAACGATGAGTTCCAAGTTCTATTAATCAGCAACTCTTTTTTCTATCATTTTTATTATGAGCATGACTTGTTCATTCGTAAAAAGTCAGAATTGGTTTTCAAGTAACAATGTGTCAATTCTGTTAAGATTCTGTCATTTATCATTGGTTTGCAGCACATGTGAACCGTTGTCATGAGCATTAGGAGAGTTAATTCTCGATACCATAAAAATTGTATTCATAGGGTATAATTAAAATCCTTCACCTAATATCCTAAGTTCTCATCAAAGAATTAACTAGCCATAGTGCTGCAAGGCTTACTATATCTATTATGCTAGTAGTACCATTTAAACAAGGCAAAAAGAACAATTTATGAATTACAAACATAATTATCAGGCACGACTATAACACGTAAATCCTTAAGGCCACTCATAGAAAATCAAAGATAATAAAACTATATTCAGGCCAGCCATTGCATGGTATATTTTAACACTGTAATCCACTGACTTAGTATCTAAAAAAAGAAGTCCAAGTTGCCAATGGTAAAAATGAAGGAGTATCTTTAATTTTAAAACCATAAAAGGCATGTCCCTTTGATCTTGATTCCAATCTTCCACTTGTTGTCCACTTTCTTGATTCATATAGGGGACTAAGAATAAGTATCTTTATCTTATGTCCTTTTAGAACATATATATTCCTCCAAGAGGCTAGACCAATATACTTTTTCCTCCTCCTTATAAGGTACTAACTTGTTTATTGTTTTCTACCATTCCTTGACTCAACTAGTCATCATTTTTTCTCCCTCGCATTTTTCTTGTTTGTGAAAATCAATTGACCAAGTTAGTTCCATTTTTTCTAAAGAACTTTCTTAATATACCATTTTTTGTAAAGTTCCTCTTGTTCTTGAAATGACTTCATCTTGGACTCCAAAGCAAAACAAACAATTTGAAAGAGCTTTAGCCATATTTGATAGAGAAACACCAGATAGGTGGCAAAATGTTGCAAACATGGTTGGAAAATCAGTTGATGATGTTAAAAGGCATTATGAGATACTCAAAGAAGATATAAGGCGCATTGAGCGTGGTCAAGTTGATTTTCCTTACAAAACAAGCAATGCTAATAATAATTGAAGCCTTGTAGCATTGAATAGCAAAGGTATATATATAATATATAAATATGATTCACCTTTTTTCTTCTTCACATCTTCACATCTGTGCAATCTTACACTAGATCTTTACTTCTTTTTATTTTAAGAAAAATATTTTGTAACTATGCATCGCAAAATTTCACACATCTATTTTTTTTTTCTCATTCTTTTCCACATCCATGCAATCTTTTTGACTTTTAGTTTCCCCTTTCATTGGCAGGTTGTCAATCCAGAATCAACAAAATTGAGGACTTAAGATGATTAATTAATTAAATCACATCCACAGTTATCAATAAGTAAATAAATGATCAAGTATCAACAGAAAAATAGTCCAACTGCAATTTAAGCTACTCATTATGTCGATGTATTTACATTTTTTTTGAAGCAATGTATTTACAAATTAATCTTGTGTGTAAACCAGTATGTATTAGTCATTAATTAATAAAGGAATTACTTATTTGTTTATCTACTATTTTTTTGATGTAATCAAGATCAATGACTACAAATCTTAACAGATCTACTTCTAGTAAAATACGCAATAGTTATTTTAAAATTAGGGACAAAAAATAAAAACGAAAAAAATTTAATGGACTAAAATTGATAAATTTTTTCATTAGGATTAAAAAATTATTTAACCTTTTATTTAAATTATAAATTATATCTCAA
>JBBPBR010000007.1:14359596-14373727 GCA_037974775.1 Cicer pinnatifidum | reverse complement strand
TAAATATATGTATTAATTATTTTTATTTTTAAATATATATCTTTATTGAAAATTATGAGACACTAAAAATATTAAAAAAAATAAACATCTGAAATAAAAGTATTAAAATTATTTAAACAGTAAATACATTTTAAAAATTTTAACTATTTTTTATATATAAAACAAAAAAATTATTTAAAAAATTTTGTTATATGTAAAATTGGAGGAATTAATTACGATATGAAATTATACCGCTGTTATTTTTTTCCCATAGATTCTATCATTTTCTTCTCTAATTGTTATTGTTATTTTTGAATCTTTTCTTTCATTATATTATACTATTATATTCACTCTTGGTTTGCTCTTGCTATTTTCCTTTATATATATATATATATTATATTCAGATTTATTGGCCAATTGTCTCATAAGCATAACCACGGTAGACTTCAATTAATTTGGGGTGCAGCTGATAAAATGAGGAAAATTGAGGGTTTTTGTTTTTTAGAAATGTTGTCAAGCATAAACAAGTCTCAGATGTATTTTTCTCGATTAGCGGTGGTTTCTTTAAATAGTGTGTTCTTAAAAATAAATGTAAAAGTGCTCATGAGGCATGTTAGGCGTGAATTGTATTTTGCAATGATAAATATTTTATTATGATTATAATAGAACGGTTTTTTTTTTCAATTTTAATTTTCTGCATCACTATTTTTGATTTGACATACACAAGTTAGTTAGACCAATGCAATATGTAATTTTATGTGTGTTTTTGATATGACATTTTTAATCACTAAAACATCATTTTAATAGTATGTGCATTGTCACTTTAGTCTACCACTTAATTAAAAATTTAAATTAATTATTAAATAATTAAAAAAAATTAAGTAGTAAAAATAATACACTACACGCTCTCGCTAAAGCTCAGCCGAGCTGGCCTACGATATTCATGTAAGTTTGGTAGTTGATTGAAGTATATTTTATTTCTTTCACAAAATTAAATATTTTAGACACACTCAAAATTCATGCTTCCTCTTCATAAAAACTACATGTGATATATAGAGATAATAAAAGAAAGAAAGAAGAAAAAAGTTTGCAGTTGGAATGATGAAGGAAAACAATTTAATTTCCCCATAAAATAAGAGACATAAATTGACAAAAATGGACAAAGTGTAGTATTTGGTGGAAAATGAATGATTAACAATTTAGTCCTCCAATGTAGTAGAGCAAAACCCGTTACAACAATCAAGATTAGTTACAAACCGTGTGCAACGCAACGCCTTTCATACCTTTTTCTAAGTTCAGAAACCTACATTCATTAAACGCCACGTGGATAATAATTTGTCACAATACATATTATATATAGAGCCTTAGGTGAAGTAATATTTTGTAAATCAAAAACAGAAAAATAAAAAGGAAATAAAGCTAAGAAAAGAAAGAAAAGAGAAAAAATGAGGACACAAAATGTGAAGATTGTTTTGTTGGTGTTGTGTTTTGCAGTATGTGTGGGGATGGGGAGACCATGGGGTGATAATGTGGTTGAAGATGCAAAAAACAAGGCTGGAGATGTGAAACATGGTGCCGCATCAGCAGTTAATGATGCCACTCAAAAAACTGACTCTTTTGCTAAGTGGGCTTATCACAAGATTACAGAGTACTCCTCCCTTTCTCGCTTTTTTTATATGTTTCTTTTTATATCCTAAATATTATAAATATTTTCATTAATCAAAATTAATGTTTTTAATATGCAATTGTTTTCATAGACGGTTCGGTTCCAAAGACGACGACAAAAAGTTACCTCAAAATACAAAGATTCAAGTTGAAGAAACCGCAACAAAGGTAAAAGATACAGTGAAAGATGCTGCATCAGGTAAATATTTACTCATTGACATTATTATACTTAAGTAGCTAGCTAGCTTTAATTGAAATGAATATAATATAATTATATATTAATTTTGATATATAGGAGCTAGTGAGTATGTATCAGAAACAGCTTCTGGTGCTAAAGAGAAAGCAAAAGGAGCAGTTGGTGAAGCGAAGAGACAAACAAACAAGGCTTCCGATGCTGTTAGTGATACAGCAAATGTTGCTAAAGATAAAGCAACAGGTGCTTTTGACACAGCTAAACATAAAGTTGGTGATGCTTATGACTCTGCAAGGAAAACTGTTACTCCTGAAAAGCCAAAGACTAAGTAGAACATTATCATCAACTTCCATTTTGTTCCAGGAACCTATATATATATATATATATATTAATATAATAATATTGTAGGATTAGAAATATCCTCTGTTTCTATGCTATCTTGATAGGTAGCTGTGAAATGTGGCAAGTTTTGGCAATGTCTTGACTGTTATAAATACGTCGACATTGTTGCTATGGTTTTGGTTTTGTTAATAAAACTCTAATTCATTATTGTACAACTGTTGTGCTAGTTTCCATCTCAGATTCTTTGTTTGTCTTTCGATTTTGTAATTTGGAAAAGGAATAAATGAAATACTTATACTGTATATCAGAAATATTTTTTTCCCTGGATTTTTCATTTAGTTGAAACCAATGAATTTGATATTCAATTGAGAATCACCATCTCTCTTAATTTCCCTCAACCTCACTAGCTACCATTAAAATAACATATAACCTAATTGCAACGGAAGTCATTATTAAATATACTTAATCCTTATGTTTTTATACAAAAACAACTCATTTAAAATGTTAGTAATAAGTCAATGAATCATATAAAACTTTCTAATACCTTAAAAAAAACCTATAATACACAAATCATAATAGATTAAATTTAATCAAGACTTGAAAATTTAATCAATTCATTAGACTTGAGTTTTATTTTTTTTTTTAATATGTGAGATTTATTTATATAAGGTCTAACTCAATCCACCTCTTTTCACTATTATGTACAATTTAGGGATGTTATTAAAATTTTGAATGTCACGGGTGAGTCATGAATTTAATATCCTATTTTATTTTGAAGTATATATTTATTGATTATTAAATTAGTTTTTAACATAAAATTAAAGATTGTATTTCGTCAAAAAAAAAAAGTTAAGATTACATAATAATTGAAATAATTTATATCAAACCAAAACCATAATAAAACTATAGCAAATAAGAAAATTAGTTATACATATATCTATCAACTCAAACATGAAGTAACATCCACAATTTTCGACTTTTTACCAAATCGATGACATTAATGAGTTTACTGAAATCTCCAATGTAATAGTATTTTTTACACATTTTAAAACAAGGACCACAAATTTAGGCCGGTTTTGGTGGCATAAGAGACCCAACTTTTTTTTCTTTTCTGAAAGAGCTTGAGTGGCCCAACTTATAAACCATAATCTTTGAGAGCTTTATTTTTCTTTTTCTTTTTTTATATATAAGATAATTTTAACCATTCAATTTATCATGTTGTACTATAGAAACTTTTTAATCAACACAGTTATTTATTTATTTGATGTCGTTGCGAATTATAATTAAAGAACAACTTAAAACAGCTTTAAACTGTTAGTACATTATCTTTATTCACTAATAAAACATAATTTTTGTATGCAGCTCGGAATACACTTGTGGGTTTTTAAGAAGAAAATCTCTCTAATACTTTCCATCATCTTAGTACGAACAAAAACCCCAAGGAACGAGAGAAGAGCAGGTACTATGTCTGATAATTCATCTGTCGGTATGCAGGACAAAATATATTTGTGAGGTTGGGTGAGAGCAGGGTTAAGTGTTCTGTTATGTGGTCTCCCAAAACAACATTCAACTTTGATTTACAACAAAGTAATCGTAGGTTCACGTATCGACCCTTCCAAAATTATTAAAAACAACAAAGTACTTTAGATCATCATAATGCTTCATAAACTACTGTCCCACTACCAGCTATCTTAAAACATTGTCGTTATCTTTTTAATATTACTGCTCCGGCTTCGATTAGAAACAACAACAACTAACTACATTTTTATTTATTCTTAAATTTAGTTAAATATAATTAATTTTCTTTATCTCATTGAAATATATAATAAGATTCTTTAGAATTCCCTTCACAAAAATTTGTTCTAAAAAAATCCCCATAAAATAAAAAAGTCATCCACAAAAAACTAACATTAATTGAAAAATATTACATATATAACAGACATCCAACAAATTAAATATGCGATTTCTTTTCTTATTATCCCGAGACATTATTTGATAGTATTTCGTTATTTTTTTATTATGTTTTTTTTTTTATCTTTTGTAATTTTTTTATCACGTCAACGTTCATAATTAATATTATTAAGAATATGGATTGAATGTGACATTTTATTACACCATTCTCTAATTTTGTCATTCAAGACTCTTAACCACTCAAACTTGTATGTTTTTAATTTCCCAACTTTGTCTACGGAGAACTTTGTATTCCAAAATTTGTGAACATTTTTATTACTACATAGGCGGACACCCATATATAAAAACACCCATTTGAAATTCTCCCGTTGGTGTTGTGTACAATGGTCAATGGGTGGCAAATAGATGCGATAATAGGTTAGATCTAATTAGATTTTATATAATTTATTTTATTTGTCAAATAAATTTAAAGTTTAAATAAGTTTAGTATATAGTATATGGTAGATTTACTTTTTAATTTGAGTCTGACTTTGATAAAAATTTAGTTTAACTTATTAACTAACTTAAAAATATATTTTATTTTAATATATTTAAATAAATAATTAAATATATTTTTAAATAAATTAACAAGTTAATAAGTCAATTAAAATAAATTATATTTAATACTTAATATGACATGTAGATCTATAGTGCCGACGAGGAGCTGGCGAGTCCCCTCTCACCACCATTAGTATCATTAATTTATAAATACATTGTTTTTTTTTTAAAGTTAAATCATAAATAAAATTATTTTTATATATTAAATATTATTTTTTGAGTTTTCATACACAAAATACTATAGTAAGGTTGAAATCCGTTGGTTTATGGAATAGAAATTTATTTATTATTGACATAATATATTAATGATCAAATACATACAGATTTATATAAATCTAAAACTTGTAATTACGTAATCAAACCACTGATATTTATTTATATTTTTAAAAAATTTATTATACGTTCATTTGAAATTAATTAATAAAATATATAAAAAATTTCAAAAATTTATGAAATTAATATATTCAATTAGAACTTTTAATTTAACACTTAAATATTAGTGAAAATTTATTATTTATATTAAATTATTTAACATAACAATTTATCACACGGTTATTTCTAAAGTCGCCTCCATTATTATGGTAATATATAAAAGATTCACGAACTAAAATTGAATTCTCAAATCATGTTAATTAATTAATACAAATAAAGATAAGAATACATACATAATAACCGTTTACTAACATATTATATTAACTGTAAAAAAACATATTATATAAATGTCTTGCACCAATGACATGGTAAAAAAAAAAAAAAAACTGCTTAATTTAATACTATTTTCATATACATTTAGAGAACTTAATTATAAATTTGTGGTGGTGTTTTTATAAAATAAAAAATCAGAAAAAAGCAAGAAATAAATACTCTAAGAACCTGTTTTAATCTTCTTCATGGCTTGCTTACTATTATGCATCCAAACCTTAAAAACCTGTGTTTTAAAACCAAGCTGACAACAAAATTTGTCCACTTCCTCCTCATCTTGTTTCTGTAACTTCCATCCAATTTTCTGAGCAAACTCCATCATTCTATCTTTCTGTTGTTGTGTGAACTTGGTTCTAGACCTCTTCTTTGTTGACAACTGAACACCAATATCATTATTATTATTATTATTATAATAAAACATGTTGATATCTTGAGTTGATGGAGTTAGTAACCTAATAGGATGAATTTGTTTTCTGTGAAAACTTCTATGACACTGACAAGCAGCACAGATGAAATGTTGTGGAGTGTTTTGTTCTCCACTTGGCATGAACTCTCCACATCCATCTGTTACATGACCCCCTATACTTGCTGCATGATTCTTCACACATTCTTTGTATCTGATATTCAATAATGTTGGATCTACATCTCTTTTTTGTGGTTGTTGTGGAAGATGAGAAGAGGAATTATACTTAGTGTTATTATTAGGTATCATCTCTATTATTTACCTTTGGCTCTCATGAATTATAAGATCTCATCTCATTTATCTTTTCTATGATTATATATAACTAAAATGTTTAACCCTAATACATCCCCCCTAATTTTTGAATTTCAATTTCAAAGGTATAATCAATACTACCACACCACACCAACAACTCTGCTTATATCCTGACATTGACGTGTTCGGTGTAATCACTAATTCCACTAATCAAATTTCATTATACTACTATTTATGTAACCGTAAATTGTTAATCATTATTATATTTTAAAAATAAAAACATGAGAGAGGAAAAGTAAAACTCTGGGTCCCACCCTAGGGGTACCTATACTTCCGGAGAGCAGAAATTGCACCAGCTATATAGAAACCAATAATTAACCAAACCTTGAAACAGTAACTATGATTTTTTTTTTCAACATTTCTAAATAATTTCAATAAAGGTGGACAATGTTAATTTTTCGATAATGAAGATATGCACATAAATCATTTTCAACACATATCATGCGCATAAACAGTTTTTATTACACTAATATATGATATTGACTTGCAAACAGGCTAGTAATATATGATATTGATTGGCATATTAGACCGTTATTTTATTTTATTCGCAATTTTGTTCTTTCATATTTAATCTACAATCTTATTATCTAACCAAAAGAAATTATAATAAGTAACTAAAAAAAACTACAATTTTGTTCACTCATTTTCAAAATAAAGGTCAAAATAAAGGTCAAATTAAGTTTTTCTCGCTTATACATTTTGAAGCTAAATGTTCATGATGCATCAACGAAGATACTTAATTATGTAAACCTGCACCTTGGTCTTATTTTCAGTAACTCAACCTGCAAAACAACTTGTACTAAATGGAACTGACATGATTATTAATTCAGTGCATAGTTGTCTAGATGTGTAAGAAAAATAACAATGAATCAATAGAGCCGGGAAAACTCTATATGTTGGGTATGGTCACCTATAAAGTATCAATATAAATAATTTGAAAAAATAAAAATAATTGATTATCATTATATATTTATAGTATGTTAATATTAAACATAAACACGCGTAAGATACCAAATATACTTTTAATTTTAAAGTTTATACTATTTTTTTCTCTCTAAATGTTGTGTGAATATCCATAGAATATTTTTGTAAAATAAAATAGTATAAAAAACTAACCATTTGAAAAAAGAGACCTTCATCGGCAAATCGAATGATGAGATTCCAAGCTGCGTGAATATTGAACAGTGGATACAATGCAAAGTGCAAATTCCACTAATTTTGTAGTAAGTAAACCCGCGTGTGGTATGTGATGTGACCTAGGAACCCATCAATGTGATGTTAGATTTGGTTCTCTATAATTAAAGTTTTGTGGAAAAGCCCAAAAGCTTGTTTACCTAAACATGTGTCTCTTGTCTAAATATGCATTTATACCTTACTAATTCATTATGGCATTATAAAAATGAATTATTCATTCATCTATTTTTTTAATTATTATTATTGAAGATGCGAGTTTATGTCATTATAGTGTTGAATATATTAAACTTATAACTAAATTAATTAACAAATAAAAGACTTAAGAAATAAATTAAATAATAAAATACACATTTGTGAACTAAAATATCAATATATATATATATATATATATATATATATATATATTTATAATTTTAATATATTCAAATAATAAAGTGGTAATGTTTCATACGTTGAATGACCAAAAGATTGTTTGTCCATTTTTTGTTACAAAATGATTAATTATATATGTAATCGGTTTACACACCTTGTAAACAATATATCTGATTGTTCCACCAATTTGAAAAAATCAAAAGATTTATTTCGTACCCTTCCCAATTAAAAAACTAAGTTCACGACAAATGTTTAGAACGATCTATCACCTACAAAGAATTGAATACCTTAGCGTTGAAAAGTATATCATTTTTTTCCGACCAAATTCACCATAATGTTTATAGCCAAATTAAGTTAGGTACTTTGCGTCCATTTCTTTCTTCCTCTGCATACATCATTGAACCAATTCGATTCCAATCCCAAACATTTATTTAATTGTAGGTCAATATCTCTTTTTGGTTATGTGTACAAGGTCCTTTTCAAAATCTTTGTAACTAGGTTGAAAGGGGTCATTCACAACGTCCTATCTCATACTCACTCTACCTTGCAAATGAATTAAACATTTAATTCTCTTTTAAAGTTGACTAAGAGATCGGGTATATAATTCAATTGAATGGAATTAATTACTTAATTAAACATTATATGGAGAAAATGTCTTTTTGAAGGAAATGGATAAGAATATTAGATTGGTCTCCTAAGACTCCTACCATTAACGAGGTTAATTGATCCCGTCTCATTGTGTAATATTTCAGACAATATTAAGGGTTTTCTATTGTCCTTACAAATTAATACGAGTTTTTTTAAATTTGTTTTTTTCTTCACTCTAAACTTAATGAAAATTTTCATAGAAGATCACATGTCCAAAGAGTACTTCAAGTCAAGTAAACCTAACTTTGGAGTTGTTATATTCTATATAGGTTATCAAAAATAAGATACATTTTGTTCGTGTAGTTACTAGCAATGAATCATTATAAACTTTTCTTCAACCGTATAGTCTTATAGTTAAACGACCTCGGGATCTAGCTCTCATTCTAATATGATTTTGGTTCATTCATGTGCCCATTTGTCTAAAAGTGTGTTAGAAGCCACTCATATGTAGCTTATATATGCACCGACGAATAATAGCCGCCTTATCTCTACTGATGTTCGTTTGGTTCGTCCCCGAACTACATCGTAATAGGAGATGTATGATATGATACCATTTATAACATATCAATCTACTTTAAGGATTTCTTTTCGTCCCCACAAATCAACACAAATTTTTTTAGCATGTTTTATCTTCACTTACATATATCTTGGAAAACTTCCTAGTCACTCATCCAAGAAGTACTCCAAATCAAACACGTTTAATTTTATAGTTTTTATATTTTAGAATTCTTGTGACCTAATTGTTGTTAACGAAAGTATATATAAATGTTGCGTTAAATGATAATATATATTTTTATAGTATATCATTCAATGATCACACAAATTTATAATAGAAGTAGACTAAATGAAACTTAATTCAACCGTATAAACATTTTTTTTAAAATAAATAACTAATTTAACAAGAAAAAATAAATGATATGTTTAGAGCTTTAAATCAAGTTAAACAATTCTTAATAAAAAAAGAAGAAGTTAAATCCAGTTTATGAACTAGGTTATATAGAGTTTATGCATGTCTAGATGATTTGGAGGAAGAAATAAAAAAAAGAAAAGAGAGTCCTATAGTAGTTGGCATGACTATAGTGGAGAGACAGCATGAGAGTCGCAGTCCGAGAAAGTAACACCAAAATAAAACAAGGAGAGCAGTGAGATGCGTGAAAGAGAAATGTAACACAAAATGGTAATAGTAATAATCAATTGCAGACCGCACTAAGTCACGGGTATAAAGATGAAACAACTCAACACAAACACCCACCAGGCAAGATAATCCCTTACTTTCATAAATCTTCTAAATATCTAAAATTGCCACTTTTTTTTTTAAATTTGAAAAAAATATATATCCTATTCATCACAAAATTCTAAATGTATTTAGAAAAAGTTAAATTAATTAGGTGAATTTTCACATAATAACTTATTTTCATGTTATCATCTATTACGATATTTTATTTAAATCATTAATAAGAGAAAAATAAATAAATATAAATTGAATAATTTTAATAATTGAGAGTTGAATTACATCAAATGTATATGAATTTAAATAATCAATTAAATAAATAAATAATTAGTTAATGTAATAAATTAACTAATTAAGATATATAATATTCTTTCAAACTACGATGTGTTTATTATATTTTTTGAGTTCGAACAACGTCAAAAAATTGAATGTCTATAAAGAGTTTGAAATATCAAATTTAATAGTTTAAAAGAATTTAAAATGCTGAAAATTTATCGGTCATAAAATATGAATTTTTGCGTTTAATTATTTTTTTTTTGTGAATTGAAGGTAAAATGTCAATTAAACTTTTTTTAAAGAAAAAGAAGAATATCAGCATGTGTTTTGAAATAATTCTTCTTTATTTGAGGCAAGAAAACAAAGACCTTTGATTATTTAACTATCCATTATATATAATGAATAGAAACTAAATGTTAATTAGACTAAAAAATGAATTTTGATAAAATGTCAAATATGTGCATTTGACAAAACTTTTAACATTTTGAGTTTTAAATCATCCACCATATTTACAATTGAAAAAGAGGAAATGTTAATGTGACAAAGTTTATTGTTGGAGACATATTGAAACAAGTGTGACCGATTCTTTTAAGTTCAAGAAGTGGAATAATTTATTTGAACATGTTCACTACCGTATCTTAATTAAATAATTGTTGCTGTTGGCCTCCACAATTATTTTTCTTCATAGCTTGATGGTTGCTTTGTTTTTCACGTTGTTTTTTCTTTTTAATTTACACTACGCAATAGAGAAGCACTTTGGTGAAAACCAATTAATGATCGAAATCTTGATAGAAAACAAAAAAGGTGATTGGACCCTCATTGAAACATGCATCACAAAGAAAATAAAATCATTGATGCAATTCTTGTGGTGATGATCTTGAAAAGGTAGAATGCAACCACGAAAAAGTTGCAAACAAATTCCAAAAAAATATTGAGGAAAAATATAATAATCAATCTATAATATTAAATTACGATTTTGGTCATTAATAAAAAAAGAAATTCAAAAATAAAATAACATAATATGAATGATTGAGAGAATTGAATTACACTAATGTTATATAGATTTTAAATAATCAATTAAATTAACAAATTACTAACTAGTATAATAAATTAATCAATAACTAATTAGTATAATAAATTATACAAGTATCTTACCAGCCAAATTTTAAAAAATGTACTCAAATGTGTATTGAACATATGATAGAAAAGTTAAGAATTGCGTTCAATTTTTTATGGTTTTTCAAATGTTTGAACAAAAGTTAAGAAATGGAAAGTTCCAATCAAATAACCGTTGAAAAAGAATTACTAGATTGAGCTCGTGGAAGAGAGACACTAGAATATAGAGGACATATGCATATGTGTGTATACATGAAGATCTACTATGACCTGAACTAAATTTTTTCAAAAATAATAATAATAATATATTTTTTTGTGGTTTGTCAAAAAGTTAGTACACATTCCATCCCAAATCGATCGGTTGGTGACACACGCATATAGTGATCAATTGATATGTCACGTCCTAAGTTACAAATTTTCATATCCCTTTATGTGCTCCAAATATTCCCACTTCTACTTTTTATACACTTGTATAAAAACTATCTAATATTTTATTTCAATTCACATACATTATCATACTCTACTTTACGTTCCAACAATATGAGCATCCAATATTTTCTTTCTTTATATACAACAAAATCTATTTTTACTCATTTTACCATAAATATATTTGTTCAATTTTTTTTCAAAAATATAACTCAACTTTCTAAGTGTCTGATATTTTTTACTACGTATATGTGATTAATTTTTGTATGACTTACATTTCTGAACTGTATTTGGAATTTAGTTTAGTCCAATTCGGCTTTCTTCCATAAGTGGTATATAATATATTGAAAATAATACAAAGTCAAAGTCGTTAAAACTATAATGAAGAATATACAATCAAATTTAAAATATTTAAATTATTAGCTATCGTGCATTTTAACTTCTACATAGTTCAATTGGGGTATGTTTGACTTTGACCCGGCTATTTTTAAGCTAAAAAGTTTCATTAAAGCTAAAGTTAAAAATAAGAACTTTGTGATAAAGATAAAATTTTAAATTAAAAGTTGTATGACAAAATGGAAAGCAATGAGGCTACTAATAAATAAATAAAATAAAAGGGTTGAATTATAGTTTAAATATATTCTCTTTCAATAAACATTAACAAATTTTTTTCAAAAAATTTGTACCTTATTTTTTTCTTCTAAAATCTTATTTAGTTTCTAATTTTTGGACTTTATTTTCTGAGCTCTATAGTGTAAGTTAAACATTTATCTCTTTGTATTTTTGGACCCTAGAGTACTTTTTTTTTAAAATGTTGAACCTTGTGTTGTTGGTCGGTCAGCACAGGTCCAAGATCAGCCTTGATGATGTGGCAAACGAGATATTTATTTGACGATTGTGAATGAATTGTTAAATGAGATTTAATCTAATAATTCATCAAATTTGGTAGTTTTTGAGATAAAAATTGTGTATATTTTCTAAACACGCTCTAATTTTAAAAAATCATCTATTTTTTCTATATTCACTAAAAAATATACATCAAGTACTTTTTGTCACACTTACACTTATATTTAGTATTTTTTATTTGAAATGTATAATTATGTTTTAGTAACATAATTAAAATGTGTATTCAAATGTCTTTTTAATAAGTGGTTGATAGAGATGTAAGTGCACCGAAAAAATATATTATATGCAATTTTTATTGTGAGTACATGAAAGACAAAGTACATCATGATACAAAAATGTTGAAAATATAACTTTTTTTTAAAAAAAAAAAACTATTTGAATATTTTGATCCATTTAAATTTTTATTGATGTGGTAGGAATTAGATGTAGGGGTATAAATAAAACCTCCATATGTTTTTAATGTAAACAGGATCAATTATATGTCGCAGGTATATGGGCTGTACAGCATGTACTATCTTTTTGTTTGTTTTCCTTGATTGTGACCCTTCTCTAACTTGGGCTTGTCCTTTTGGGGCTTTTATTTCTCGTTTTATTGTTTTCTATTAAAGACCGTAGAAAATTATTAAATGCACTCGTTACAGCTGATAGTATTATATCATATGATTATATTCTCACATTTTAGTGTAGGGTCATGCTAACATTTTAAAATATTTAGCATTTAATGTAAACAAAAATAAAATTTAAATGTAAAAAAAATCACTTTTTTAAATTATAAAATATTGAATGTTCGATTTTCAAAAATAATTTTTTTTTCTTTAATAAATACTTTTAGGACATTTGTTAATATTTTTTTATTTTATACAAAACTTAGTTTTGATCTTTTTTATATACCCTCTTATTCCTTATGCATTTTTAATTATTTGTTCTTCAAAAAATTTAGATCTCTTATAAATAAGACTTATAATACTAGAAATGTGTGTTAAAACATGTGCTTAAAAAAATGTGTTTTTTAGCATTGGGTGTAAAACTAGTGTATTATATAATAAATTAGGAGTTTAATTATTATTTTGAAAATAACAAATGTTAATATGTTATGTGGTACATGGGACAAAACCAAGGGCAAAATTAGAATCTTAATTCAATAGTGGCGTAACCAATTTATATATAAGTTCGAAAATAAAAAATATTTATTCTTCCTTTTATATTGTCATTACTAGTAATGTTGACTATTTATTTAAACAAAACAAATATTTGAAGTTTATCAACAATCGTAGTGCAGCTTGTGATGCCATAGCATCATATAATCAAAGACAGCCCAAAATGTCATTCTAACAGATTTTTATTTTTGTATTTTGTGTTAAAAAACTTGATGTTTATTCATTTAAATTAAAGAGTACAACACACATACAAATTTAATAAAATAAAAAAAATAATAAATTTGTAAACAAACTTACAACATCTAAATTAATTTCATAAAATAGTAAAATACTTATAAATTTGACAAAATTAAAGTGACCAAATTTCCTATACATCTGAATTTGCAACATTGATAATGACGAAGTCATTGATTGAATTTATTTATATTAAATCAAAGTAAACTTATAAATCTGAATAACATAAATTCATGTGAAAATCATTTATTTAATTAAGAAAATTAAAAAAGAAAACAATGAAGAAGATAAATTTTTAAAAAGTCAGCACCGGCCAAAACACTACATATATTAATGAGAGAGAGAAAAATAAGAATTTAAAGGATTAAAATAGTTTATAGATTTATAAAATTTCAAAAGATAAATCA
>JBBPBR010000007.1:14340276-14354597 GCA_037974775.1 Cicer pinnatifidum | reverse complement strand
TTATATTAATATTTAAAAAAAATTTTTTTGGCAAAATATTTTAAAAAATAATTTCAATGATATGCATAGTAATTATAAAATCATTTTAAGGTTGATTGAGTATTTTTTTTAAAGAAACTTGACCAATTATTTTAAAAATTGAATTTAATTATTATACATTGAAATATAATTACCATACAAAATAAATATTTATAATAGTTTGATGGTTGAGACATCTAATATTATAAAATCGTGTATATAAATTTAATCTATCTAGAATAGGTGAAATGAACATAAAAATAAAAAGTATGTCCTCTATTTAGTTGATACAAATTTATTTTACACGCTTTATTTACGGACAAAAACCAAATTATTTTATACTTTGACGTGTATCTCAATTAAATTCAATAAAAAAAAAACTGTACTTAGCATAGACTTGTCACAAAAATCACACTCATTTTCTCCATAAACACGCAAATTTGTAGTACTATCCTATGGTACGGACATCTCTTCCTCGTTGGGCAAAGTGAAAAAAAAAAAAAAACATAGCATCCACCGGTCATAGACCTCACCGAACCACACAAACCACATTGACATTGCAGTAAATGGGAGAGTTCATGCTTTCCCTCGCTTCTACCCTTTTAGCATATTAATTCATATTCCATATTAAGCACAAAACAAAACCCCGTCAATTATGGTACTCCACAATTCACATCACACGCTAAATTCCAAATATGTTAGTAAAATAGTAGAAATAGAAATCACGATGACGAGTCACACTGCCACAATTACACCACAAGATGATAAGAACCGCGAACCCAACAACCCTTCCAGAATTATTATTTATTATTATTATTTTAGTTTCACTACTCTTTTCCAACGTTATATCTCATATCTCATGCTTTTAAGCGACACTTTAACACACCTTACCATCACGTTATTAAAACCCTCTTTTCTTTCAGACATTTTCCCAAACACCTTATAGATATTGAAATAATAAAACCGTTTCGCCGCAACTTAGAAGGAGACGAGAAACGATGAGTTTCAGGGAAGATAGTGGAGATGGAAGGGACCTTCAGAAACCGTTCCTTCATACGGGAAGTTGGTATAAAATGGGTTCCAGACAATCGAGTGTTATGGGGTCCACCACTCAGGTTATTCGCGATGGTTCCGTTTCCGTTCTCTTTTGCGTCCTCATCGCTGCTTTGGGTCCCATTCAATTTGGTTTCACGGTCTGCTTCAATTCAATTCAATTTTTGATAAAGTTCAATTCCATTCAATTAATTTCCAATTTTGAATCATCGTGAAAATCAATAACTGATTTTAATTTTTTATTTTTGTGTGTGGAAAGTGTGGATATTCTTCTCCGACGCAACAAGCTATAATCAAAGATCTGAATCTCACGGTTTCAGAGGTTTTTATTTTTTTGCTATTTTTGTTTCTATGGTTTATGATTTTTAATCTTTATAGTTTGTGTTTTTAGTGTTTACTTACTTTTGTTGTTGATATTGGGATAGTTTTCTCTGTTTGGATCTTTATCCAATGTGGGTGCCATGGTGGGAGCTATTGCCAGTGGTCAGATAGCAGAATACATAGGACGCAAAGGGGTATTTTTTATTTCGTGTTTGTTTTGAACTCATTCTGTTAAAGGTATAATTATGAATTTGATGAGTGGTTTTTTGACTTTTGGGGTGTTGTTTGAATGTTGCAGTCATTGATGATTGCTGCAATTCCCAATATAATAGGGTGGCTAGCCATTTCTTTTGCCAAAGTAAGTTGTACTGTTTCCAAGTTGCATGAGTGGTTTGGTTTTGATGTACTATGGTGGTTACTTTTATGTGACGGGATTTTGCCTGATATGATGTTTTGTTGGTTTTATAGGACTCCTCCTTTTTGTTTATGGGGAGGTTGTTGGAAGGTTTTGGCGTTGGGATTATCTCTTATGTGGTAAATTTCATGGCCTTTTGGATCTTTTTATTTGTTGAGCCTATTTGGAAATTTGCTGATTGAAAGCTGTCTGTGTACTGGTTTTTTTTCCATGCTGTTAAGGTGCCTGTTTATATAGCTGAGATAGCACCTGAGAACATGAGAGGTAGCCTTGGATCAGTGAACCAGGTTGAAAAATTGTTGTTTCTGAATCCCAAGTCTTTTCTATGTATTATAATATTATTTATATTAAAGGGGGTGGAGGTATTGAATTTGGAATTTAATATATGCAATTTTTCTGGCTCAGCTCTCTGTTACAATTGGAATAATGCTGGCTTATCTGTTGGGCCTTTTTGCCAACTGGAGAGTGCTTGCAATTCTAGGTAAGTTCTTAATGATTTACTTGGCTAAGTTTTTGTGGATGGACAAATTGAACTCTTTATGGTAACAAATTTTCATGAGTAAATAAAAGGAAAATGCTTGGAGCATGTGTGTGTTCAGTGGAGGAGCCAGGTTAATAATAAAATAGGGTCCGTCATGGGGGGGGGGGGGTGAGAGTAAATTTTCATTAGGATAATTTGTGTAATTTTATACGTCGTTCAAAATGTAAATTCAAAGTTGTATTGTGGTTTGATCTTTCAAAATATTAATCTGTACAACAACGTATTTCTGCTTTTTGTTTTGTTGCAGGTATTCTGCCTTGTACAGTATTAATACCTGGATTATTTTTCATACCAGAATCTCCACGATGGTTGGTATGAATCAAATGTTATGCACTGTAGTGATTGAATTTTTGTACCATTCTTCTTTATTAATACATGCGTTCCTTCCAGAAAAGGGATGGCAACATACTCTACTCTTTCTAATTTTCTTTCTTCTTCTTTTTTATTGGGCCGGTGTGCAATCCTAGGCCAAGATGGGGATGATGGATGAGTTCGAGACTTCGTTGCAAGTGTTGAGGGGATTTGACACTGATATATCTGTTGAAGTACATGAAATTAAGGTATATGGCTTAATAGCTTATTGCTGCTATATGTCTAATTTTTGCTTAACTATGTAAAATATTTAACATAAGCATATTGTGCAGTTAATAGCGTAATTTTAGAATATCTATGTAATAAGTAACTTCTAACCGCTCTGCTTTTTCTAGAGAGCTGTGGCATCAAATGGAAAAAGAGTTACAATCAGGTTTGCAGATCTCAAGAGGAAAAGATATTGGTTCCCTTTAATGGTATTATATGCAATCCAATCTTGGTTCTGATTTTATGCAGTCTGTCTTCCCAAGCTCACTGTTGTAATTTACTAGAAAAGTCAAACATCTAAACTTTGGCTAATTAAATACCTGCAGGTAGGAATTGGATTACTTGTACTTCAGCAATTGAGTGGTATCAATGGAGTTTTGTTCTATTCAACTAGCATCTTTGCAAATGCAGGTGATCATTAATTTTTTGTTAATTTTATTATAGTTGTACTTTTCATTTTGGCATGGAGGGAGGATGAAAAGGACAAGAAAACGTAGGTGATACTTGTTTAAAATCTTCAAATACTGATTTTTTAAATAGAGGAAAAACAATACGGCATCAGACAATAAGCAGAGGTGTAGTAGTCCACACGGTAAATCCAGTGTAAAACCTTCAAATACTTGAAATAGCCATGTCTAGTATAATACAACATGGTTTGACATGTTAGAGATGCATTAGAAAATTTATGTCTATTAGGCATAAACTTCCTTTTATTTGTTGTATTTCCATGACTACTGCTAGAACATATAAAAGATATCTCAAAATATCAATATCTTTATTGTATTTTAAAGTATCTTCGGCGATCTCGTAGGACTGATTTCTATATTTCCTTATTTAATTATGTTTAAAAGTCTAATACAAGTTTAATATCAAGTAAATACTAAATACCAATTTTAGAATATATAGTTGCAATGTGGTGTTTGAGCTGTACCATCCTCATGATTTGTGCCATCATTATCTACTGTCGAGTTCCTGAAACTTGCCCCATTGTCGAGGTTAGATAATTAGTCTCCATGTCCTCAACCATCAAGCTAAGAACCCCTATGTCAAAAATCCTAGATACTCGTCTTTGTCTGCATTCCTAAACCATGTCCTCCTTCCGGCCTCTAAATTAGATACTCTGTCCTTGTCTCAATCCCTAAACCATCTAGTGTTTTCATGTTCTCTTTTCAGTAACAATCATTATAGTGACTTCTTTCTTACCGATGGTTATATTGTGATGTGTTATTAATGAACTAGTTGTGGTTTGAATGAGCCTCTCATTGTCGCAACCCAAATCATAAAGCGAAACAAATGGCAAAAAGAAATAAATTTGGTTTTATAATTATTTTGGGAGTCACTACCAAAGTTCATTAAATTATTAAAACTAAGAAAACCTTTATATTGAAGGAATGGTTTGCAAAAACCAGGTAAGATTCAAGAGTCGATTGTGCATAGGAAGGGCAGAACCTAACTCCACAACACCCCTTATACATCTTTCCTGTGATGGTTACCTTTAGTTATGCAAATTATTGTAAGTTTTCAGAATATTTATTACTCCAAATTAAATTATAAAAATAAAATAATTGATATTTACATAAAACACTAATTGTGAAAAATATCCAGGCTGATAATAATTTCAGCCATTTGCTAAGTTGACTTTCCAACAGAGCTCATTCTTTAGCATCTTTAGCTTTGTTGAGCTGCCTTTCCAGCCGTTTTTTTGAAGCTCTTCGTTGTTCCAACGAAGGATTCACTTGTAACTTATGAAGCCCATGTATACTCCAAAGTTGATTAAGTATTGGTATTGTACCCATATTTGATACTGATTTGCCCAGATATGTACCCATTTCATTTTCTACTCAACAACCATACCCCTCCCCTACTATCTCTCCTCCTATATGGACACACATAATTATATTATGTCATATATAATACGTAGTTATCAATAGTGGTGGAGCAGCGATGGGCCACTATTTTCTAGCTGTAGCGTTGAGGATTAAAGTTGTAGCTGAAATTGTGGCGAAATAGTGGTGCTATTGACCTGCACTGGGGGAGGGATCCTCGAAAACCCAAAACCACCCTGAAAAGAGAGATGTTTCATTTGGGGGTGTAATGGTATTTTAGACTTCAACTTGTTTGTGTCCTTGATTATTATTTTTATCTACTTGTATGTTTTGCTCTATGACAATTTATTATTAATTATGAATTTTGAGTAACTTTCCAATTCTTGAGCATTTGTAAATATTCCATTAATTATTTGATTATATACTGATACTAGCATATATATAGCGGCCACCCCTCTCTGTTACCCAGTACCCTCTACTGATAACTATGTATTAGCAGGAAATAAATATTGTATGGTACAAAGACTATAGTATATAGCGTCAAATGAGTCCTTAGTCTCTAATCTCTATTCTCTTTTTTTCATCCTTCCCAACCTAAAGCCATATAATTTCAATTACTCTAGCTGTTTTTTTTATCCTAATGATGTGTTGTCGAGGTGTAACAAAAGGAATGTAAACTGTAAACGGCCAATTACATTTTGTTCAGATTTAGATTTTGGCACTTGTTGGCAATAGAAACTAAAATGAGGTTTTAGATGACAGCCATAACATAATAGCTCCTAGATCTTACTTGCATCTGTTTTGGTATTTGACTTCTGTATTGTAACAGGAATTTCATCCAGCAATGCTGCTACCGTTGGACTTGGAGCTATTCAGGTTAAAAATGAAGCCTGGACTAAATATTGGGTTTTGCTTGAATTTATATATAAATACTATAGTGAATTCAATTCTCATAATCAGCATTTTTCCAGGTCATTGCTACTGGAATTGCTACTTGGTTGGTGGACAAAAGTGGTCGAAGGATGCTCCTAATAGTGAGTATAAAGTAGCTTTTATCACCTCATTATACTTAAAATGCAAATGGAATTTAATATTTGAGATCTATGATAACTTCTGCAGATATCCTCATCTTTAATGACAGCTAGCCTTCTCGTTGTTTCTATAGCGTTCTATCTTGAGGTTGGTACAAGTGATGGTGGTGATAGTTTAATTTAATTTCCAGAGTTTGGCAATCCTTTTGACTACTTTATTTCATTGATACCAGGGAGTTGTCTCAAAGGATTCTCCATATTTCAGCATTTTGGGAATAATATCCGTTGTTGGCCTTGTGGTATCTACTTGAAGTCAGTTGTATTTTTTGGGTGTAAGTTTTAAGATTTTTAGTACTTATCAGTTCTATCACCTTATTTGTTAGGTTATGGTAATTGGGTTCTCTCTAGGACTTGGACCAATCCCTTGGCTCATAATGTCTGAGGTATGAAATACTTTAGTAAATCATGGTTGCAGAACTTGGGTTAATTTGTGTTTATTGAATATATTAAATACTACGTAATTTCTCAATTGTTAATCATCCTTTGCAGATACTTCCGGTGAATATAAAGGGACTTGCTGGCAGTATAGCAACCATGGCTAACTGGCTAGTTGCATGGATCATCACAATGACTGCGAACTTGCTTTTGACTTGGAGCAGTGGAGGTTTGTGTTTTGTGTAATATTCATGATTCATGCATCTCTTGTATAATTGTCAATATAATGCTGACATTTTTTCTCTATAGGGACATTCGCAATCTACACAATCGTAGCCGCCTTCACTGTTGCATTTACATCAATGTGGGTACCTGAGACCAAGGGAAGAACATTGGAAGAAATTCAGTTTTCCTTAAGATAAAGTATGTTTTGGGAGAGCATACCAGTAGTCTCTCATGTTTAAATGAAATGATGTTGTATGATATCATGTATTTTTTTAGTTTTGTGTATTCATTAAGTTTTCTGTAGCAAATGTAAGAAGGGAAACATCAGTGCATCTCTTATTTATTTTGTTGTACTGTACAAGCTGCTGTGGAAAAAAGATATATGATAATAAAATAATGAGAAAGAAACTTGTTTTGTAGTCATAAGATAGCCTCACAAATTACCAAGTTCATTTCTATTTCAAGTTACTCTGCATTGGCTATTGGGAGGAAGGAAATTGTTTGATGCGCCCATAGTAGATATGGGATCACTCCAAGTGAGTAAGTACCAAATTAAGAAATAGCATCGATTAAAAACAGAACGAGTTTGAGTTGGTATGGTTGTATTTTTTTTTTTTTTATCTGAATGTATGATTATACATATATATATTTGGACAATATTTTTACACTATGCTGTCTATTGTCCACCAGTCATTATAAGACAAAATAATTGTTTATTAACTTAAAGATTTGCCATGTATTGTTTTCATTATCCTTTACACCGTGCACCAAACACGCCCTAAAATATAAACAGGAGTTTTGTTATTTGATAACTTGTCATTTAATTTGTTTAATAAACATTTGCTTTAAATTTTTAGAAAAAAATGAAATTTGTTTTAATTAAATAACTATACATGATTAATAATATAAAACAAATTTTTTACTCCCTTTTCAATGTCATGTTAATTAACATATTCGTGTGGCAAGACACAGTCATCATTTTGTCATTCTTATCATCATATTAGTAATGGAGACCAAACTTAAGAAGTTCCAATTTTATAGAACCAAAAAACATACTGTTTAATGTAAAAAAGAATAAGCCATCAATTAAATTATACATTATAAAAGTACCACATATGTATTAACTAAAACAAAAGAAAAGCCAACGAAATTAAATAAAAAAAAAGCTAACTATAAGTTATTTTTTCTTCATATATATCCTTTTTATTAAAAGAATTAATTAATATATTCTATATTAAAATTTATATTTTAAAACATTTTACTTTTGACTTAAAAAGTTGCATCTCTATCTTACAACTATTTTTTTTTAAGAGATCGTAGAATAGAAATAACATTTTAATATATAAATTACACTATAGAATATATCAATTCACTTTTAAAAAAGAAAATATAGATAAAAAAATTCTCTAACTATAATTATAATGAAATATTTTTTATAACTAAAAAAATATATTCAATTTAGAGGAAACCCAAGTAGATAGCAATTAATTCACATCACATCACATACTAATAACCTTCCGGTTTAAATTCCTTCTCATTAATTAACATGTCCAAGTTCAGATAGTCCCAACCATACGACATGATTATATGAATGAGACATTAATATGCATCTTACTTAAGGGATGGCAGTGGACATGGTCACATGATATCTTTTGGTCTCCACATTTATCGCATGTCCAAGTGACGCGGACAAGTCTCAAGGACCTCAAAAATTAATAACCTATACTTCCACTTCTAACTACCATCTCAGATTTTCTGATTCCATTAGACCTTTCACAATCTTGCTATAATTTAATCAAATTAATTAATTACTAATCGGTGTTTTCTACTAACACAAGACCTTTAATTCAAGGTTTTCAAAATCATCCAACAAGAATTTGATCTGTACAAAAATAGCAATGCCTTTGGGAGAAGACTACGAAGATGCTAGGAACCTTAGGAAACCATTTATCAACAACAATAATGCTGGAACTGGCTCTTTTTTTATTGTCATATGTGTTCTCGTCGTAGCTTTGGGGCCCATTCAATTTGGTTTCACGGTGCTTAATTCCGCTATTTTATGAGAGGATCCATTTTGTTTCACCCGACTCACATTTTTTTAATATATAATTTTGTTTTATATATCATGCACATGTTTTTTTATAATATTTATTTATATAGTGTGGATATTCTTCACCAACGGAAGCAGATATGATTCGAGATCTTAATCTAACAATTTCGAAGGTATTTATTTCTTTGAGTTGCTTTCATTTCTTTGCAAGTTTGTTTTCCATAACATTATTAGTAACGCTTTGAATATCATGTCCCGACAGTTTTCATTGTTTGGTTCTTTATCCAACATTGGTGCAATGGTTGGAGCAACAGTCAGTGGTCAAGTAGCAGGATACTTTGGGCGTAAGGGGGTATTATACCGTGATGATCTAACATATTCTCAATTTTTTGTTTTCTTTAACACTTACTTTTTGAAATAAAAAATATGTTAACAAGTTATTTATAACTTCAATTCACCTAAATATTTTTCATAAACAATTTAAATGTCTACAAAATTAAAATAAATTAAAACTTAACGAAATTGAGTTTCACAAGAGGGATTAGACTTACACAATGTAGTGAATTTGAATTTGAATTTTTGTTAAAAGATATATTTATATTTTTTGGTGGAAAAAAATTATAGTATTAAATTTTGTAGGAACACAGATCCGAATTTTAGATTTATATTTCTATTATTTTGTTGTTTTTTATACTTCAAAATTTATATTTAATTTATCTTTTATTAAAAATTTATAAAAATTTATAATATTTTAAATGTTACTAAAAATCATTTAAAAAATGAAAGAGTACACTTGCGTTGACTTAACATTAAGATAAACTAAAATTGTTAATAAAAAATATTGCAAAGATCAAATTCACTTATGTCCTTAAAATGAATCAAATTTTCTTTTGGTCTTCTAAAACATTAGTGTCTTTCATCATCCCCAGCTAATATTTTTCATAAAAAAAAAAAAAAAAACTTTAATGTCTTTTATTATCTTAGAAATTATTTAATTTTGAAATTTATCTGTGGAATTTTAAATTGCAGTCACTAATAGTCGCAGCAGTCCCAAATATATTTGGATGGGTCGCCATTTCCATAGCCAAAGTAAGTACTAATAACATGTCTAGTATGTTACCATGAATGCTTCTTTCAACAAGCAAGTTTCTTACTTTCTAATGGAAAATTATATTGTTTACTCCTTTTCTAGGACTCATCCCTTCTATATATGGGAAGATTGTTGGAAGGATTTGGAGTTGGAATAATTTCTTATGTGGTAATCTTTATTTCCTATATCTACTAATTCTTGATTATAATACATATATAGCCTTAAGTATCAATAATACTTTAGCTCTTAATCTTGATGTATCATATTATGACTTTAAAAAAAAAACTCATATTATTAATATGTATCTCTCAATTCAAAACTCCTAAAATTTCTTGCAACCTCACAATTTCTTTTAATTTTATTTTATTTTAATTTATTTATGTTTAATTGAAAGTTTATATCATATAGATCAAATATATAAAATTTTATATAAATCTAAAATAATTTAATATATTATAGATACTCATAAAAATTAACGAGTTTTAATAAAAATACTTAAAATGTTAATTTTGATGTATCTTAATAATATATCAAATTATTTTAAATTTATGTTTTATAATATATGATCGGTAAGATATAAACTTTTAATCCAAATAAACAAAAATTAAAAAAAAAAACAAAATAAAACTAAAAGAAATAATGTGAATTGAGAGATTGAAAGAAGTTTGTACTAAGAGATCCAAATCCATCATATTATAACTGATATTTGAAGAGTTTTACTTTAGATTGTCTGTATAATTTTTTTATACTATCCATGTATTACAAATTATATTTATGACTTATAAATTAATTATTTTTGGTTTAGGTACCCATTTATATAGCTGAGATATCGCCAAGAACCATGAGGGGTAGCCTAGGATCTGTGAACCAGGTTGGGTGTATGTTGCTTTCAAAAAGAGGATTACATATTTATTTATTACTCTTCTATTTAATAATTGATGTGAATATTTATGATATCCTTTTCATGTAGCTCTCAGTTACCATTGGGATAATGCTGGCTTATTTCTTAGGCATATTTTTCAAGTGGAGAACACTAGCACTGTTAGGTGAATTTTTAGCTTTATATTTATCATTGCAAAATTACTACATAGTGATTTTATCAATATAATGAAGCATTTCTCTGTTTGTTTTTCAGGAATTTTGCCATGTGCTATATTAATACCTGGCCTATACTTCATTCCAGAATCACCTAGATGGTTGGTATGCATCATATATATAACTATATATTAATTCAATTTCTCTATCTATTCACTTTTTTCAGATTTTTTAAATATCACCTATTTTGCCACACCTTTTTCTTTATTTTTATTTTTATTTTTTCAAATGTCTAGGCCGAAATGGGAATGATAGAAAGGTTTGAAGCTTCATTACAATCTTTACGTGGACCCTATGTTGATATTACTATGGAAGCACAAGAAATACAGGTACTTAACCTTATATAGTAAGTACTATACTACATACATATTCATGAAATTTTAGTACATGCACAAAATATATTGAATACTTTTTATTTAATTGTACATTTTTAATGAGAAACGTTGATGTTCATCATGTAAAGGGATCATTGGTATCAAACAACAGAACAGATACTGTACATTTTGCAGATCTCAAGAGGAGAAGATATTGGTATCCCTTGACGGTATGAATTCAATTTTATTTTTCCTCTAGTCAATTTTTTCCACTTTCTTCCCAAAATTTTATGCTTTCATTATGCAGGTAGGTATAGGATTGCTTGTGCTGCAGCAACTTTCTGGTATCAACGGAGTATTTTTCTATTCTAGTAAGATTTTTTCAAGTGCAGGTAATTAATGATAGTTTTTTCTCCATTCATTAATTGTCTATTTTCTATGTCATGTTATATATGTTCTAATTAGCAACCTTAATTTATGTTATTGATAGGAATTTCATCTAGTAATGCTGCTACATTTGGACTTGGATCTATTCTGGTTAAAAGCTTTATATACATGTTCTAGTACAAAAAGTATTGCATTCATATGAATATAAAAAAATCATTGCCTAACTTTTTTAATTATTCAGGTTGTAGTGACTGGGATCTCTACTTGGTTGGTAGACAAAAGTGGTAGAAGGGTGCTTCTTATAGTAAGTATTAATTGAATTTAGCTTCTCATAGATTCCATTAATATATATGTATAGATACAAAGTATATGAAAGCTTTAATTATCATTGCAGGTATCTTCCTCTGTGATGACTGTTAGCCTGCTCCTAGTTGCTACATCATTTTATCTAGTGGTTGGTAATCAATCACTATATTTTGAATTTCAATTCAATTTATTATATACTAAATGGTGTTATTTAATTGAACTCAGGGAGTTGTAACAAATGGCTCTGAGCTTCATAAAATGTTGGGGATGCTCTCTGTTGTGGGGCTTCTGGTATGAAAATTTTATTGATCTGGCATGTTTCTTTTGTGTGAGGGGTTTAAGTATTTGTCAAACTAACTAATTATTTGTTTTTAGACTTTGGCAGTTGGTTTTTCTATTGGTGTTGGACCAATCCCTTGGCTTATAATGTCTGAGGTATGCACAAAAACCTATTTCAAAACTCATACACTACATTGATTTGGACCAAAAAATAATTAGCATGTGAGACTTTTTGTTTTGCTTTTTCAGATACTTCCACCAAATATTAAGAGCCTTGCTGGAAGTGCAGCAACATTTCTGAATTGGTTCACAGCTTCTATTGTCACTATGACTGCAAACTTGCTTCTAAATTGGAGCAATGCAGGAACATTCACAATTTATGCAATTTTTGCTTCCATCAATGTTGCTTTTGCTCTAGTTTGGGTTCCTGAGACCAAGGACAGAACATTGGAAGAAATTCAGGCATCCTTTATAAGATAATTTAGATCATTAATTGTTATTGTATTTATT
Source organism: Cicer pinnatifidum (assembly GCA_037974775.1). Classification (NCBI taxonomy): domain Eukaryota; kingdom Viridiplantae; phylum Streptophyta; class Magnoliopsida; order Fabales; family Fabaceae; genus Cicer; species Cicer pinnatifidum. Next base: position 14,342,122 of record JBBPBR010000007.1, on the reverse strand, counting down.
CTAATTTTTAAGTAGGATTTAGGTACATACAATATCCATTTTTGTTTCCTTTTATTTTGGTACAGCTAGCTTTGCTACCATTTATCAGTATGTTAATTCTTTCCAAATTTAGATAAATATATAAAAGCAAATCTTGATAAAACAATTAACTTCATTTTAGCCATTTGGAATTTGAGCAAAAATAATTTGCAACAAGACATTGTAATAATTTTATGTGTAATATCGTCTATTTCATTGTAAAGTGCACTATCTATTATATATTTAAACAAATGGTTCTTTAGCTCTATCTATTATATAACGGATATAGAAAATTCAAATTTAATTTTATATCTAGGAAAGAGCACTAGAATATATCATTTAAATAAAATTATCTTATAATTATTGCATATGAAAGAGTAAAATACAATGAATGATAGACACAATTAATGAACTCCATCTCAAACTAATTAGACCAATATCCAGACCAAATTGTGGAGTTAACGATATATAATTTTTTTCTTCTTCCTTCCGTTGAATAAAATTTAAATTGTGAGGATAGTATTCCAAAATAAAATAGAAAAGACATTAAAATTAAATCTTTATAAATAAATTTATATTTGTCTCTCCTTCTTCTTCTTGGGTTGAAAATATATAAGTTATTTATTTGGGTTGATTTGACGCCAAGAAGGAAGCAATAAAACGCTTGAGGCATCTATTGTAGACACATGGTCGCTCCAAATGAACAAGGTGACCAGCTTTCTTTATGCCTTCAAATGTTGTGCCATCTCCTAGTTGCCTGTCATTAGATACATCATATCATTTATACATATTACTATACTCATTTCTACAACTATTCATACCGATCACCACTCCAATATGTACAGAAAATAAACAGAGGTCACCCATGATTGACATGTAAATTAAATATGTACTAATAGTATTTCAATAATTCTTCAAAAAATATTCACCGTTTATTTATTTATTAATTATAAAAGATATATATAAAGAGAGAAAGGTCTAGATAGAGCCTTACTCTTTCATATTTTGAGCAAGTTCCGATTTGAAAATTTGATCATTCTCGCCCCATAGAAGATGTATCCTCTGCAAATTCATAATTAATTATCATTTACTCGTACTCGATGATGAAAGCAATAAACATGTATAATACACCTAGAGTGGTGTAGATTATTATTACCTGTGTGAAACTTGGGATCTCTATGTCTCTATTGCTAATAACTAAGCCATCTAATAACTCACCTCTCTCCTTCCTATTTGTGAACATCACCTGCAACATTTCAATAGAGGAATCTACATGATTTAGACCAATCTATTTTTAAAATAATACCAACATTTGAATACAGAATAGATTGAAAATAATGAGGCTATTTATAAGAAATATGATATACTTAACTCTCAAATGTTGACAATGGACGACACGTTTTTGATCAAGTATGATGACAATTAGCTTCAATCACTATCTAATATTATTACTTAATAGATAAAGTTAGTTGAACTAATCCTAATTCTATATTTATAATACTATTTATGGTCCAATTGTGTTGTTTACTTGTTTTATCAAAACAATGCTATCAGAGCTTGAAGAACCTATATCATTGGACAATTTTAATTATGAGTGAAAAAGTAAAATAATTAGAGTTTGAACCATGAAAAAGAAAAAGAAGAAAAATTTAATTTAACTAATATACAAAGATTTGTTTATGAAAAAAGTAAGAAACTAATTAAGAAAGTGAATATGTACAAAAATAAATATGGACAAGTTATTTAAAAAAAAACATATTGACAAAAATAATAAAGTTACCAACCCAATTAATCCGAATGTCAAAAAAAACTAAAAGGAATTAAATAA
>JBBPBR010000007.1:14302329-14316405 GCA_037974775.1 Cicer pinnatifidum | reverse complement strand
TTTCACTTATTTGATTATTTTATATAAAATATTAACTTACTTAATTATTTCACATAAATTAACAAAAATGTATAAATACAATAAATAGAGTAATACTTTTATAAGATTACATTTACCATGTACTCCTAATTATGAAATGAATTATAAGCAAAATTTAATGAAAATAGGCATATTAAGAAAGATAATAGATCACATTTAATCTATGCAATCTCAATACAAAGCAAGTGTATTGACTAAATTACTCTTTTTATGCATATTATCTTCTGATGTTTGCTCTAGTGTGCAAATAATACATCATACACCATAGATCATAGTTCACAACCAAAATTATTCATTAATGGATCAATTCTGAAATCTTCAATTTTGTACATGTTAGTCTAAAAATGCCACTTTCACTCCGGATAACAAATTAAGGTTTCTTACAAACCTATTGTCATAAGAGACAAGGAATTCATTTTTCTTGTACTGTTACAACAATGTTGAATCCATAAAAGTGTAAACAAGCCAGAAAAATATAAATATTTGTGAAAGCTTTGAATGTGCTTAGCATTCTTTACTTTTTCAATTAAAATTTGTCTTCGTTGTGTTTCAGCTAAAAACATTTTTATTCTATCATGTTCAGAGTTTATAAACTTTTTACACAAAAATCTTGTTTGAAATTTGTATTTAAGCCCAGTTCCGGATCTTAAAAAATTTTACTGTACGAAGAGTATCTTCAACGTTAAATTCAATATGAGTTAATTAAATGGGATTTCCTGTGTCATATCATCTTAAAGCAATTCATTTGCTTTTTACTCCAACGGTAAACTCAACATGAGTTCATTAAATAGGGCCCAATTACGATAATAAATTTATTATTATTAATAAATTAATTAAAAAAATAACGGTTATAATTTTATTATTATTAAATTATGAAAGTACCGTTTTTCTTAAGAGCATCCTGATCACAGTTTGACACAACTTCAATAGTGAGCTGACAAAAAATTGAATGTTACATAACTACACGTTGGCGGACAAACTTATTTATTTACCGTTAGAGATGTTCAAGTCATAATTATTGAGAATATTAGAATATATATATAAGCGGATTTATAGTTGTATACTCCAGTACGTAAATCAATTGATTTAGTGAAAAATCTTCGATAATTAAAAAACTAAATGTAACTGTCATTTTAACATTGAAGTGGTATTAATTTTTTTGATAGACTTTTTCTTTTTCATTGCATTTAAATAAGAAGAAAAAAAGACTGTATAATTAGCATGATAAGATGATAATTCAGTTCAATTTAATTGATTGATTTGCATTGATAATCAATTGATTTGCATTGATAATCAATTGATTAAGTTATTCGTAATTGTTAATATCACCGAGTTAATGGGTTAGATTAAGGATTGAAAGAATAATAATTTAATGACAAACTAATTATTATTAAAAGGTCATAGTTGATGATTAACGAGTTAGAATTATAGTTAATGAGTTAAAGTTTAACGATTTAATGACAAACTAATTATGATTAAAAGGTCATAGCTCATATTTAATATAATGACTAAGAAATTAGAAAAGTTACAGATAGATTGTAATAACTAATCATGAATCTGATTAGAGAATTAATGGTCTAGGAAAATAATTAGTGAATTAATGATCTATGCAAATAACTATTCGATTAGTGTACAACCAATGGATCAGAGATATCCAACAGTTAATAAATTGGATAAGTTAGATTTTAATCAATTAGATTATTTAACAAATCGATTAGGAATTAATTAGAATTTAAAAAGTAGTTAAACTTAGTAATAATTGATTGAGAAAATTAATAATCGATTAGATAATAACTAAAAGCTTAATGAAGGTTAGTAATGATTATTATTAGTAAATAATGAGGGCTAAGTAATAATAAATGGATTAATTAATAATAAGTAATAGCAAGTTGTTAATTAATTATAGTTATTGGAGGTTACCGAATTATTTATAAAAGCTAATTAATTAAGGATAAATTAGGAAAAACATCAAGGAAGAATTGTGACAGAGATTAATTAAGAAGGATTAATAATGGTGGACAATAATTTAATTAATTATGAACATTTAGACTAGATCGAAGTACAACTAGATATCAACAAGCAACCAAGATATTTAATGATTTGCATAATTGATACGTATTAATATGATGATGTAAGCTTTATGATGTACAAGTCGCATATATGAATTGTGTTTTTCTAAATGATATCAATGTTGATGCTGATTATCCTTATACTCTGTATATGTGGTTGTAGTATTATAAGGATATGAGGGGAAGTGACAATGATTGAATCGGTAATTGATGAAGGTGTAAGATTGTTGGGGTTTTTAGAAATTCAGGTTGATCATGACTAGACATTCGTGTTCGATGGAGTTATACATTGTTATGGTGCATATAATTCTATATATCGCATGCATGTACATTTCATACACTGTGTAAAACTTCAATTGAATAATGATTATAATTAATCATATGATTTAAATTTGTTAGACTTAATTGCAGTTTTAGTCCCCCTATTTTAGCTGAATCGTGAAAGTAGTCCCACCATTTTGTTTATCCCCAGTTTTGGTACCCCAAGCAGAAATTTCATTTTTTTTACATTTATTTAAGTTACATCATGCCTCAATATCTCATTTTTAATAATTGTACCTCAAATATATGATTATAAATGGTGTAAAACAACTTAAAAAAAAAGGCTTAATTGCAGTTTTGGTCCTCATATTTTAGCTGAATCGCGAAAGTTGTCCTCCCATTTTGTTTCTCCCCAATTTTGGTCCCCAAACAAAATTTTAGTCCAAAATTTGATGAAATTTCAATTTTTAAAGTCGTACTACACCATTTATGATCATATAATTTAGGTTCAATTGTTACAAATGAGAATTTGAGGCATTGTGTGACTTAAATAAATGCAAAAAAAAAATGAAATTTCATGAAGTTTTGGACTAAAATTCTGCTTGGTGAACTAAAATTAGGGAGAAACAAAATGGGATGAGTACTTTCGCGATTCAGCTAAATTAGGGGAACCAAAACTGCAATTAAACCTAAAAAAAATGAAATTTCATTAAATTTTTGACCAAAATTCTGTTTAGGGACCAAAACTGGGGAGAAACAAAATGGGGGACTACTTTCGCGATTCAGCTAAAATAGAGAGACCAAAACTGCAATCTTATATATCCAATATAGTCTCCATTTCTGGTCAATATGACACTAACCACTCATAATTGAATTCCAACACTCCCCCTCAATTATGAGTTCTCACCACTAGACTTGATCCACTTGATCACCGAGTCCTTTATTGACCACTAGACTTGATCCACTTGATAACAGACTCTGATACCACTTATTGGGGAGTTTGGGGGAGCCCGACATTCGAAATGGGCTAAACAAAGATTCATAAGAGACTTAGACACCGCATCTCAACTCAAAACCTTAAGACATTAGGTATATGGGTCATTCTCTTTATATATCCAATATAGCTTCTATTCCTGGTCAATATGAGACTAACCACTCATAATTGAATTCCAACAGTTTTATGGTGAAAAATAATTAAAGGTAACGATGTGCGATGTGATTAATTGTCACATTCTAAATAATATTAAATTGCATCCGCGCCTATTATACATGTTATACTCGCATTATATGTTTGGACTAAAAATCTCACTCGCATAACAACCTATATACACTTATATGATAGGAGCTTGTTGAAGTTCTCCCAATGTAAAGTTGCGAGCTTGAGGATTATGAATCCTTGAAGGGTGGTTCTTACTAGGTTTTGACCACGCGACTTAGGGTGTATTTGTTGGCAGTAGATAAAGGATAGAGAAACAAAATTCTTCGTAAAGTGGTTTTTGGTCGTCCTCCATTTTTCAGAGATTTGGAGGGGAAGGACGAAATTCTATATAATTAAGAAACCATTTAAAATACACATCTTTCCCTCGAACCAAACATAAAACTATTAAAATTTCTCCCCTCTCATCACATCCCTTCATTTGAATTAAACATATCTCTACTTCCTTCTCCTTACTTTTCCTCCTCTCCATTAAAACCTCTCATCTCCCATTTGTTGAACCAAACACACCCTTAGAAATTAGGGATAATTGTAAAAGGTTTAATTATGAATGTAAAGTGGTACTTAAATGATATCTTTTGTAACATAATTAGTATTTTATAATTATTATATAAAATTTTAATCATCCACAAATTTTGTATATTTTCGACATAATATCATAGAGGTGAATGTCATTATCGTTTAATCATTTTCTCTATAATGAGACGTTCTTCATGTTTTCACATTCTCTGTTTGGCTTATGAGTGTTCAATTGAACTAATTGAAACTAAATCGCACCATACTAAAATTCACTTAGCAAGTCGGATCGCAAATAACGTAACCAAATTTCTAACAACCAAACTACAAAAATTAGAAAGGGAAACCTAGGTCTCTTTACTTGACCCATTTCTTGTTTTCATTTCCACAAAAAATAGAAAATATTGTGAAAATTTGTTTCCACTTTTAAAAACATTTTCATTTAAAAGGTTTTAAGAATTAGTTAATTTCTTCAATAAATTTTTTTTTTTAATATATTTTCGTTTTCAAAAACTGGAAAAAAAACAATTATAAATACCATCAAATTTATATAATATCAAATTACTTTATAAAATTATTTAAAATCAGACAAAAAAACTTTATACTATTACAATTTCAAGGTGGTTCGGTGGCATTTTGGTAATAATAATAATAACACTGGTTTTATTTTTCTGTTGGTTCACGTTAGCCTAGACGGACAACGCCATTTTTCAACTGGTTCTTAACTTGTTCGTCATATTCATCTTCGTCGAACTTCTCTTTCAGGTTTGTTTCTATTTTTATGTCTGATTTTGATTTTTGATTTTCATTCCCGTTTTCAAACAAGAATTGTTTCTGCCAGCTCTATACTTCTCTTTCCCCCAATTCGTTCTCACTCACGAATCGCGATTTCCTCTCCCTCACTCGTTTCCGGCGGCACCCTTGCAGGCGCCGCATCCACAACGGCGCCGCCTCCCCACCTCTCTGGCGATGTATTCCATTGTTCCACCACTATACTTCTACTGAATCATTTGTTAGTTATTTATTGTTATCTTTTTAGGATTTGACTGATACCCTTTTGCTTTTTTCTTTATTTGGAAAATCTGTTTGGTTTTTTCTTATGTTCAGTAATTTTTCTTTGAGTATTTCAGTAATGACATTGTTTTGCAATTGCATTTGTTTGGTTTTATCTCTAGATTAATTAATGGAATGGAGCACTTTCAATAGCATTATGATATGACTGTCTTTTTTTGCTTAGTTTTGAAAGGGTTGCTGATTTGGTATCTAATTCAGATTTTATAATAACACGTGCTAAGACCATGAAGCCAAAAAATGAAGAAGAAAAAGTTTATATTAATGCCTTTGGAGTTGTTAACTAGTGAATTATGAATAAATTACTTTAGTTTGCAGTAATTAGGCTAAGTTTGTCCTTATTATGCTTGACAGGTTTTGATAATCTTCAGTACCTTATTTTTCAGCAATTTCTTTTTGGAAAAGTGAGTGAGTGAGAAAGAGAATCCTTGTGGAGTTTTCATTGGCAATTTCTCTATCTGATTATTACTAAGTTGATTATATTATCTTGCTAAATCATGCATTTCAAGAGTTGAAGTTTATACTACTTGCACTTTACAATATCATTGTGAACTGAGATATTAAGATCTGCCATTCATGAATTGGAAAAAAATGACTTGCTCAAATGCATTGTGGAAAATGGAGAAGAGCATGCTTATGTAACCAAATTAGATTGTGTTCTCACTAAATGGCAAACTTTGAATTCATTTAGATGGATGATTTCAACTAAAAAGCAACTTTGCTTTTGTATTATGCTATTTTTTTTTGTTTGATTGCTACGTTTTTGTTTAACTTTGAGATTATTTAGCTCCCCAAGTTTGAGATTGTTTCTATCACTGATTCTTTGATCAATTTGGTTTGTAGTTCTGTTTATTTCACGTACCTTGATGTGATTATTTTGAGCACAACCTTGTTAGCATAAATGGTTCAGAAAAAAAGGATAAAAGCAGTTTGGTTCAAAAAAACAGAAGAAAAAAAACAGTTCAGAAAAAATGATGTAACAAAAACTGTCCAGTTTGGGAGAAAATTATACGGTTACAGTTTGGAATTAAAAACTAGTTCACGAACCATTAATCGGGTTCGGTTCAGTTTGGGGGAAACAATCTGGTTAGGTTTTTATGAACTGCTGTCGTGGTTCAGTTCAGTTTTCTGACTAAACCAAACCATGAACAGTCCTAGTTTGGCCCCGTTCTTCGCGTTTTCATCTTCTCTGTTTGGCCTTGTTCGCGTCTCTTATTTTTTCAATATCATTAAATTTAAGCTGTGAGTTTTAGATTACCATACCTTCTGGTCTTTTAAGTTAATACATGTTTCGAAAAATAGAACAGGTAAAATTAATAGTAAAACATCAAGTGTCTGTGGTAGTAGTAGGTGATATGGAAATGTTGCTGGCTGATATTCAGAAATTCAACAATATGAGTATAGAGGAGCTGCCATCAAATGTTGCTGATCTACTCTGATGATGAGTTAATATTTGTTCTCTGTTAAGTCATCAGGGATTTTAAATACGACAATCTTGAAGAAAATCATTAGCTATATTTTAAATGGAAAGAAGGGTAGAAAGTTTAACAACTTATCAGATTATTATTTTTTTAATTTTATTTATAACCTTTGATATGAAGGGGAGCCTAAACCCAATGGCTTGACAAGAGTAGTTTTGCCACTTGGAGAATATTGGTTCAAGTTATATGCATGGAAAGAAATTCATGACTGGGGAGTCATGTGTATAGTCGGGTCCTTAAATGTAAGATTCATAATGGGTCTTAAGAAGACTACAGGTTTGCCATGTTTTTGGGAAGCCCAAAATTAGATGCATACAATTGTCTTTTTAATTATTATCAGTTTAAAAAGAGACTCATACAAGAATTCAGTTCAAGAATGTTTGACTTTTTGGTATTATGACCAACTTAACCTGTTGCCCAATTTGGGCCGGCCCAAAGCGGGCCATATAGCCTTTTTTTCATCTCTAGGTTCGACTAGTGACTTAGTGCCCTGACTGAGTAATCAATGGCCGGTCGGAGTTTAATAACTTAAGCGTATGGACTCGTGTCATTTTGGTATTGTTATATGACCTTTTGTTGCTGAAAGTGAAAACTACATTATTATGATGAATCTCACTGCCACTGTTTTTTTCCTTTCCCACCAACTTTTCTTTGCGTACATGGGTGTGATCTAAAAAAGCACATTAATTTCTCAGGTTTTTGCCTTCTCTCTAGGAATGGGTCTTCTCAAAATCATCCGTAAAATCAAAAGGAAGGAGAAGGAAATGCGAATTCTTATGGTGTAAGCTTCTCTTCCAATTCCTTTTCCATAGTTCTAGATTTTACTACATTAATTAATAGTTGAAATTTTTATGCAGTGGGTTGGACAATTCTGGAAAAACTACAATTGTTTTGAAGATAAATGGGGAGGACACTAGTGTCATCAGTCCTACCCTTGGCTTCAACATCAAAACCCTCGCCTACCAGAAGTAAAACTTTACTTCATTTTCCACTTCAGAAATTTTTCTAATTTTATATGCATATCTCTACTGATGTCCATTTTTATTTTTCTTGATTGCTCATAATGTTAGTCACCAGTTTTTGGGGAAATGTGAATAAGAATGAACTTTTGGTCTTCCAAGTTTCAATTGAACATGATTTATGGATTTAGCTGTGACAATAGTATTATTCTTTTGTTTGATGGTTATATAAACATGTGGTATTGCTTCTTAAGTTGGCTGTGGTGTATTCTAAGAACATGTTAGTTTCGTTTCTGTCAATTCTTTGAAAGTATTTGCTTGTGATTTCCTTTTACAGTTACAACATGCCAGGTCGTTGTTTATGTTGTTAGCCTTTGTTTTGTTAAGTTTCTCGTGGTGATTCAGTGCATTCTAAAATGTTGAGGCATTTATCCAAAAATTGATAATGGCAGGTACACTCTAAATATATGGGATGTTGGGGGCCAAAAAACAATTCGATCTTACTGGAGAAACTACTTTGAGCAAACAGATGGTTTAGTTTGGGTAGTTGACAGTTCGGATCTGAGAAGATTAGACGATTGCAAAATGGAGCTAGATAACCTTCTAAAGGAAGAGGTTTGTTCCATACAAATGGTTATTACTTGTCAACGCAACAAATTCCTTACATGTTGTACTTAACTGAAGAATATCAATTCATACACTTTTTATTTGATCAATTGACTGGCAAAGACTTGTGTATCCTCTGTGCTAATGTATCTAAGCATAGTAGTTGCCTAAAGTGAATGCTTTAGGAAATTTGCCCATGAATCAATGTCTTTAGGCATTGGTTGATTAAGCTAAGCCTGTTTATTCCATTGGCAATTGCTTTCCTTTCGTTATGACAACTTGCTCATTTACCTTATTGGAGAAATAGTTTTTAATGGGTTTACCAAAGCAATCTAACTACTTGTTATCTTGATTCTTTAGCACTTTTTGTTTCACCAAAACCAGATATAAGTACTCTGTTAATAACTTGGGATGGTAAAATGATTACTCTGTTCTTCTCTGGGTGGATGTGAGCTACTAATATTTTCAAATGTTAATTGTTTTATTTTTCGTATGACAGAGACTATCTGGATCATCCTTACTAATTCTAGCAAATAAACAAGATATTAAAGGCGCCCTTTCACCCGCAGAAATAGCTAAGGTAAGCTTGATTTTATCCGGGGGTTTCTTCCCTAAGTAAAATAGTTCATTCCTTTGACAATATATGGAAACCCTGAATAACTCCAAGAGAAGCTCACAAGCATATCCTTGCAGTAATGTTTCAACAGCGCTGTGCTGATTTCAGAAGTTTCAACAACTTTCAATTTATTTGGAGTGTACTAAAAAACTATATATTGCAAAAGTTGAATTTTAGTTGTTTTTTCATGAAACAAGGGGTGCTAAGTGTTAGAAAAATTAAGTAACCAAGTTAAATCACAAGAATCATAAATTATTCCTAAACAACAAGGAGTCAAGCTATTTGCCCCTGGTTTAATATATATTTTCATTAAGTGTATTTACTAATTTGCTATAACTCTGCAGGTGTTGAACTTGGAAGCTATGGATAAATCTCGGCATTGGATGATAGTTGGCTGTAGTGCATACACTGGTGAGGGTTTGCTTGAGGGATTTGATTGGTTGGTCCAGGACATAGCCTCTAGAATCTACATGCTGGACTAATTATTGTAATGCCAATATCCATACAAAGGTTCAAAGTTCAAACTCAGAAGAGCATTCTTAACCCTAATGTGCTATCATTGGAAGACATTGCCCCTGCATATCTAAAATGTTGTTCCACATGGAATTTTCCCTTCTTTTCTATTCAAGCATTTAATCCAGTCAGTGTACTGAGCTTTTTATGTAAATATGAAGTTGGGCAGTATAAATAACATTTCACGTTCCCATCAGTGGAGGATAACATGTAAAACAGTTGAGCATAGAATACAGCTTTTTATTTATTTATTTTTGTTGATATTTTCCTATTTTATTTGTTGGTAAACAGTTGAGCATAGCATACCGTATTCAAAAAAGTGAGCACGCTAACTATGAAACAAGGTTGCTGGTTGAAAAAGCACCCACAAGATGTTGCATGGTGAGGCAGAAAGATTTCACCTGCCATTGCAAGTCTAATAATTTGTATCTTTTCAGAAATTGCAAATTTGCAATCGAATCTCCTAATTAAAATTTTAAAATGAAGTAAAGAAGGTTATTTGTGTCAACAAACATGGAGCTCTTCAACATCTTATACGAAGGAGCCCTTTAAGGATGAATATCAATTTCCATTTCACGTTTAGAAATTTCGTTCATTCAATTTCCAAATATTATATCAAACAGTTGAATTATGCAAGGCATGCGGCCTTATGCTGGAAAACACCAGAAACAGATACACATAAGTACAAGCTTTTGTTAGGTCTTGAAAAAACAAAATTTAGCAAGGTCTTTATAATACTGATACTAATGTTCATTGTACAATTGTTTCATACAGAATTTGAACTTTATCCTTTGAGGTTACAAAATCAAGCTCTTAAAGCCTCAAGGACTCTCGTTTGTGTTACAATTTGTGCAAATAAAAAATTAGAGTATCATTGAGGTAATATTGCAGTCGGCCAGCACATGGTGTTAATCAGAATATAACTGTAGAACTGCAGCAGCTATATAAGAGCTTCCATTATGAGTTTCTCTGTAAGAGCTTTGGAAAGTCCCATCACTGTATCAGTTGATCCAACCTACCACAAGGATCACACAACTCATTTGTTAAGAAAAAAGAGGTAACAGGGTTGAATTCACATTTACATCACCCTGAAACACTCCCTAGAAAGTAACTCAATTGGCATAGATGTCTGAGAAATGAGGGAAGGCTAGAGCTACACAGTTTGCTCCTTGCAGTTATAAAAGAAATCCCCGAAAAAAGGGGAAACAGATATTAGGAAATAAAAAATCGCAGCATAAGAAAATAGGTATTATAGTAATTCACGTCATGAATTGTTTTCAATTTTGATGACAAGTCTATATTGAGCAAATAATGCATATTTGCTAATGATCTTGTTGTTATGTGCATGCATATGATTTTGAGAGTTTGTGTTCTTGAGAAAGCAAGATGACTTACCACCGCGTCCACAAAGGGTAGCGTCAATGGATGTTCCAGCATCAAACCCCCAGCAACATTGAACGTAACTCCCTCGTCAATCTGAGAAGCTCCCATCAAATAAGAAAACTCATATAGTATTTTGGTTGACAAGAATTTCCTGAAAGAACATTTCAAAAGATCAAATGTTTTGAGAAGCTTGTTAAAGTACTCTTTTCACCTTCATACTTAACTCAGTGCAAGGGTGAAAAGTGTACTTCTAAAAAACATTTACCAGATTATCGATGACCTCATCCGGTATTTCAAGGAAATAAACCTGTCATATATAGGGACAATTTTACAAATGTCAGTCAAGTTATTTGTGAAGACTAAAGAGAATATAATGTGTATCAATGTGAATCTTTCTTATATTGAGTACAGGCAATAAATCCGCAACCTCAAAAAAACATTTATAGCATCTAATGAACATGTAGCAAGATACTTCCTAAAATCTAGGAATCTAGATTATAAATGAGTTCAAGTAGCCACAACATTTACCTCTGCACTCTCCCATCCCCCATAACGTTTTCCGGTCGCAAGGTTAGTCACCACAACAGATCCTACCACAGCTGCATGACTACCAGAATATCCTGCAATATCATTCACATTAATGAATGTGGCTGTTATATTTGGTCTATAATTATCAACAATAAAAGAAGGGGACTAAAATTCATACAAACCTTTGACGAATTCCCTTGCTTCTTTTTCACTAGTTGGTTTTTCCCTGATTGTTCCTCGATATACCACAACCTACAAAACATTTATTTGTAGCCACATAAACATAAAAGGTCATATAACTCTGAGTTGGCAGGGGGCTTCCGATTTTTTCACTTGGTTTTTTTTTTGGAGGAAAGTCACATTAACATCTCTCTCAAGTCCCATCGCCAAATTGGTCATTCTCTCCTTTCTTTTTACCAACATATTCTTATTTTGTCAAAATTAAATTAATTTATAAGATTGTAAATAGCATCAAAATGTGATCTAGGGTGGAAAACATTCTCGGTTAGACTAAGTTGGAGAACCAACGTAACACCTTTCTTCTTCATGTACATATAAATAAATTAGCTGTCATTTCTTATCAACGATGCACAACAAGTAGTGAAAGATGGAAGAAAGAATACACACAGTGTCTGCGGTGATTAACAGTGTTGCAGAAGCATCTGTCTCCAATGGACCCTCAGTAAGGAGCCTTTGCACAATGGCATCAGCCTAAAGTATATCAAAGTTAGATACTTAGATCACTAAATATACCTTTTGGAACAATCAATACGTTAGAAGCACTTCAAATTCTGTACAACCTCTCGATTTTATGTTATATTTTTTTCTATCATTTTAACTTATTTAGGTTTTCAGAAGAAGTTTCATGCTCAACAATGTGCAGATTTGAGAAAGTAAAAAAGTTCAAAATGAATATTACTTCAAACTAGATAAGGGAAAAATTTAAGATGGTTGACACCAAAAACATTAATCCCTCCTGCAGAGCATTAAATGAACTTATAGAGATTTTCCACAAAGATTCACAATGCAACATTAACAAAGATTCAGAATTGACAGAATTGAAATAAAAATGAAAATAATAGAGGAAAGAAAGAAGCCATACCTTTGCTTCAGCTAAAGTGACAACCAAATCTTGTGGCTTTTCCCTCCTAATACTTTTCTCATCAATGTCTGCAGTCTAAATATATATTCAATCTTTTATCATACTAATAAATTTGAGTAACAATTTAAGACAATATAATAATATGTACATACCATTATTGTGAATTCGTATCCCATTTCAGCAAGAATCTGTTTGCGAGCCTTTGAAGAAGAACCTAGAATTATCTGTGGCAAGATAACAAAGTCATAAATAAAGAATGTAATATGCATCCATCCATTATCATTATAAAGATAATATTTAAAAGATGTATTTTGATAAATGATTTGATGCAATGAAAGGAGAAAAAGAAAGAAGAACCTTGAAGGAAGGATTTTTGGAAGCCATGTCGGCGAGTGCGTGTTTTTTAAGCTCTTTCTTGCAATTCCACACTTGTGACTCAGATGCTTCCCAAAGATGAGGAGGAGAAGGTATATAATTATAAATAATTATTATTATTATAAAAAATATAATGAATTTCGAAAAACCCATTATAGGATTAATTCACCTTTCTTTTGGAAACTCTTTATTTATTTTTTGTTGTACTTCATTTCAATCTGTATAAATGATTAATATTTTACTTATAATATTATAAATCCCATTTAATATCGAGAAACGATATTTTTATGTGGAATAGCGTACTTCTATATATACACATTTGATAAAGATATCTTAGAGATAATAATTGTTATGTTGTTAGTAATTTTATTGTTTCTTCTAACATTGGTTCTTTTAGAATCACGAAACATACATAGAAAGCTAACTTTCGGTATGCCACAAAAATCAAACATGGTGATGATAAGTATGTCTGTGGTAATATTTACCAAATACTCATCCTTTGTAAAAAAAATTTGCTCCAATATGACACAAACTATTTAATTGGTTGGTTACATTCAATTTTTACCATTTATTTTTTATTATTGATATAATTTATTAACACTTGTGTATATAAGATACAACTGTGACGATGGTTTAGAAAAGGTTTACACTAATTGGAATTTTATCAATGATCATCTCAATTAAATTTGAACTATGAATAAATTTATTTTAACTCTCAACTAAAAAAAATAAAACACATAAATAGTGTTTTATTTTTAATTTTTTTAACTCTAATAAAAAAACTGTTTTAAAAATTAGAGTTATCAAACAGATTTTTTTTTTTTTTAATTTTCTTTTGAAAAACAGTTTTCTAAAATTTATTCTTAAAATAGTTTTAAAAAACTTAAATGTAAAACACAATCAAACGAACCTTTAAATTTTCGCAACTTAGTTTGGACTAATCCAACAAGCTTTGGATTACGACCATAAAAGTCAAATATAGTTGTCGCATATATCCTGTATGTTTGATTTAATTTTTAAAAATTACTTTCGAATCAAGTTAAGTGTACTTCTGAATCAATTTGAATAAGTTCTTTGAAAAAATAATTTTGAAATTATTTTGACAAAAAAAATTCAATAAATTATTTTTAGTTTTTTTATAAAAAATTTCGAGAAAAATAAATGTAAAATTTTTTTCGATTACTTTTTGAAAAAAATCAAAAAAATTTCAAAAAAAAAGTTTTTCAATTTTTTTCTCAATAATTTTCCAAGAAAAAAATCATTTAAATTATTTTTTTGAAAAAAAGTTTTTATTTTTGGTTTTTTTAGAAAAATAAATTTAAAAAATTTTATATAAAAAAT
>JBBPBR010000007.1:14288592-14302266 GCA_037974775.1 Cicer pinnatifidum | reverse complement strand
AAATTTAAAATTATTAAATTGATTTTTGAATTAATTTGATTAACTTATTTGTTTTAAATACGTGTAAAAAAAAATTAAAATTATTTGATTAACAATTTATTATTAACTTGTTAAGTTGCTAATGTCAAATTATGTGAAAACATTAACAAATTTTTCTGGAATTCTAGGGTGTGGTAAAACTTCAATATGTTAAATTAAAATTTATGAATAATAACTTTATTATACTTATAATTTTGTTTATTCAAGGGACTAGTCTTTATAGTTGTTCATATATATTATTGTTGGGAAAAAAAGGTACACTTCATCTCTTGGAGCATGAGATTCAAATTAACAAGATTAATGAAGAAAATTTGTTTCACAATCTATTGAAACTCCACTACTTATTGTGGAGAACAATGTAATTAGCATTACACATTTAAAGTTAGCCTTGTAGCATGCTTTGCGAGGTTTTAGGATTCAAGCCCCCTTGTATTAAAAAAGCTGATTATTTTCTATATTATTATTATTAGATTTAAATATAATTTTAGTTCTATATCTTTTATTTAATATTTTTTTTTGATAATTTATCTTTTAATATTAAAAATCTTAGATAGAGATTATGGTAGTTCACCATTCATTTTTACCATTCACATTCTCATGAATCTAAAATATACGTGTTTGTATCATCTCTTGATATATAAGATATATTATAACTTGTATTTATGATTATGGTTAAATTCTCATAATGGTTAACTAGATAATTTCTTTCTCACACCAGGTATCCAAGGATGGTTGCAAAACTAAGTATCTTGGTCATCACAAATAACCCAAGTGATGGTTGCAAAACTAAGTATCTTGTTGATAGTTAAAATAAAATATTTGCTGTTATTAATTCCGTTAGAAAAGTTTGATATCATCACTAAAGAAATTTATAATTCACTATAAATTTAAAATTAATTACCATAATTTATATGATTTTATTTTCAAAATTATATTTTTTATTCAATTTAATAGAATTGTACACAAAAATGAAATTATTATTATTATTATTATTATTATTACTACATATAACTTCACAATTAATTTCAATAACAACTCAAAATAAAAATATTTTCTAACAAATATCATGACACCCGTCAACTAAATTTAAAATATTGCAACAAAATAATGTTGTTAATAATTGAAAATAAAATATTAATAGTTTATTAACTTTGTTAGCCAAGTCTGGTATCATCACTAAGGTAACTCATTATTCAGTATAAATTTAAAATTACCATCATTCATATGATTTTATTTTCAAAATTATATTTTTGATACACTTTATTAGAATTGTTTGGAAGAACGAAAATATAATTATTATTATTTATATCTATAGTTTCACAATTAATATCAATAATAACTCAAATATGAATCTTTTCTAAAAAATCTCACGGCACCACTAATTAAATTTAAAATATTACAACAAAATAATGTTGTTGATAATTGAAAATCAAATATAAATCTTTTAGGTAGAATGTGTATGTAAATTTTATGAGCAGAAATTATTAAAATATATTTTGTTATACATAAATGTATTTAATTTGATTTTCTATTTTTTTAAAATAAATGAATACTACTATTTTTTTTGGCAACACCTAATAATTTATAGATAAGATATTAAATGGATATATTTAGTAGTAGTATTAATAATGGATATAAAATATCTGATTTAAGGTGTTTATAATAATAATCGTTATAACAGTTAGTTGAGAACTCGACAGCATTGAGAGTCAAACTAAAAGCTAACAACACAAATGTGGCGAAGGAAGTTTACCACCACCGTCTCTGGCAGCGCCGCTTCACTTAAAGACAAGAAATGGGACGCACTCATTATCGGAGGCGGCCATAACGGTCTCACAGCCGCAGCATACCTCGCTCGTGGAGGCCTTTCAGTTGCTGTACTCGAACGCCGATACATAATCGGCGGCGCCGCCGTAACAGAGGAGCTTATTCCCGGTTTTAAGTTTTCGCGTTGTAGTTACCTCCAAAGTCTTCTCCGACCGGCGGTGATCAATGAACTGGAGTTGGCGAAGCACGGATTGAAGCTTCTGAAGAGAAATCCGGCGTCGTTTACTCCTTGTCTTGATGGACGCTACCTTATCTTGGGACCTGATAAGGATGTCAATCATTCTCAAATTTCGAAATTCTCACAAGCTGATGCAGATGCTTATCCAATGTATCTCTCTCTTTTCTTTTCTCTATTTTTATCACTTAATTTTGATGTTTTTCTTTCTATTTGTTTGTGAATTTTTATTTACAAGTTAGCATTTTAGTGGCATTCTTAAATGATTAATGTGACAACATACTAATCTTTGAAGGACTAAATTGAATTGAAGGTTTACTCAAATAACACTATAGAATATAATATAATAATGATATAATAGCTTTGATTAGAATGGTATATAATCACCAATTTAAGTATTGTTTGTTTTATCTCTTGTAAAAAATTTATGTACTTCATGTAGTTTGATCGGAAATATGTTGATGTTAGTCTTATTGATTCAATTTGTTGAATGCCATGATTTCATTTTGAAATAGGAAAATGTTAGTTGTTGGTATGTTATGTTAGTCGCTAGAGTTTCAACCTTGGATCTCCTTCTCAAAATTGTTTGGGTGTTCCTGCTCAACCACTTGACTTGCTTATATTCAAGCTGCATTGATTGAATGCCGTGATTTAACAAGATTTGTCTGTATTTTCACCCTTGTGTTCCTTTCATGATTCTTAATTCCTTTTTTTTCATCATTCAGATATGAGAGTAAGCTTGAGAACTTCTGTAAGTTCATGGATCTTGTGCTGGATTCGGCTCCACCTGAATCTTTGCAACATAAATCATCTCTTAACGAACAATTGAAGAGTAAATTACAGAATTCAGTATTTTGGGCCAGTTGTTTGCAGCAGGCAGCCTGCATGGGGCAAAAGGATATGGTGTAAGTGTTTGTTTCTCTATTATTAGGATTAGGAATTTCAATTTTGTTTTTATTAGCAATAAATTAGTATTGTTGGGAATACTTATACCAAAGCACTAACTAGTAATTTAAAATTATGAATCGAAGCAACAATCTACATTATATCTGTGTGTTTTTTTATTTGGCAGGGACTTTATGGACCTTTTGTTGTCCCCAGCTTCTAAAGTTTTGAATAACTGGTTTGAGGTAATCTTATGGTCTTTCAAACATTCTAATCTAAAGTTAAAGACTGATTCTCCTTTTCACTTTTCCCTTCATTTTTAAAATCTCTGACCATGCCTTTTAAAATAGAATGTATATCTTCTCAATTCTCTTAAGTTTTACACTGTGTTCACATCTTGTGTCTCTGAAGTTTGTTGAACTTCCTTTAAATTTCCTTTTTGATATAATTTTTTTTTGTAAAAGACTATTTCAACTAGACACTGGCTTCATTTCTATATAATGAATTAAATTGCACATTATCTTGATCTCTTGTTTCCATTCATAACACCGTCCTGCGGCAGTTCTTCAATCTATTGACATCTATTCCTTCATTACATTTTGTTAAAGATCCAACGTGGTCCCAATATATGGTTAAAGTAGCCTATGTAATGTGTTGGGAAATCCTCCACAATTAAGCTGATTTTTTAGGCTGACTTAAGCCTAGTTTGCCGTCAATTCTAATGTTGATTTGAAGCCTGTATGAGTCCTACTATTGGGCTACTCATAGATGTCCAGTCTGCAAACTTCGTACTCTAGATATTCAATCTTGGGTTCAGAGGGCCTGTTGAGAGGCACATCGACTCGATATAGATATATGGGCAAAATACCCTTTATAATGACTTGAATTAGCGTTGGCAGTTGAGTTAGACCATTTCGTTAAAAACACTAATACAAGGTTTGATCATTCATATAAGTTTCTATTACTATATTTACGTTTGCTTAGTGGGGTAATGTCTAGTTTTGTTTGGCACCATTTCTGCAGACAGATGTTCTGAAGGCAACACTTGCAACAGATGCTGTGATAGGATCTACGGTAAGAGCAGCTATCTTTAGCGTAAAAATGCATCATAGTAAAAAACAAGATCAGGATAAAATATGCATGAATCTCTTCATCCTTCTCAAAAAATCATCTGTGTGTCCGATATTTATAGTACGGTCATCCTACTCGGTTTCTCCAATAAAAAGTTGAATAGACAATGTTTTATCTTTCATGACAAATACTGAATTTCAAATCTGTAGTGCAGGCCAGTGTCCACAACCCAGGAAGTGGTTATGTTCTGCTACATCATGTAATGGGAGAAACTGATGGAGATCGTGGAATTTGGTCGTATGTATCTCTACTGCTAGGTTGATATCTGGAATGTGTCTAATGAGAAGGGAATATTGTTGTTTGCCAAAAATATTTTTCCTATGCAAGAGTAATTTAAAATAAAATTTAGTACTTCTTGATGTGTGTTACACAAATATTTTCCTATGCTAGAGTAACTTGAAATAAAATTTTAAATACTTTTTGGTGCATGCTACATCAATATTGATTCAAAATTTATAAGTACTTCTTGATGCATGTTACCCAAAGATGAAGTTTTTGCTTTTCTTTAACTTCTTTAATGTTGAATGGAATTTTCTTTCAGCTGCAATTCTGTCCTGTTCTTTTGTACGTGTACTATACGAGAAAAGCATACATTACATGCATATATAAACGCAAGTAGACAGATACATTCATTTGTGTTGAAAAAAATGTCACTGGCATTTCTATCTAAAGAGAATATGTTCTCAAATAATTTCTGACCAATTAAATTTTACTTTATGCATTTAACAATTAAATTAGCTATCCTTTAACTATAGCTTTGTATTATACTATTCATTCAAAGTGAGTTAATAGGTTGGCATTATTCTTTGTAGATATGTTGAAGGCGGAATGGGCTCAATATCCAAGGCTATTGCTAGTGCTGCTACCACAGCTGGAGCACATATCGTAACGAATGCTGAGGTATGTCATCAAGAATCTCTATTAGTGTTCAAATTTACTCCGTAGACCCTCCATAGTTGGCATCAACTGTCACATTTTGAGCAGCCTCTGATATTTTAGTGGTTTGGATCTTAAACTCAACCAGAAAATAGTAAAAGATTTGTCAAGGGTAAAATTTTACAATGATATATTATGATTGTAGGCACCATGAATGGTCATTGTGAAACTTGGATATAACTGGTCTATTATCATTTAAACATGATTCATAACAGGATATAACATCATCAAATCCCTGCAGCCGAGCCCACCTACTGGCCAAAGGCTTTTGATTGTTGCTATTATATCTACTACTACTACTAGTTGATTATTGAAAAGACTTTATTTCCTTATTAAATTTCTTCCTAACCAAATAATAAAAACAACTTGCATACCTTATAAATAGTAATCATTTCAGTTCATAGAGAGAGAAAAAAGAGGCATACGGCAATAAATGTTTCTTCTCTTCTCTAAATTCCTCCTCCCCACCCTTTTTGTTTTATTTTCTGCTGAGGCTCTAATCACCTGTGATATTCTATATTCTTATAGGTGTCTCAATTGTTGATTAAAAACTCTAGCACTGTCTGTGGGGTAAGTTTTGTCAAATTTTAGTCAATCAAGTGGGATATTTAAAGGTAAATCGCAACAATTAATTTTATAGACATGGCTTACATATAGGTGATTCTGGCTGATGGTACTGAAGTGCATGCTTCTGTTGTTCTGTCTAATGCAACACCATATAAAACTTTCATGGTATATTCTCAAACTAGCTGCAAATGCAAATTTCTCTGACACCTATACTTGGTTCTAATTTATAGTATCTGCTGTTACGAACCAGGAATTAGTGCCCAACAATGTCCTCCCTGATGATTATTTTGGGGCAATTAAGCACTCTGACTACAGTTCTGTAAGTTAATTTACTAATTCTTTTCTCAATACCCCCAATCTCTACTTCGTGTTACTGAATAAAAAATATAGGTAAAATTAGAATATATATATATATATATATATATATATATATATAAACAGTGTGCTTATATTTGATTGTCTGCTAATGAGGAAGAACGTCTGGAATTCATCCACGGGAAAATAACATCTCCACGATAAATTTAAAATATCAAACAGATGACAAACCAGGGATAATGATGGCAAAAACAAGAAGCCTAAGCTGAGATTATTATTACCTACAAACAACATAAACCTTTGAATATTTTTATCTTTTGTTCAACTACTTATTCATAATATATGATTAAGTTCGATGCTTGCCATTGACAATTCTTTTCTGTCAGCCTCCCCCCCTCGCACTGAGGAAAGTTTCTCATGATTTTTTTCCATGAATTGGTAATATCTTCTGAAACAGGCCACCACAAAAATAAATGTAGCAGTCGATAAATTGCCCCAGTTTCAGTGTTGCAAATCAAATCATTCTCATGCTGGCCCAGAGCATGTTGGCACTATTCATATAGGTTCAGAGAGGTATGTATGCTCACCTATTGTGGATTAATGCTGTTTAATTGTTCTATACGAGCAGTTGCAGCTTTTTATTTTCCAAACATGTCAGTTTTTCTTTGCCCTTGACAATTTATATTTAGCATGGAGGAGATTCACTCTGCATCTCAAGACGCAGTGAATGGATTACCATCAAGAAGACCTATCATTGAGATGACAATTCCTTCCGTATTGGACAAAACTATATCTCCGCCAGGTACTTGAAACTTTGGACATAAGAATGTCCCCTGATATGCTCTGTTTATGAGAGGAAGTTTAGTTACTTTGCTTTCAATGCATTTGCAACATTTGTTCTGATTTATCTTTTGGCATTGTTGAAATAACTCTTTTATCTTCAAAGTTCCATTCAATTTCATTAACCAGCAACATGGCTTCTTTTTTATCACCCATCTCGTTAATCTATCTGTAAATGTCCCTTCATAATCTATTAATCTTAGACATATGTTTATAGCATCTAGTTAATGAAATCTATTTTCTTCATAGGTAAGCATGTGATAAACCTGTTTGTGCAGTACACGCCCTACAAACCATTGGATGGGGACTGGCAAGATCATGACTACAGAGTAAGTTGTTTTGGATGTACTAGTTTCATTCATTTTTTTCTTCTGTTATGCATTTCAGTGTCCAAATTTGTTTTTTTCTTCCATGATTGTGCACTCTGTTTGCTCGTGGTGCTTAATACTAAAACGACTCTTTGAATGTTTGATATTAAAAGGCATTTCATTATATCTCACTTACCCTCATATTCAGGAATCATTTGCACGAAGATGCTTCACATTGATTGATGAATATGCACCTGGTTTCAGCACATCAGTCATTGGTTATGACATGCTGACTCCACCAGATCTTGAAAGGGAAATCGGTTTGACAGGTAACAAAGCCATTCCCTCAGTATGAGTTGATGTTCTACTAGAAAGCACTAGTACATCGTCACTACTAACATTTGGTCGATTTCGTTTGCAGGAGGGAATATATTTCATGGTGCTATGGGTTTGGATTCTCTTTTCCTCATGCGACCTGTAAAAGGATGGTAAAATAAATTAAAAATGCTTGTGATAGAATCTGGTTTCAGTTTTTTGAAATACAGCTGATAATTACTTGGTTGTTTTTATTGATTTGGGACTTTAGGTCAAACTATAAGACTCCACTTAAAGGTTTATACTTATGCGGAAGTGGGGCACATCCCGGCGGTGGAGTTATGGGAGCACCTGGACGCAATGCTGCCCAGTTAGTTCTTCGGGATATCAGAAAAACATGAGTGATGATAATATGATAATTGTATTTGTAGTTCTCACCAAGTTGTTGATGCCTGCAAATAGGCTTGGAAAGATAGGTCTTCCTGTGAAATTGATATGCAGGAGATATCTTTTTGTGATGTATTGGATAGAAGGATCGCAAAAATTGATCTACCATATTATTTTATTATTTAACAATTGCACAAATTTTGCATATGTAACCTGTATTATAGATTGAACCTGCAATTCTTTTTTTTTTTTTTAGAATTAATTATAATTTTAGTTATGTTATTTTCACTGGTTCATGAAATTATGAAATTATTTCTCTATTTTAAAAATTTGAAAGTTTATGTCTCCACTAAAACCGTACACCTCCAAACCATTCCCATCCAAACAATGATAGACGCCAACGCCAAACCATTCCCACCGACCCATATTTACGACGCTGTAGTACTTGTCTTTTGCTACTGATGCGCGAAAACAAACTTTCCAAAGAGGTCGGACCACACCAATGATCACGCCAGAACATTATCGAATTACTAATTCCAATTCTTTGTTGTAAGTCGTTTTAGAATAAAAAAGAAACCTCCAAGAGGAATCTCGCACACTCACATAGTAATCTGGTCTTGTGACCATAGTTTTAGAGCCATATCTAAACTCCAATAATTTTTACCAAAGCTTCTATATCAAACAAAAACATCAACTTCCACCTACTACAAAGTCAAGTTAAAAAGAATTAATTTTTTTATGTCCAATCCAGAATTTTTAGTGCACAAATAATTAATGCATTTAGGATTTAAGGTTTAAGGTTTTCCTAATTAATGCATTAAATCACATATCACATCATTTATGAAATCACCATTTTTTTAGTTAAAAAATCTAAAAGATGATCAAAACTGTCAAATTTTAAAATAAGAAAACTAATTTTGCGAATCAATGATAATAAAAGGATCAAAACTGCATTTAAATAAGCAGGCAATTGTCCCATGCATTGATTCCAGTAGTTGCTGTTTGATACAGTAAATCCAATATTCTTCATAAATTACAATAATATATATGGTAACATATTTATACAGGGCCAACATTTCAAGTCAATGCAGTCAAATAGATAAACCAAAATTGGGTTCTATTGGGAACATTGAGTGACCAGTAAAGTTGTACACGGTTCCTTGTACCAATAAAGGATGGAAAATAAAAATTTGCCAATGGCTTTTTAACTAAATCGTCATTAAAACATCAGTAGCAACCTTGGTCAACTCAACTGATTAAGGGTATCACTTTTTGCTTCAATTAGAAGAACAAATTACACCCACCCTGACTTCCCTGATCAGAGATGCTTCGTCTTCGAAACCCTTTGCATGGGTGAATGCAGTTCCTTCCTTAAGCTTAAGTGAAATTATACTACCGCGACCTCCAACTAGAAACAGATTTGGAAACAAGATTGATTGAACTGGATGCTGCTTCAAGCCTGCTTCACATACGATAATTAGCACGTTTCCCACAAAATTAAAACAAAAATAAATGTAAAATAATTAATTTTAGTTATTATATGATTCTATTTGTGTAAACAGAATTTAAGAAAATTTTATGCTGAAAGTGAAAATTCTGTAGTTTCTAGTTTAACTAGAATAAGGTAGCCCTTATTACTATAATGTGAAAAAGAATAGCTATGTTAAAACCAGGGGAAAGAGAGAGCACTTTGATATTTCTTCAACAGCCTTGATAACCTCAGTTGAACTTGTCTCTAACACCTGGCCTCCAAAAATAATCTCATCTAGTATAGTATGCATCTGCAGACAAACTCAGTTTTAAGGATCACATAATGAAAATTTAGGATGCAGATTGTTTGGATCTGAATATTGAGACTATTGAGTAATGAGCTATTAAGCGAAAAATGAATTTATTTCCCAAAACAGAAGGGTACTTCCGAAACAACCCAAATTTAGTGAAAAATAAATCATAAAGTATTGTCAATTTTGAGTAAAGAAGGGCAACGGGAGACTCGAGACAAGTATTTGTTTTGAGAATTTGACAAGTCAAACTCTCAGGCTGCAGCAAATGCATATATATCGAGCAGAAGATGTTACTCTAAATCATAATACAGTTCTAATTCATTTGGTGCTATACAGTAAATTGCTATATAGATTCAGTTTATGATAACTGATGATGAATATATGATTTACAATCAAGGTCACAAAGCAAATAACCTTACTATAGTTGAACACAACATCAAGCTCACATACATTTCTGAAGCATTTGTCCAATGTTTCAACAAAGACTGAAAGCAGAAAAGGACAAGGTAAGCAAATCATCCCATAAAACCAACAGTCATGTAAGAGGCGGTAACAAAATATGATGGGTATTGTATAATGAAAATAATTATTCCACTATGATACTTAAAACAATATGCAATAGAGTTGAAATGACTAAATAAAATGACTGAATTAAAAGTTAAATAGATTATTAGCGATGTTAACTTCCACCAGAAAGTGAAAATTGCAAAATGACCACAAAAACATTTAGCACAAATAATAATTCAAACCATGTTCTTCTGAAAGGGGGGTATTGTACTAATTTAGGATTATAATTAACAGCATTTTCCATGATATGTATCTATGAGAACCAAGAACTTACCTACCCACAAACTTTTTCTCCATAAAAAAATCTAGAATGCAAATTGCGATCGCAGAGGGATGTTCTTCCACATGCTTATGGTGTAAGAAAACAATAAAGCCATAACCCATGACATTTGGTCTACTACATAGTACATAAATAGGTAAACCCGAGCATACTGTTTGTCATTTTGATCAATGCTAATATTGTCAGTTAAACAAAGCTATGACACTTCCAAACCTCCCACACTTACAGGTTATAGATGATATGTAGCGGATTTTCAAATTTTTCTACTTTTCTCATTAGATTCTGCATTTAATGCAGTGGATATTTGATTCAAGATATGACGTTAATCATGAAAAGCGAAGCCTGGTACTATAAAGCTCCTACTATGAGTGTGTCTAGGAAAGGATCAGACTCACTGTGTAGGTCTATAGTAGGCAGTTTTATCTTACATTTGCAGAAGGTTGATTCAACAACTCAATCCTGTGACTTAAAGGTCTCATGAAACAACTCCAACTATTGTGCCAAGGCTCCCCTTTAGGGAGTGTCAATCATAATTATATAATTCTAATTTTGTGTAATTTTTGCAGGGAATAGTTTTAGGAGTTTATTTTAATCATTTCCATTAACTTTGGGATAGTCATTGTATGTTTTGAAATCCAAGAAAAGTTTCTCTCTTGTCAGCCATGTTTTATTATGATATCTTCTATTAAGTTTCCAAGTGTGAATAGGTTATAACTTCAGGCCTACAAGGTTCTACAAATTAGAACCACAGTCTTTATTTTAACTCCAATCACCTCGAGTCCTCAACCTATTACCAATATAAAGCAGCTTCTAATATTGACAACATACATAAAAACTAACTCAAGTCATTTGTAATTATAATTCAATGTAAGTATGATACATTTTCTTAAGTTAGTCAGTTTACAAAGAAGATGTAGCTGTGAGGATAGGTAAATGTCAGTATATCCAATCCTAATATATTATGTACTTTGAGAGGTACTTGATATTGATACTGTGTATTACATAAACTCAGCTAGATTACTTCGATGTAAGTAATGGTAAAAATTAGTGTTGCATCATTGAGCTATATCATATATAATCAAGTTTAAATTCACTTCTATTATAATAGATCTTTAGCCAGCACAACATAGTATCCATAGTCAATTAGAAAACTCTCATATGTAGTTCAAATATGCATCACGTTGGCTTTCAGTTATCAGCCAAAAGTTTTTAATTTCTGTGAGAAACTTCTCAAGACAGAAGCAGACTGAAGCCCAAGACCACGAAGGGGTTGCAACTTGCAATTAGCCCATTACTATCTAAAATTATTCAAATAAATATTTAATGGTTTTCATCATTGTAAAAAGACATATATTGGGATTTTGACGTTTATTGCAGTGCAAAATAAAAAAAAAATAAAAAACGTTGATGTACCAACAATTTCTAAAACAAAAGTGGTTAGGGAATCTACCTTGTATCAAATCAAGCATAGCGAGCTCGTTTTCAGAACCATCAAATATGAACACAAAGTACAGAGTTGCAAAATGCTTGTAGACGAGGCGAGCATCCTGAAGAAGAATACAACAAATGAATTCATAACTTCAATTCTTCAGATACAATGTCGAATTAATATTATTGCTATGAAGAAGCAACCAATGATAAAAAGAAAATTAAATAAAATAACAACACCAGTTGCCTACCGAATTAGTATATTCAAGATATGAGATCAATGGTAGAATTAAAAGCAGGTCATTAAATATCAACAAAGCCCACACCCTAGATTAATCCATATAAGTTCTAACTTTATTAGTTTGTAACCAAGTTCAGGGTAACTAAATACTAGCTCTGCCTGACTGCCTCTTTCAACCACATGTACACATGTCATGATAAGACAATAACATAAAATCTTTCTGCGGATGGTACACAAAAGCATCAACAAACAATGACAAATAAAGCCCTAATCTCAACAATTATCTTTTAAAAAATTCAATGTCTCATTGATGTTGATTAGGATAGAAAAATTATGAAGCTAATCAAAACAACATTAAGTTGAAAATGGAAGAACATAATACCGGACCAAAGAAGGACTCAGCATCCACAAAATTGCTAACATGTTCAGGTCTACTGCATAAGACTGCAAAAGCAACAAAATTCACATAAGAAAACACTTTAAAAAGAATATCAAACATGTGTATGTTTGGCTTCACATTTGGGTGAGGTACAATTGATTCTACAAATGTGGGATTGATTTTAACATTTTCGCATGTGTTCAAATAAAATTGATTTTGCCTCCAGAATCATTCTAACTAAAAAAGCTAGAATTTGAAGCTTTTGCATCAAAAATTGACAATTAGTAGCCTCAAACTATCAATGACGCATTTTTACATGAATGTGTCCAAACATAAATTACTTTAGATTCAATTCACTTTTAAATAGAAACACATTCACAAAATCAATTCAATCAAAAGTAGTTTTCATCATCGCGGAACCAAAGATTAACATACACATCACACACACACAAACAAAAAAATCGAGGCCAATGATCAGAGAGACAAACCTGCAAATACATTGCGAATAATTTCCTGCTGTTTTTCCACGGGCTGATCTACCACAACACAAAAACAACGTGAATAAAAATTCCATTTAGATAGCAAAAAAGAAAAAAGAATTGAAATCTCAATTGCAAAGGTTTGAGGAGAGAGGGACCCGAAATTCATAGAATTTAGCGAGACGAGGTTTCCCTTGCGTGTTCATCACCAACACAGCTCTTATCATTTTGTTACTTTCTGCAACACAAGCAAATCAATAAATTAAGGACTTCGTTTCGTAATCGTAAGTAAGATCAACTTCATAGCTCGTAAACCTGCATTACTGATTGGGAAAAAGACGTGAATTATGAAAATGAAGCGAATCGTGAGATGAATAGGAACGACTATAGAAAGAGCAGTGTGTCGAGAAGGATTAAGGGATTGATAAAGAGAGATGGGAGAAAATATGAACTGCAAAGAAGTAGCAACGGGAGGTACCAGTTCAGCTGCCGTTAACGGCGCCGGCGTGGAGTCTCCGATTGAATCGATTGCCAATAGGCTCTGTTTTCAGAGGCACGTGAAGATTTAATCGATAATTGAAATTATGAAACGCACCGTATAGACGTATTTGGCATCTTCAAATAATAACTCAATTTGAAGAATAAAATTAGTAATATGTTAACTATTTAATTAATAGATGATATTATATGCATGATCACTAGTAAGTTCTTATAATGTCGAATGTATTTTAATGTAAGAGAATTCAAATCATATAATATCGATCATTAAATGGTAAGTTTTTTTTTTTTTT
>JBBPBR010000007.1:14259675-14288365 GCA_037974775.1 Cicer pinnatifidum | reverse complement strand
TATAATAGAATGATATTTTAAAATTGTCCTAAAACTTAAATACGGACGATCAACATCATCATTTGTAAATACTTGAAGTTTAGAGTATTCATGTTGTTAAGACTGACACAATGATCGTAGATTCAACAAAAACAAATAAATATTAATTAAGATTTGAGCATTAATAATTGTTTTGAACTACGACCAGTTGGGCCATCATCTAAATTATGGGTACGACAAGTATACTATGAACATCTGCCAACAAAAAGTGACATTAATCGTTGTTAAAGTTTTAAACAATTTTGAACAATTTAGATAATGAATATTGTAGCAAATTATTGCCATAAGAGTTGTGTTTGAGTTTTGATCGTGGAAAAAAAAAAAAACTTAGATGAGGGAAAATACATACAACAATTAACCATTAACATGATAATATATAAGGTTTTTCCCTCAACCAATCTTAGCAAATGAGATATTGTCTTCTTATACTTATGAGTTTATACTATTGAAATCTTTCAAAGTTGCACCACATTTTAAGAAATTATCCAAGTAAATTTGATTCTTCTATCCCCTTGCTAGCCCAAGTGCACTATTGATGATGTTGCTCATAGGCTAAAAATGCTAAAAAATTTGCGGAGATTTTCCATCAATTTTGTTTTTCATGCTTGTATGAGGAGTTGACACAATCTTTGATTCGACAATGATATTCTAAGTCGTCATCTTAGCTTTGAGGATATTGATTTGATTATATTTAAGATTAAGTCAAAAACCAACTCGTCAAAAATAGTACCCGAAGACCCAAAGTCTCATGCTTCAACATCTTTTGAAACCTTGTATTTCTCATCTACCTTAGATCCTGTAGCAAGAAAGTAACATTAAATACAATTGGCGACACAATATGCTCAGACCATTATAAATATAATTGAAGGTACACAATTTCTATCCTAAAATCTTCACTCTCATTCAGATATATACTGACTTGAGCATCAAAGTATTTGCATTTACCAACCCTTTATTGAGGAGACACAATATTGTCCTACTAATTATCAATTTGGCTATCCGCTTGGTTCACACTGGATTAAGTTCCTTGGCGTATAAGAAACAAGTGGTATAACTTCATTTTTTAACCAAATGTATGAGATTCATTTATTCACATGTTTATCGAGAAGGTGATAAATGTGCAAACAAACTCATATTATTTGGTATTAATAACCTAGACTTTCATGGGTGAGATTCCTCATCTTTTATTAAAGAATATTTCTTTTACATAAGTTTGGTTCACATGAATTTCAGTTCAAATAATTTTCATGGTTTTGATTTGATTCATCTATGATTGTAATTTTTTTTTCCTTTTTTTATTTAAAAGTGTGCTACATACGATCGTTAGGTATAAAAATATTGACTCAATTAAAATCTCAATTTTTTATAATGACGCATTTGCATGCTTGTCTTTTACCTAAAAAAAATATAACAACATCTCGACTTATTAGTAGGGTAACATCCAACCATATATAACACTTCTATTTAATGTAGAATATAGTAAAATATTAAAATTATTCAATCTTTTACTTTCAGCTTTTAATTAAATTAAATTATTATTTTAATTGTATTGTAGGCCAAATTAGTTAGATCTTAAAAAGACCCAAAGAATATCAGTTTTTTTTTTAAATCTATCAATGGATTGGGTTATAAAAAGTTAATAAAATTGGATTAGGGACTATTATAACCAGTGTCTTGCTTACCATGACCATTACACCTTTCATGTACTAATCTTCTACGATAGTTGCATAGTTTAATAGTCATAAAGATCGTGAAATTTAGTTAAAGAAATTTTATTTATCTAGATCTAATAGTTCTCAAACGAGCTGCACCGTGTACTTGTGGGTCCAAGTCCTTAACCTTTTTATTCAAAGAGAAGGGACAAAAAAGTAAAATCAGCCGTACAAAATTATAGTATATAAAAAACCCGGGAGGCTCTAACCTCGTCGTCCCCGGCGGCGCTAACGCAAAGTCAATGCGAGTTAAAATGGATGACTCCGACGAAGACATAAACCCTTTCACATCCCTCCTAATCAACCAAGATGACAAACCAAATGCATTCACTACCATACAAAACGAAGCACCGAACCAAGAGTTACTTCAGAACCATTTCCTCCGTTCGATTCAATCAACGGTCATCATTCGCCAACTCCCATCAGAGGGTCTCTCCTTTCAACTCTGGCCCGCCGCCACTTCTCTAGTCTCCCTCCTCGACAGCCACCGTATCGACCCTTCCAACAGCCCTCTCTCCACCGTCCTCACAACAACGAACAACCCTCCGAGGATCTTGGAGCTCGGTTCCGGCACCGGCATAGTGGGAATCGTTGCCGCCGCCACTCTCGGAAGCAATGTGACCATCACGGATCTCCCTCACGTGGTTGCCAATCTCCAGTTCAACGCGGAAGCCAACGCGGGTGTTGTGGGGTCCAGCGGTGGGGTTGTTACGTGTGCGCCGTTGAGGTGGGGCCACGCTGCTGACGTGGAAAGGATGGGGAGTGAGTTTGATGTTATCTTAGCGTCGGATGTAGTGTACCATGATCATCTTTATGAGCCGTTGCTTGAAACGCTGCGTTTGATGTTGGTGGGGAACAAGATTGTGTTTGTGATGGCTCATATGAGGCGGTGGAAAAAGGAGTCTGTGTTTTTTAAGAAGGCTAAGAAGCATTTTGATGTTGATGTTTTGCATGTTGACACTCCTTGTAATGGTTCTAGAGTTGGTGTTGTTGTTTACCGTTTTGTTGGGAAGGGTTAGGAGGTTTCAAAATACTGTATCCCCAAGTTATTAATTGACTGACAATTTCAAGTTACTTTTGCTTGGTTACTCTTGTCTACTCGATTGAGTTTTGTTTATTTTCCAAATTAATCATGTTCAACCTTTGCTAAATTCGGGTCTAAACCAAAAACTATACAGAAATGACAAAATAAAAAAAAAAAATATGAGGGGCCATTTGATTCATATGTCGGGTTTTTTCGTGTCAAATCTGATCTGTTCTAAGATTCCATGCAGACATGCTCCCCTATTATATTATTGAAACATTTAGCACTCATTTGAATCTCTTAATTTTGATATTGAGAAAGATGAATATATGATTTTTGAACTTATAATTTTAGGGCTCAAATGATCACTTACATGAACTCAATATAGATCTAGTTTAGATTAGCTTCTATTTTATCTAAGCTTTTCAGTTAAAGGAAATTAATGGTTCTTTTCTCGCCCATAAAATGTTTTTAGATGTTCACATTCCACAGTGATGTTAAAAGGAGTTCGTTTATGAAAAAAAATAAATAAATGGAGAAGTTGGTTTCAAACTTATGAAAAGTTATTGCTGGAAAAAACTTATAATTACTGTAAAGTTCTTGATATTTATTTTTTGAAGTATTTTTTCAAGTTTATCGATAAATATTCATAGTTGATCACCACTTGACTAGCCAGGATTGGAAAAGTTCCACATAGTGGGTTAAAGTGATCTCAATTGTTAATATACTAACCTCATTTCTGAAGCAAACTGGGTGAAAGGAGAGAAAAAGTACCTGCACCTTTTCAATGCTTAAATTTATTCAAAACAGCAAACCAATATTTACATTATTACAAGAAAAAAAATGAAAGAAACATATCACGCCTTTCACAGTGATAGCCTACAAACTATTTCAAGCCGATCTACAAAGAATATATTACACGGCCACTTTCACCACAATCCACCAACCTACCATGATGAGGCAATGCTCACGACCACTAACTTGTATAACTTTTTAATATCCATTTCAAAATGCCTTTTTCAATGGAGTCCCTTTCGCAACAGCTTTCATACTTTGAGAATCTCTGAAACAGACAAAATGCACTAGAGTTTTCCCATTCGGATAGACTGCAAAAACACTAGTCCCTATTTTCTTATGGCACAAGGAGCACATGTTATCACCACTAATCTTCACAACTGTTTTTCTCTTTTTGTATAGTTCATCTTTCACCTGTGCAAAACAAATTGAATCGTGGTAGATACGTACACATGGTAACAAACTAGAAGCATCTGAATATGTAAGAGCATGTGGCTCTCTGTTTCCTAGATTGCATTACCTTATAAAGTGAAGAAGAAAAGCATTAAAGGATAGTGATCAATAAATCTATTGAGAGGCAAGAAATTAAATGTGCAATTACAATATTTTATTATAGCCTTAAAGATCAAACCAACCATTTTCTCCTAACAATGTTAAACAAAATCTTGATTGCTGATGCATGCTTACCTGAAGGTTCTCACTCTGTCTCAAGTTCCTGACAACCGAGCAATTACGATACATTTCACTAGATTTCCTCACAAGGGGTCCAAGAAATGGAAGCAAGTTCTGCAGATAACATTCAATTGTTTACTAACTCGATGAAATAAAGAAAAAAATAATGTCTAAAGAAACTTCTCCTAACAGAACAAACTCCACCAAGAGCATAAGTTGGATCAATAAAAACAAATGTTGCTTGTTATCCAGAATGGGCAGAATAACCATGTGCCCTTCAACAAGCCAAATCTATGTTAGTTATGCATTAAATTTCTCTTTGATAAAATAAAGACAATTGCATCCCTTCCTTTCCACAATTATACCTGCAGTTTGGTCTCTTTTGGTAGGAGTTTCAGGGCCTCGGCTCCATTGATTCTATCCCATCTGCGGCTCAACAAATCGAGGGCCTCATCAAGCATGATAGAAGTACTTCCTTCCTCAGTAAATTCATCAGTGTCAGCATCACTTCTACCACTGTCGCTACTCAGACCAGCTCTTGTGTCCTCTGCAAACTCTATTGCAGCAATTTTCTTTGATCCTCGGCTTCTAGTTCTTAATAATGATTTAGAACTAACCATTCTAATGGGTTTATTCTGAGGGGATAATAGATTTGAAATTCTCTTTTCATAGTTATCAGTTGTCCTCCGTGGATTCAAATAGATTTGCAGAAGCATTAGGTATATGTTGCTGAGAGATTTTACAGAAGGCTGATGAGTAGATTCATACAGATGATCACAATATGTCAATGCCAGTTCTTGAACATGAAGCTACAAATGAAAAGGGAATTCACTTATTCCCATTATATTCACAAAAAAACTAAGATTTATATAAAATACAAGTGCACGAAACAATTAAATTTAAAATACATTACACCATTATAACTGTTGTTTACACAATAAAGACAGGAGGATGGTGTTTACTTGATATACCTTATGAACATACAAAGCTAATGCTAGTTCATGTTGGTTCATTTTTCCCAACAATATAGCTCGCTCCTCGTATAAAGCATCTGATGGAAGAAGTTTCAGCAGAGCCTCTGGATTATATCCTGACATAGTCTCTAAGGCAGACAATAACTTTTTTCTTTTGGGGGAATAAACTTTCTCATCCCATTTCCGTTGAGAACTTAAATCAGCATGCCAATCAAGTACTTCAGAAAGATAGATATGTACCTACATTGCAGAGTACAACAAGTAAAAAGAGTTTTTCTCCTATTACTAATCACATCAATCATGAAAATACCCAAGCTACATGCATTTGAAAAAGAAAAAGTAGAACTGCTTTAGTCCTTAGAGTTTGAGGTATTAAATCCGATGCCAGAGGAACTCACCATTTCATTTTGCAAAGTTCCAGATATGGCACTCTCATTTGCTGCAAGCATGAGCTCCAAGTACATGGCTTGCAAGTTTGGAGCATGTTGCTTCAAATATAAGTTGACCATATCTGCTGGAATATTTCCAGACAAAAAGAGCTCCATAGTTTGGGTTGGACAGCTTTCAAGAACAAGCATGGAGTAGTCTAGTACAAGTATGGGTTCTGTTTCACAAAGTGGCTGCATCAGAAACCCACCAAATCAGGAAAATTAGCATCAATTAACAATAATCATCAATGCATAATGGAAATAAATAACTTCTTTAAAGAAGTTTGGAATCTTGCGAAAACCTCAATCCAGGCATAATGGAAACTGAATATATATTTTTGACTAATCCCCTAAGTGACTGCAAATATTTTCCCATCCAGCTAGCTATATGTCAGAAGAGGAAAACGACTAAATTATCCAATAAACTTGAGACAGCTCACCGCTGTCCATTGTCCCCACATTACTCCTGATGAACAAATGTTTGATAACGAAATTACATCTGATGAACACTACCAAATAAAACTAAAAAACCATTCCTCCGTTTAAGCCATAATATATACACCAGAAGTAACAGTGCACTTACTATCTAATTACAGATTATATAATGTCATATATTGAGACTCTGTTGCTTCCTTAGCACTATGTTAAATCTGTTAATTTATTTAGGAAACAAATATATAGGCATTACAGCTTTTGTAAAACATAGAAGCAAAATGTTTGAGCAAAACTATCGACTAAATAGAAAATTTACCTTGAGGTACTCGATGATGGCCTCAGGCTTGAATCTGTGTGCAATCTTAGACTGGCTAGACTCTTTCACCAATTTGTTAATAAGTTCAAGGGACTCCCGGTGCATTGAGTTGCACTTGTAAAGTTCTACCAAAGCAACATGATAGTTGCCTTCTTGAAGTATCTCTTCACATATTTTCATATCACAGTAGTTAAGCCCTCTCAATAAATTTTCAGCCAAAGAAGGTTGTCCAGTTAGCAGCAATGCTTGGAGTAGAGCAGTATCCAATATTGAAGCCATTTCCCGAGCTCCCGAACTAATAGGTATACTACCGCGCCCCTGAAACCAATAATTTTCCAAGTAATAACTTCAGTAACAACTGTGATAAAAATAAGAATTACTTTTACATAGCTTTAACGTTACAAAAAGGATTAAGGGCATCTTATGTCCCACAGCTTCAGCATCAATCTTGCAGACATTCTTTAAAGATGTATGCATTACTTCAATATGTATATAAATTTTAGTCAGCAAACTATTATGCAGGCATGATACTTCCCTTTTTGACCTCCACAGATATGCATGAATCATAAATTCTAGCAGACAAATCTACTCCAAAAACATTTGTCATAATGCATATTAAAGATAAATAGAGACATTAATTGTACATGAGCCATACTTTACACATGAAAAAGGAACCAACAAAAATCCCAGTATGGTACCTTGTTTATTTTCTTAAACCTATTACTGTTATAGGTTGCAAAGTTATTACCAACTGCATCAAAAACAACCTCCTCAGTTCCTTCTGCAGTGGCCTTCTCAATAATACCATGTCTTTTCTTCTGCAAAAACTTTATGAGAGCCATAAGCATATTGTAGCTCATTTTTTTCGATTCAAGTTCTGAATTGTCATCCGATTCTGACATATTAGATGCGGGAGATGGTTCCATATCGTCAGACATAGCCGAAGAACCTCTGGAGAGATACAAAGCATCCCCAAAAATGTCCAGCTTATCTGAATCATGAACAACAGTTGTCTTTGGAAGGATAATGGATGTATATAGAGAAAGCACATGAGTTATATCTACTTGAGATGCTAGGAAATGTTCCATTGACTCCTCATAGCTGCCGTTGTCAAAAAGATAGTGGGCATATCTATAATGTAACAAAACACATTTAACAACTTGGTGAAAAAATTGCAAAATGAGCAATGAGAAGCATGTGTACTACTGATTAAAAGATTATTTTAGAGTGTAGAGAATAATATCTATAATAAAACTATGTAATGTGTGATGGAATAATGCTTATGATTTAATTATCTAATTAAATTAATTTTACAATTTATATGAAACTAGATAGTAATGGACACAATATAGAAAGATATCAAACTGTCTTAAATCAATACAATTCTTTCTTTTTGTATCTTTAAATTATATTGTTGAAATTTTTATAAAAAGATAGGTTTTTAGATATTTCTTTTGAGCAGTAGGAATTTACCGTGCATTGAGTAACCACACCCTAGTTATATGATAATTAAACCAAGCTTTTATTATCATTTTAAGTCTTTTGTCACCCAATAAATAATGTAATATATTAAGCATACACTATATAAGTAGACATTATTTTTACAATTTATATGAAGTTTGATGGTAATGAATAAAATATATATTTTGATAAAATTAAATTCTTTCTATGATACTTTTTTTCCTTACAATAGACCCACGACAAATTGACTCTTTCCTGGATTCCACCACGGCGAGAACATCATAGCACCAGGTTTCCTTCTTTAAAAGTCTTCCTCTCTTTTCAGATTACAGTGATCAAATACACAATTTCCTTTGAAATATAGGAGTTTTCCATGTATCTTGTAATCACACCATAGTTAAATGATACATGATTTTGTTTTGATTTTAAATTTTTTATCAATCAACAAAAAACATAAACTAAATTGGTCTTATATTTGAGGGTGGGGGCAGTGGCAAAAAGTACCAATGAATTTTACAATCAAGATAGGTTATCTACAAAGTCGACCACAGTTATATTGTGAAAACAATCTGAAGGAAACTTTGACAA
Organism: Cicer pinnatifidum; assembly: GCA_037974775.1. NCBI lineage: Eukaryota > Viridiplantae > Streptophyta > Magnoliopsida > Fabales > Fabaceae > Cicer > Cicer pinnatifidum. Next base: position 14,279,921 of record JBBPBR010000007.1, on the reverse strand, counting down.
GGAAAAGTAAGTGATGAACATAACATTGGACATTCTTTCCCCTACATGAGGTATATTCATGATCATATTTGTCCCAACCAAGCTGATAAAACCACTGGTCACAATCACTGAATTGAATTGAATTAATGAACAATACCAGAACCACTATGATTCTGTTAGCACTTTCTTGAATTGAATGAATATAGAAGATGATACAATAGATCCCTCGTTCTGGTCCTGGTTCCTCAACCAGTGGTTACAATTAATTCCTCCCCCCCCTCCCATTCTCACTTACTCTCCTTTTATAGAACAAACTCCCAACTGCCTAAGCCAAGCTAACAAACTCCTAACTGCCTAAGCCAAGCTAACAGACTCCTAACTGCCTAAGCCCAGCTAACAAACTCCTAACTGCCTCAGCCAAGCTGTTACAATTAAGAAGGCTTCATCCAAACCTTCTTATTTCCCCTCTTATATACATTTCTAATAATAGGCTTTGGCCTATTCCTATCAATACCCCCCTCTAAAAGAATTAACTTGTCCTCAAGTTGAAAGTCTGGAAATTTGTCTTGAATATCAGCTGCCAATTCCCAACTGTTCTCATGGTTGGGTAGATCTTGCCACTTAACTAACACTTCCAAGTGACCCTGTTTATCCTCTCTACTATTCAGAATATCTTCTGGTGATACTTCAAGTTCAAATTCTTCATTCAACATAGGTGGTAGTGATTGAGGTTTCTGGTTTGGTTTGATAGCTTTTTTCAACAAGGAAACATGAAATACTGGGTAAATTTTCGCATAGTCAGGTAAAGCCAACCTATAAGCAACAGGTCCCACTTTACTCACCACCTGATAAGGCCCATAGTATCTTGGTGCTAGTTTAGCATAAGGCCTATTAGCTAATGACTTAAGCTTGTAAGGCTGTAATTTAAGATATACCCAATCCTCCACCTCAAATTCCACCATTCTTCTATGCTGATCAGCATACTGTTTCATCTGATTCTGAGCCTTGGACAAATTAGCCTTCAATTCGTCCAAAATAACATCTCTTTGTAACAACATTTGATTGATATCCTCAATTTTAGAAGGTATAGCCCCTGCCTTTAACAAAATAGGAGGGTCCCTACCATATAAAGCACGAAAAGGCGTCATACCAGCCGACATATTGTAGTTTGAATTAAACCAAAATTCTGCCCAGTGCAGCCAATCCAACCATTTCTTAGGCTTAGGACCCACAAAACACCTGAGATACGTCTCTAAGCACCTGTTAGTAACTTCAGTCTGACCGTCTGATTGTGGATGGTAAGAAGTACTCATTTTTAGTTGAGTGCCAGCCAATTTGAACAATTCTCTCCAAAATTGGCTCATGAACAAAGGATCTCTATCTGATACAATAGTAGTAGGAAACCCATGTAATTTCACTACTTCCTTCACAAAAACAGTAGCTACTTCCCTGGCTGAGTAAGGGTGGCCTAAAGCAAAGAAATGAGCATACTTGGATAATCTATCTACTACTACCAATATTGTATCCTTTCCTCTTATCCTAGGTAAAGCACCAATGAAATCTAGAGAAATATCCATCCAAACTTGCTGCGGAATAGGCAATGGCTGTAGCAATCCCGCAGGGGTAAGGGTCGAATATTTACTTCTTTGACATACCTCGCATTGCTCAACAAACTTCTTAATATCTGACCTCATGCCTTCCCAAAACAGAAATGTAGCAATCTTCTTGTAAGTTCTAAAGTACCCTGAGTGGCCTCCCATAGGTGTTTCATGACATTCTGAAATAATGACAGGAATCCTATTAGATGATTTTGACAGTACTAACCTCCCTTTATAATAAAGAACCCCTTTTTTCAATTCAAAATTCTGATGTGCAGTGGGTGAAATAATCAAATCCTGCATCAGTTTCACCCATTTAGAGTCCTGTTGTAACTCCTGATTCCATGCTGCTACTTCCTCAACTGTTAAAATTGATATTGCTGCATATGTCATTTTCCTTGAAAGAGCATCCGCCGCAGAGTTTTCAGTCCCAGGTTTATACTGTATTTCAAAATCCAGACCCACCAACTTAATAGCCCATTTGAATTGCTCATCTGAGAACAACCTCTGTTCAGTCAGGAATTTTAGGCTTTTCTGATCTGTTTTAATAATAAAGTGTCTTCCCATCAAATAGTGTCTCCATTTTTGAATTGCTTGAACCAAAGCCATTAATTCTCTTTCATAGACTGACCTTTGCTGAGCTTTTGCAGATAACCCTTTACTCCAGAATGCTAAAGGTTTCCCACCTTGCATTAATACAGCTCCTAAGCCTTTGCTAGATGCATCAGTCTCCACCACAAATTCTTTATTAAAATCAGGAATAGCTAACATAGGCAAATCCATCATAGCAGATTTTAATTCCTCAAAAGCAGCAGTAGCTTCTACTATCCACACAAATGCATCTTTCTTGAGTAAATCTGTGAGTGGCTTAGCTTTCTTCCCATAGTTTTGGACAAATCTTCTGTAATATCCCGTCAGCCCTAGAAATCCTCTTAGACTCTTGATATTAGTGGGTTGAGGCCAAAACTTCATATCTTCTATTTTAGAACAATCCGCAGTCACTCCTCCAGCTGAAATGATGTGTCCTAAATATTCCAGGCTAGTTTGTCCAAATGTACACTTCTTGAAGTTTGCCTTCAATCCATTCTGTTTTAGCACACTCAAAGCTGTATGCAGATGCTGTACATGTGAACTCATGTCAGCACTGTACACTAATATGTCATCAAAGAAGACCAACATGAATTTCCTCAAGTAAGGCTTTAAAATTTCATTCATTAAGGCTTGGAAAGTAGAAGGGGCATTAGTTAACCCAAAAGGCATAACTAGGAACTCATAATGTCCTTCATGAGTTCTAAAAGCAGTTTTCTCCACATCTTCTGTTCTCATTCTAATTTGATGGTACCCCGATTTGAGGTCCAACTTAGAAAATATCATAGCTCCTCCCAATTCATCCAACAATTCCTCAATGATTGGAATTGGGAATTTATTAGGAATGGTGATTTTATTCAAAGCTCTGTAATCTACACAAAACCTCCATCCACCATCCTTCTTTTTCACCAGCAATATAGGGCTAGAATAGGGACTTATACTCGGTCTAATCACCCCAGCCTCTAACATCTCAGATACCAATTTCTCTACCTCATTCTTTTGGTAATAAGGACATTTATAAGGCCTCACATTTGGTATCTCCGCTCCTTCCTTCAAGTGGATGGCATGGTCATGCCTTCTAGAGGGTGGTAGCCCTTGAGGATTTTGAAATACCTCCTGAAATTGCTGCAATAACTCTTCTAACTCCCCTGAGACCTGCTGTTTCTCCTGCTGAAGTTCTGTTGCTGTCTCACCTTGCATCAGCAACCCTTCACCTTCTTTCAACAATACTTGCATAAATGCCCCATAGGATAACTCAGTTTTAGTTAGAGCAGGGTCCCCTGTTATAGTAATTACTGAATTTCCTTTTTTCACTGTTAGTTGCATATTACCAAAATCTGCTTTCACCCTTCCTAAACTTGCAAGCCATTCCAGCCCCAACACTAGATCGACTCCCTTCAAATTAAACAAGTAGAAGTCTTGAATCACTTCTAACCCTTGCATCCAGATTTTCAATTCCTTACACTTGCCTTGACCTCTAATTTGATGCCCATCACCTACCTCTACTGTATAAGTTTGAGTAGCTGCCACCATAAGTTGTAACCTTTCCACCATTTCTCTTGCAATAAAGTTGTGAGAGGCCCCACAATCTATAAGAATCACTACTGGAGTCTCCTTGATTGTTCCTCCTACTTTCCATGACTTAGTAGAAGTGAGGCCCGTCATAGAATACATGGATAATTGCAAAGAACTCAGAGCTTCCCCCACTTCTGATTCCTCATTCTCCTTATCTACTTCTTCCTCCTCAGCCAATATGAGCATTCTCAATTGTTTATTCTTACATATATGATCTCTATTAAAGGGTTCATCACAACGAAAACATAACCCTCTCTCCCTTTTCTCCTTCATTTCAGCACTAGTCAATTTTCTGTAATCTCCCCTTACTCTAGAACTTTCACTACTTTGATTCTGTCTCATAGTATTATTTACACTCCCCATTGATGATGCTTCTCTGTTGTTACTCATTGGTGGTTGGGGTTCCAATGTCACTACCTTACTGTAAGAATTTGGCTTATAGGAATTGGCAGATCTAGTGTAAACCCCACTGTTTTTCTTTGTTAATATCAAATTTTTCTGTTCAACAAGTATAGCTTTTTGAATTAATTCTGACAGATTAGTCAACTCATACAACTTAACTTCTGCCTTAATTTCTTCTTTCAATCCATTAAGAAATATTCCCTTAACAAAATCTTGGTTAACTTCCCTTAAAGCCCCAGCATATTTCTCAAACAATTCAACATACTCTTCAACACTATTGTTTTGTTTCAAGGAAAGTAATAATTCGAACGGATTTTGAATCATAGAAGGTTGGAAGCGTCTTACCACCGCAATCTTGAAGCTTTCCCACGTTGGATTAGGGCAGTAACCTTCCCACCATTGATACCAACTAAGAGCTTTGCCTTCCAACGAAATCATCGTAGCTTGCATCTTCTCTTCTGGCGTCACTCCTCTGAGTGCAAAATACCTCTCTAATTTCTGAACCCACCCATAAGCGTCATCTCCAGCAAAAATGGGGATTTCTAACTTTCTCCATCGACATGGATTCACGTTCTGCCTATGACCTTCACCTTCGTTCTCGTTCTCACTTCCCTCCTCAAATGAGTGTCCTTCTTGATTCACCCCTAATTTGCTCGCTATTGCAGCTAACAGATCTTCCGATTTTTTCATTCGAGCTTCATGGAGCTCCATTCGCATCTTCAATATTTCACGATCTATCCTCAATTCCTCGAACTCATTGTTCCAGCTGTCTTCGCTTCTGGTTGCCATGCTTCTGGTAAAAACCATAGACGGTTGTAGCAGCGTTCGTATGGTGGTTCCACTCCCTCAGGGCACCTGGATCGGTGCTCTGATACCAGTGATAAAACCACTGGTCACAATCACTGAATTGAATTGAATTAATGAACAATACCAGAACCACTATGATTATGTTAGCACTTTCTTGAATTGAATGAATATAGAAGATGATACAATAGATCCCTCGATCTGGTCCTGGTTCCTCAACCAGTGGTTACAATTAATTCCTCCCCCCCCTCCCATTCTCACTTACTCTCCTTTTATAGAACAAACTCCCAACTGCCTAAGCCAAGCTAACAAACTCCTAACTGCCTAAGCCAAGCTAACAGACTCCTAACTGCCTAAGCCCAGCTAACAAACTCCTAACTGCCTCAGCCAAGCTGTTACAATTAAGAAGGCTTCATCCAAACCTTCTTATTTCCCCTCTTATATACATTTCTAATAATAGGCTTTGGCCTATTCCTATCACAAGCCCTAGTGACCATTAGAGTGCTGATATTTTTCCAAGCATAACTATTATTGATTCCTACCACTACAAGACTAAAAAGCAAACAGTTAATATTCAAAACTTCAGAGTAAGTGTTAAATTTTGGCCTTCTGACTGGTTCAGAGAAATGTGATGAAATAAAATAAAAATGAAGAATAAAACTGTGTTTTTTGTCTCAGTTTCTATAACAAGAATAATCTAAGATGAGGGGACATAAGGTTGACCTGGTGGCTGGGGTGGGGGAGTTAGGCAGTGGAGTGATAAGGAGGTCGAAGGTTTGATCTCCATCCTCAGCAAAATATTAACAATACTAATTACAAACATTGGTCGTAACAAAAAAAAAAGAATAATCTAATATGGCAATGAACCTTATATGAATTGAACCCTCCTTTGCAGCACGAAGATTTGAATCTTCAGGTGGGAGTAGCTTGCACAACGACAAGGCTTCTTCAAAGTTACCAGCGGCTGTTAATTGGACAATCTACAATGAAATGGTACAATCCTTAACTTGTGATATAATAATAAAATACAGAAAAGTATAATATGGTATAACCAATAATTGTAAAAGGAAGTGTTGCACTATTTTCTCATTTGCATTAGAACCCAATAACAGGTACCACGTCATGAAAATCGATCAAATTGCAATACCTGGGCTCCAAGAGGAACAGGAAAGAGGCCATGAACAGAATTTTCTAAAGCAATAATGACTGAATTATTGCTCTGGCGAAGATGGCGTACATTTCGAAAAACTACTGTTTGTATCAATGGATATGGACCTCGTAGAGATCGAATCTGCAAATCCAAGCAACATAAAGTGTAAAGATGCACAACCTGTTCCACTAGAAAAATAAGCCTGAAATTTATTCTTCATAACTAGGCAGTTTGACACCAAATACTTAGCTACCTCCACAAATCTGGGTAGAAGGGCTAAAGCATATGGCTTCTGAATTACAACTTCTGCTGGGGCCTCTGACCAACAAATCCTACCTTCTGGACGAAGTTTCCCATTTTGGTCCACAATTACGCCAATGTTCTCCTAAAAATGCACCAAAAGAACCTCGGTTTATCTGACTCAGGAAAATGCAACTGTATGAAGCAGGAGGTTTTGAAAAGAATGCCTCAACATAAATAAAACTAATTTACTTAGCTATTGCATAAGGTTCTGAATAACAGTTTGCAAGTACCACTGACCAAATGACCCTTCCCATTCCAGATAGACAATAAACTTTGTCCTATGAATTCTGTAATATATATTATTTAAGTATGAGAAATCATCAATCTTGAGAAATTATAGTTGTTTGAAAAAACAAATTTAAACCAAGAAGCATGTGAAGTGAAATAAGGGAGACATTAAAGGCAGAAGTTTAAAAAGAGGCTTCTAAGTTATAACTGAAAATGCACTCCTCATTTTCAAATAATAAAAGGGAATTCAAGTCTTTATCAGAAGGTATCTTCCTGATGCTTTAGCAGACAGAATATTTGTCAGACTTTTTTTTTTTTGGTGCAAGACTTAAGTGCTTATAGCATAAGCGCTTATCATATAAGTGCTTATGCATAAGCTATTTCTATAATAAAACATAAAATAAAGTTTAATTGTTTTTATATAAGTCATAAGCTATTTTCATAAGTTATCCTAGAGAGCTTATGAAAACTAACTGAAAATAGCTTATGGACATGTCGTAAGTTTTTTTCATAAGTCGTCCAAAGAGTCTCAATGGTACTCATACCAGTAGATAAACTGAAATAAGCTAATCCAAACAAACCCTTTGTAGGTCTATGTGAATTTCAAACTTAGAATTCTTCTTTGTGAGGTTCAAGTATTGAGCTCCTGATTATAGATCCACATTTGGTCCTGGATTGTTGCCCAACAAGGCTACATCCACCGAGCATAGCTCCAGGTAGGGCACAAATGAACCCTTAAGGACAGTGATCAGCTCATTTTTTTAGCATTATTGTTTCCATCTCCCTCTTCAATTTATTCTGCGAATTTTTGTTTGCTCTCCCCTCCTCTAATAGTAACTACATTTTGAGCTCCCACATCCATAATTCTAATTTATATACAACTTACTGAAACATATCCCCTTGAACATTGTTCTTTTTTTATAACTTTTCGTGGGGAATATCTTGGGTTAAGCTAATTGTGCGCTAGTAAATTTACAGAAGTACTCGAACAATATAACACTGTTTGATCTGTGACCCTACTGGCAGAAACATTATTGCCTCATTGCTGTATGTATAACTGCTACCTCCCTACCCTACCTTACCCAAGTTCGAGCAGTTAACAACTCCAATTCTCAACCTAAAGGTCAGTTTGAACATGGGCAATATATCTATCCAGCATAATGCCGTTGCGAACATAGCAAGGAAAAGTAGAATAGAACGTGCATTTACTACATAAACTATATTCTATCTTCTAAGCACTTCAAGCCACTAGGAAAAGAATGCACTTGTGAAAATAAGAAACAACTATCACTGACATTAACATCATTCAAGAGTCAAACCACAAAGTGAATACCTTGCCCAGAAGGAGCTCTCCGGAAGGAAGAGATACTACCAAAGGTGGTGCTAGCCTCCCAGAAGTAAAAACTTCAGATATTGCACCACTTGTAGCATTTAGAATCACATACTCTTTTCTAATCCCCAAACATATATTCTCACCACACCAACTCATTGATTTCACCACATCAGGAACACCAAAGTCTTTCACCTCCACAAATCCTCTACCATCTGGGAAAAACACCAAGAACAGGTCATCATATATAAGGAAAATCAAAGACATCAAAACAGTATTTTTGCCCGTGTGTCCGACATGTATTCACTTATACACTTCTAGCTATACATTTATGATCTTTTCCTGATTTTTGAATTTCTATACGAATCAAATTGGAAATACCACAATGAGTAAATAAATGGCAGTACTTTACTACATTTAAAATTTAGCAATCAAGGATTAAGGGGTTGAATTCTCATCTTCTCCATGGATATGGGTTCGATTCCCACCACAACTAAAAACTGAAAATCTTGCTTAGTGGACAAACCTCTCTCCATGGAGATCTTCTTACACTCAGACTAGTAGTAAATACGGGTGGTTTAGTTATCTATTTGTAATTGGTTAAAACCGATTGATGTTTAGACCTATGCAGTAATCCTCTGGGTTTGCCTATGCTGACAGCCCCATGCCATTAGCCCCTTTCCGGGTAGTAAATAGTATTATGTCCGTCTCACAATGAGTGTCACTTTTGCGAAAAAAAAAAATTTCAAAATGAATGTCATTCTCAATTTTCAATGTAACTTTAATTATTTTTTTCTACTGTACCCTTCATCTATTACTATGTAGTATGTACACAATTTCTAAAGCATTATTGTACTTTGCATTAATGATAGTGAAAAATACAATAGTTAAGATGAGTAGTTTAGTAAAATGACTTTTCTCTTATGTGTGCAAAAACTTTAAATGACACTCATTGTGAGACAGAGAGAGTAATGACTAATGAAGATGTCTAACTAGCACTTTTTTATATGTATAATCTATGAAGCACCAGCATAGATATAGACACTAAACAAGACACGGATACCAACACATAAACACTCATAATAATGTGAGAAATCAGAACTGATTGTATGTAACTATGTCATGTCAGTCTCAAACACCAATATGTGTGCATCTGACGCTCGGACACATATTCAATATGAAGTTTTAGTGTTATAACCTCTGAAGCACCGACACTTCTCATTTAAGGTGTGTCTCGATGTCCGATACAGAAACATTGATTACACTCAATTAATACATTTTCTTAAATTATTATCGGTGTCGACGCGTCGTGTTTGATGTCTGTTTTAGAATCCATGTTTCATAGGTTATATAACACATAAACTACTACTACAACTACAACTACATAACGCATAAATCTGAATCAGTTGAGAACAATAAACTCAAAAGATCAAATTAATACTAATAAACTTAAATTAAAAGAAACAAAAATCATATTGACTATTACCGTCGTGTCTGAAGATACAGAGGCGTTTTTGCCTAGCGAAGCACAGGAAGCCTCTACGCTCGTCCCAGCAGAAAGCATAAGCGCCTTTCGCCTTGGTGATAACGGCAATTGTTTCGAAGTTAGGAAGCCTATGAAACGCGATGGATTCAGAAAGCGAGAGAAGAAGCTCCCTCGATTCCACCACCTGCATTGAAACCACAGGCCTCCTCGCGAATCCTTTTAAGTTTCTCTCCAGTGAATACGCCTCTTTCCGCATCTCCTCCGGCACCCTCGCGGATCGCTCCGACTCCGGCGCGTAAATGAGGAGAGAACCGTCGGTGCATCCTAAGAGAATCTTTGATCCGTACGATTCGATTGATTCGATTTTGGATGGACAATTGGTGAGAAGCTCGAAGGAATCGTAGGCACTGTGCACCATTTTGATTGATTTTCAAGTGTAATTTCTGATTTGTCTTTGGTTTGGGAGTGATTGAGAATAGGCATGGATGATGGAAAAGGAAAACGATGTCGTTTAGTGGATTGATTGCTTGGAGTTTTAACGGTTTTTTGTGTCCCTGAAGGCGGGGAACGCTTCACGTTGGTTGTGCAGTGTAGACATACGGCTAACGAACAAACTGCCATCAGGAATTTTTATTTAAAAATTTAAAACTTATTTATATTTTTAAATTTTATTAATTTGAGAAATAAATACTCAATTTTTATATATATTTTATATATAGAGACATAGATATACTATACTGATACTATGATTAATGTGATATATTAGTGGTCTGATAAAAGAAAAATGTAAAGAGAAAAGAAAAATGTAGAAAAAATAAATGTGTGTATAAAAATTAAATAATTTAAATGTAACATTTATTTGAGAAAATGTTATTCAGTTATGATTAAGATTAAAATTAAAAGAAGATGTATTTTTTATTTTATTTTAAGAAAATGATAAAAATTAACATAAATTCGAAATAAGATGTCAAATTTTGAATAATCCATTTGATATTTTCTTTGATATCCCTCAAACATTTACATTGACTTCCAAGTAGAGAAGGAAACCGCACAAAAGTTCACATAAGGAATTATGAAAGAGCTACAAGCATACTTAGCTCTCATAATTTTAACCCATAATTTTAACTTCACAATTTATCGAGATAAGCCATAAGTCGTCAAGCTAATTTCATCAAGTAGACTTTGTTTAGCATCCTAACACTTTTGAAATCCAAACTTCTCTCAAATTTAGGACGACAAATGTTATCCTTAAAGGCAAGATGTTGATTTGCAGTAGTACCCAAAATGATGTCTCTGCAAATTATTTTGGCTTCATCACACACAACCAAAGGAATTTGGTGTAGTAGAGTTAGTTCTTGCTCTGCAGTTTGGGCTGAGCTTTGGACGTTTAAGATTAAGTATCAAGCTTGTACAACAACTAAACATTTCTTTAGTTATTTTTGAATCACTATTGTTGGGGTCGATACGATTCATTCTAGATTGTCTTCAAATGTGTAACTTGACCGACCTTCATATCCACTGCTTTTTCTTTTGCCTTTGCGTGTACTCAGGGAAAATACCTTGAAGTGAAATTGATGGATATTATTTGTAATGTTAGGTCAGTGAGGATGTTGTTGTTAATATATATAACAAAATGGACACACTACAGGCTATGGACACTATCAATGTTGCATCAGCTCCAGCTCTTTCCATGCCAAATTTTGTATTTTTGATTTTGAACTCTTATGATTACTAAGGATTGTATTAGCTAGTTTAGTTATTGGATTTTAGAGTGAATATGATCACATGATTAAGGACTTTCTTGGTTTTCTTCCTTGTGAGCATTTTGCACCTGTTGGCCTTGCTGAAACTACTTGAAGCTAGAGGCTAGAATTTGTTTAGAATAAATTTTTAGTTGATTTATCTATTGATGACTATTGATGACCGAAAGGTCCTCAATTTATAAATGCAACAATAAGAATGAATAAGAGATTAATCAACATATGATAGTGTATTTTATTGATGATAAAAGGAAATTGAGCAAAGGAAACAAGCCTTCCTTTTACTCTTGAGAGCTATACACACTCCAATAAAAGAGAATCTTCTCTCCTCTAACAATTAACAGAATTTGTTATGCCCTCCTTACCAACCTCTCTCCCTATATACGTGATGGGGCCAGCTCACCTTTCTTAGATTTTTTAACATACACTTTCCATGCCTTAGGTGCACTATGTGTCCCACTAGACACGTCATCAATTCCTTCTTTGTCCCCATCAATTACCAAAATTGAATATATAGTTTATATAGTATATGAGTGGTGCAATATCATTTGAAAAAATATCAATAGCTTGAAGCGATTAATAGTTTTGCATTGATTTGCTAATCTACACGTGGACCTTTCTGCATTATTTTTGTTGTTGTAGCGTTTTGGTTCACAACAGTGGAGTTCATGGTGCAAACTACTATGCTTACACTAGCTAGGCCAGCTCTTTAAAATCAATGGTATATACTAGTTTGAGGAATATTCTGAACCTTTTAGTATTTATGTGTTATTCTATACATCATAGTGTAGTCATTGTGCACTTTTCTATTTGCCACTAAATATATAGTGTAATAGATGATTTTTAAGGACAACATTGGCCAATAGGAAACAGGGAAACATATGTGCTGCAGTGCCTAGTGGTTGTAGAATAGTAGATAGAACTGATGGAGATTTCAAGCTTTAAGTTATTACGATTTAAAATATTATTTTGATTATTACACTTGCTAAGTGCCCAATGTTAGCATTCAGATACATTTTCTCAACAATTAATTTATTTCCCATTGCAGGATGCCCAAACTGCTGTCCAAAATCCATATATATATATATATATATATATATATATATATATATATATGTTTTTAATTCATTAAGTCAGTTTCTAAACTATCATTCTCTCTCCTATTCTTAAAGAATATGAGACACTAACTTGATGGATTAATAAATTGTTTAGGGACCAAATAAGAGAGAATGACAATTTACTAATTTGATGGATATTATGCGGTTGCTCCAAATTTTAGACAAAATATGTGTTTATATTTAAGGCCAGAGTAATATCTATATTAAGGAATAATTTTTCATTGGGTTAGTTAATATAATAAATATGCAGGGATCCTTTATTGCTGCTGAAATCCATGGTGCTAGTTTGAGGTCTTCTAATGCAAGTGTACCATGTTTTAGGCATTTAATCTGTTCTCTCCGTAACTTCGAATTAACCAATATCACAAGAGAAATGATGAAGAAAATGATAGTACTAAATAAATCATTATTACATTCTACTCATCTAAGTCATTATTAAAGTTTTAATGTTGCAGTTGTTTTCTCAATTGTCAATAGCGTGGATTCCAATCAATGCATATGAAATTCTATTATTGTTTCCGCATTATATTATATGTAAAACTTTGAAATGAAAGTGACAAATTAAAAATTCAGTGTACACTCTTGGTTTCTTTCTAATGAAAGAGCCAATATGTATAATGTGAATGGATGCCTAAATGTTTTATTATATGGACTACATTATTAGTTTTATATATGGAGATTGGTTAGTTGTTTTAAATGCCTAAATGTTTTCTTTGCATGATACTGTGAAGATTTGAAAAGAAAAAAAAGTAAAAAATAAACATGCAAGGAACATTATTGAATGAATTTTAATATATCGAATCGTGACATGACTCTGCACAGACAATCATAGTCTCATTGCTCTTTTGAAACCTCGTATTAGTGGGTTGTGTGAGGATAGTTATAGAGTTTGATGGTGTTGCTTGTGTTCATACTAGTTTTTTAGGAGGTATTTGGTGTTATATGGAAACAAAACAATATCAACATTGATAATCTTTCTACTTCTACTCAATATATATGCTTCATTAAAAGTTTTTCCTCTCTAAACTCCACTAATACTTGGATCTTAAATGTTATGTATGAGAGTCCTTAGTTGAGATTAAGACATGAATTATGAGTTGAAGTGCAATATACATGAAATTTACAATCTCCCTTGTTGCCTAGATGGCGACTTTAACATTGTTAACTCTTGGAAGTTAATTGAAGGTTTGGAATAGTGATTCCTTTGGTAATATCTTTAGGTGTAAATGGCGTCAACTAGATTGGTCGTTGGTATTGGTAGATCTTTACTCCAAGGTCTTGATGAAAGGCTTATCCACTTAAGGATGAATCTGTGGCAAGTATCTACTAAAATCCTTTTCAAAGAGGAGGCTTACTAGTTCCAACAATATATATAGATCAATTAATTATTACCTATAGGATTTGTTTGGCAATGCATATATAATATATTAAGTAAAACTTGATTGGTAAAAAATAATTTGGTTCTGTTTTATAATGAGTCAAAATAATGTTTATGAATAGTTGAAGATAATTAAAATAATATAGAAGAAACATGGTCCCGGGGGGGCTTGAACCCGCGTCCTTCGGCTCATAAACGAGTGAAACAATAGAAAGAAAATGGTCCCAACGTGGTTCGAATCTGCGACATTCGGCTAATAAATGAGTAAACAAACAGAAAAAAAATTGGTCCCGGCGGGGCTCGAACCCGCGACCTTCGGCTCATAAGACCAACGCTCTAACCAACTGAGCTACGGGACCGATACATTAAATCTAGGAAACATAAATATATAAACTTATATGATTCTTGTTTCTAATCTGTTAATAATTCACATGTAGTCTATTGACTTAATACTAACCACTGGCAGATATTATATTGTATTGTGGAGAGGCCAAATTGTTTAACAAATATCTATAATGCTACTTTACAAATCATAATAAACATTGCTGCGTTGCTGCTGCACCACTATAATCTTCAATAAACATTGCGAAGCAGATAAAATATATACAGGTTGGTTATGGTGTGTATTTAAAATACCTAACTATTAAAAATAAAATAACTTAGAAGATACCATGACTTGAATGAACTCCAAAAAAAGATCCGCCCTCGTAGGAACAAGCAAACAGTGGCTCAGTTACATGCTTTGTTACCGTGCCACGTACCAACTATCCCCAAAACTTTGACATGCTAAGGATAAAATCCTAAAAAGTTTTTTGAATAAAAATCACACTGGCCCCTACCTTTGCCAGTGAATATGGCCTACCAATGCAAAATGAATAAGTGAAGCTACGATGGATTTACTAGGTATTTGGTTCAATTATGAAGAATTACAAATAATTAGTTATAGTATATTATTATATTCTAAATATTACAATAATTTTGTTTTAAGTTAATATAAATTGTAAAAATTAAAATAAATAAAAAATTGTTACAAATGACCTAAGTTTAGAAAAGCTTTCAGTAACTCAAACTAAAATGGAAAAATACAACCATAATATTTTCCTAAGTAAAAAAAGGGATAAAGCTTCAATATAGTAATAGTATAATAAACTAATAATAATATAACATGCGGCAATTTGGATGTCTTCTATAAAGTCCAAAATATTTATCTAATGAATGAACACCCTGAAAGGTTTAAGGTAGACTACAACCTATAGACCAAGCATATGATCATATGATGTCCACCGAATGAAAGGTTCCTCACCATTCATATATGGCTCAAAGATTCTTTATTTGTCCGGAAATACAAGTCGCTTTCTAAATCATTATTATGATTATTATATATTAATTATTACTTTTATAAAAGTATTTTTAATTAATTTACTATCTTTTGGTGTGGTGTTATTCGGCATAAACATTTATCAAATAACAATTTAAAAAAATTAAAATATATAAATTTAATGTTCTAACTTTTTTTGAAGAGAAAGTTTAATGTAGTACTCGACTTTTTTATTTGTATAAATTAAATTGTCCGTATATTTTGGGAATAATTTTGTCAATTTTAATGATTAATTTATTTGTAATTTTAGATCTTCCACAAAACTAAACTTCCAAGTCCCACAAGAACTTTATTTGACAAAATCCAGAGGAATTCATTGGAATTATCCATACAAGAGTCGTGGAGTTAAATGCTTGCCAACACCACAAGGCATGAAAAGCGTGATAGCGTTGTACATTTCTTCTACCCAAACCAAACCATTGATGTATCCGTCTCATAAGTTGGAAAAAGCCACGATAACTTCGTTTTGAACTCTCTTGAAGAATTGACAAATACATACTGGAAATATCAAATCAAGTATGCATGCAGCAGTGCAGCACCACATCCTTAATACTCTTAATGAGGAGTTGAAAGTAGTATCAATGAAAATGTGAGAATTATATATAGCTGTAACTATGATTAACAATTAAGACTTAACAGAAACAATATAGCACTGTTTATTCACCTCCTTAATTAGCCACAAAATACGGTTTGGATGTAATAATAGCTCTATAATATGAGAAATCATAAATCAACTAACTATACTAGCTAGCCACGGGTTCTGGTGCTACCTCAGCCCCAGAATGGCCATTCTTAGTGGTGAAGGGATTATCATCATTAAGACCCCAGAACTTGGCAGTTTTCACATCATCCTCAGTCATCAACCGTGAGAACTCTTCATGGTCGTACTGTAAAGTAGCTTTCCCCCCAAATTCGCTTGGAAGGTTATCTATGTCAAAGAGTGATTTCATCAGCTCCACACTGTCATTCTTGTTAGGGTAAACAAACTTTACCTTTTGGGCTGTCTTGGGATCCAGGAAGTATTTTACAGCCTATTAAAATGGAAGAGGTAACTGTTAAAAACTCATAATCCAACCTCAAATCATAAGCATAAGAAGTTGACCAAATTCCATGTAGAACTCAGTAGGACATAAAATTGGGACCTGTGGGAGGGGACTATTGGAAAATCACCTCAGGACTGACTTTCAAAAATAATTACATATACTTGAAAATTCTAATCGAGTTTAATGTGTGGAAAGCGAAATAATATGATTTGATTTTCAATAACTATGAAATGTTCTAGAAGTTATTGGTGAAACAAAGCAAAAAAACACTTACAAAACAATTATTAGCCAAGTATTGTTCAATCTTGTAAAAGTAAAATATAAATGAGAGAAACCACAACCATGCAATGTAAACCACCTAAAGATTAGAAAAACTAACTATATAAAAGGCATGCAACAACGAGGCAGAACAAATATACTTGAAGGGAAGGAGAACAAACCTTCCAGAAAGCCTGAAATATTCTTGGTGGATTGTACAGAAAAGCTATAGCAAGCCTTTCTGGATAGTGGTTTTGTAAAATGTAAATAATATCACGAGCAGTTTTGATAGCAATGTTTGTGCTAAATGAAAATCCTGTGAAATCTATCAACCATGACATTTGTTCTTGACCTTCGGAAAGATTAAGTACAGCATTTTCCAACAGATAGACTAAATGCTTGATATTATTTTCTGGTGATGGTGTGTTCTGACAGAAGGAAACCAATTAAACAGAGTAAGTTAACCTGTTATGGACAGAGAAGCCTTCTTCTTAACTATGTATAGCCTTAAAAATAATGAAAATACATTTTAGTTCAAACCTGCATCCCTGGTCTCATAATAAGAACTGGCCTCCCAAGTCTATCATGAAAGTTAGCTCTGGAAACTTTGCCTGTCTCACCCTCATGTGCTACTTCAGCCTGTATGTAGGAAACCATTCAATTGTAATTTGTAAATATGGGTTTTATGATGCATGAAAGGGAAATATGCATAAATAGTCTATCACTTGATGATGACTTCATTTAGTCCTAGCAGGCTATGCAGAAGGTAACAAACATATCATCATTTTGGAACTCAATGTCTTCTGAAGCTAACATATGATCTTAATCAGTTTTAGAACTCTAACTCAACAATGACAGCAACTTAATTTTGACAATTTGTAACTTAGATGCATGTTGTTGACCTTACATCTGAGTAATCTGAATACTATTGATTTATAATTTAAGAATTATATTTCTCCAAGAAAAAACTAGATATGCTCATAGTATAGAATACAGAGAAGTATCTTGTTGTAGATTATAAATTAAATTGAAAATATAGAAGAGACATACAAATAAATGAATTGTGTTTGCCAAGAGAAGGAATAAACCAACAAACCAACCATTAAGAAAGGTCAACACAAGTTTGACACTAGAAGATAAATATCAGAACTCCAGAAGACTTTGTACTTCATCAATTTGTCAAATCGTTTTATAACATGGATCAATGTTACAAATATAACATGTTTAAGATACAAAAGATTCGGCATCATCAATTGAGCATGTGAAGGCTAGAGCCAGATAAATCAAACTAACCCAGCGGATTTCCTCAGGCTTATATGTAGACCTCCACTTGAGTGTTTCCTCCAGCATTTTCTTGGCTTTATCAACATTCCAGTTTCGTGCTTCTAAATATCTCCTTAGACATGCATCTGTGCAATACTTCAATCGACGCCCAGATAAGGGCCCAATAGCAGCTCTTAGTTCAGCCACCTGTTCATAGATCCGGTACACTTAGTGCATATAAAAGGTAGCATTCTGTGAATGTGTTTTCACATAAAGAAGGCATAAGATTTCCTTATTCTCATTACAGGATGCCATGGAGAGAAGATCTAGTGCAATCAAAAATCAAAATCATCAGCTACTTGATATTAGATTTCTGAGTTTTTTGGTGAACCCGAGTATCGCTCAGCCAGAAGTCTAGTATTAATCTCTGGAGATACTAAGATCTATTAAACAAACTAACCTATCCTAATAGATGTTCTTCAATGCACATGAGTCTGAGATCAAACTCTTGACCATGTATGCTATATAAGGACCCGATTATTCGACATTTGTGTCACACTATTTTGGTATTTCTAAGTATACATAGACATAGCCATAACTAACTCAGTGTATGATTTGATTTCACGGTGGGATTGGCAAAATCACGACGAGAAACCGTGACTTTGCAAAAGAGTGTTTTACCTTAGCATCATAATGTGAGGAATCATTCTCCTGCTGATTCTGAGTTTGCCTTCTAAGAAGGAACATGTTGAATTGTTGACTCGCAAACGTAGTTCCCAACCTGCATCAAAAATCATCAAATAAGACTACTTTTCATCTTCAAACTTAACATCCATAATATTACAGAATGATGAGATGTAAAACATAAGATCAAAATCAAAATTCAGAAATAATTAAAACCATAAAGTTTTGATTTCACCAAAATAAACATAGCACTTCAATTCAAATCAAATTCAATGAAGGTCAACATTTTCAACCTCAATTACTATTCTCTTCTAAAATCGATCCATTCACACTCATAATTCAGAATTGACCAACTATTTCGTCATTATACTTTTCAAATCACCAAAGACGAAGGAATTTTCCTCAAACACAGTAGCGTTGACTTAAAGCCAAAAATAAAAATCATAATCTAAAAAACGAGAAAAGAAAAAGAATATAAAAAGCATTGTCCCGTTTTTATTAATTCAACAGTTAAATTGATACAATAGTAAAACGCAGGAAAAAAAAAAAAGGTTTAAAATCTGAGTGTGTAAACGCGATTGTTGTTTCTGTTGAAGAAAAAAGCAATTACTGAAACGGATCCAGGTGGAACGAGAAATAAGCAGAAGGTAAGAGCGGTGCGTGGAGCTATGGTGGAAGTGTTCAGTGAGGAATGTAATTAAAAATAAAAAATAAAAAAATAAAAAAAGGAAATGAATAATCGATAATATGATAGAGAGAAAGAAACCTGGAGAAAGAGCGAAAGAGTATAATGTGTGGACGTTATTTTATTAATGGTTTGAGTTGGGAATGGAAACAAAGAGTGAAGTGTAGTCAAGAAGGTGAATGATGCCTTGTTTGGGTCACGCGAATTTCATTTCATTTAATGTGTTATCACTTGTGAATGAAACGGTCACACATATAAAGAGAGAGAGAGAATATGCGTTGTGATGGAAGTGCAGTATTCCTAGTAGGTAGCCGATCTTTCTCTTTCACTTCATTAATTCAATTCAAATCAATTTATTCATTGTTAAATAAATCGATCTCATAATGCACCAACACGTCTATAAGAGGGAAAAATAAATACAAATAACAAAAAAAAGCATGTCTTTTAGGTGATAACAAAATAACCAAACCACTTGACTAGTCAAAAATGGTACTCTTTCCAATAAATATAAATATAAATTATAATTAAAAATTAAAATTGAATATATCAAATTTTCAGTATCTCAAATTATTTGTTTATATTTTAAAAATGTTTTTTTAGTTAAGTTCTTCCATTCCCTTTATTTTTTATGATTTAATGGTGATGTAGTATATTCATTGTCATTTGAACTTGAACTTTTATACGAACTAAAAAATATTGAAGTGATTAAAAAAAAAATTTATTTATTTAATATATAAAAAATAGAAATGAAATATGATTTTGTACTTTTGAAAATCAGAATTTATTTCCAACTCAACATATATCTTTTAATTTCTATCATCTTCGATTAGAAACAAATTTATCTATTATATTCATTCTGATAAAAACCACTTTATAAGAATTAAAATAAACATAAAAATTAAATTAAAAGTAAGTGGCCAAAATCGGAGACTATTTTAATCTTCATTAATTTGCAGCTATATTAATTTGCAGGTACTCTACAAACCGAAGCTTTAATTTATGAGCTTCACAATACCCGCAAATTATGTTTTAATTTTTTTTTTTTACTTATTTTGGATGTTAGGCATGGTACTCTAGAAACAACTAATACCTAATTTACCTTTTAGATGTTCTTTTTATAAACTTTTCCAATACGATATTTTTATTCTGTCAATAAAATAACACAACTTTTTCAGGCAAAGCAATACATAACATGACTCTTTCCATTTTTTATTTCAAATTTCCAATCAAACTTCA
>JBBPBR010000007.1:14219877-14255618 GCA_037974775.1 Cicer pinnatifidum | reverse complement strand
CATTTTTTCTTTTATTTACTTATTTTAATCAAATTTTTTAGGAAGTAACTTGGACATTCTAATCAAACAAAATATAAAATTGGTTAATAACTTAAAACAATATGATTAATTTCTTACACAACTTGGTTAATGAATTTGAAGAGAAAGTTTGGTCATTTTAATCAAACAATATAAATTTGGTTAATGGTTTTAAGAAACATGGTTAATGTTGTGAATAATTTAGTTAATGAATTCGAACCGAAAATTTGGGCAATATAATCAAACAAGATATAAAATTGGTTAATAACTTAAAATAATATAGTTAATTCTTTGCACAACTTGGTTAATGGATTTGAACAAAAAGTTTGGTTATTCTAATCAAATAATATAAATTTGAGCATTCTAATCAAATAAAATATAAACATGGTTAATACTTAAAACAATATGATTAGACCTACCAATAACAATAACAGTAAAGAAACTTAATATTTAGACATAAATAATTAACATGCATTAACAACCCTAACTTTTAGACAAAAATAATGCATTAACCACCTGTTATACTTTATTAACCAATAATGTTTACACTATTAACCAGAAAAGGAAACACAACAAAAAAAACCAGAAAACCGTGTATGAACCAAAAACAACAAAAGTAAACAGTTAAGAAAATATCATAAGAACTAAAATAAAATAAAAAAATCTATTTTAAAAAATAAAATAAAAATATAAAAAGTGTAGATTTCGAGAGCAATGTGTAAAAAATACAAGTGAAAAACAGAATATAGGTCAACACAAAAATTAGCTGCTAATTGATCCAAAAAAAAAGAGAAAAGAGATCGAATGAGTTAGGAAGACGATGGATGAAGATGAAAAGGAAGAGAGAGGAGAGAGACTACAGTGTTTAATTTGATTTTATTATTAATTAATGAAGAAAGAGTAATATGGATGTATTAATGAAGAGAGAGAATATAAACGTATATAAATGTGTACAACGTATAGATATACGGTAGTTGCGTTTAGGGTTGGACAATGGGTCGGTTCGGGCGGGTTCGGATCCAAAAACAACAACCGGCCCAAACCGCGGGTGAAGAATACATACCCAATATAATCCGTTTTTTGATACGGTTTGCACGGGTCACGGGTTAACGGGTTGTCGGGTTCAACAGTTCGGTTAATTCGGTTTGGGCCAGTTATTGGACCATAAAAAAATTTCTAGTCCAACAGCATTTATTGTTTTTGTATTCATGAAAACCAATTTTTGGGCTTTTTTAACCAATTTTTGAGGCAATTATTTAACCTATTTTATAAACTTTAAATTTCTAGTTTATTTTAACATGGTTGGTATTTTTCTATAGCTTGCCCACTTGGCTATTGTCTCCAATTTGGTCAAAATTTGATAATTATATATATGGTTCAATTCCATAGCTACGAATTCAAATTTTTCACATGTTACATATTAATATCAAATTAGGCATACACAACTTAAATTTGACAAGCATATTGCATATTCCAAATGACTTGATAATTGACAATATTACAAATCAATACAAATTATATAGATGAAATTGATCTTCGATGCACAACCTGAGAAATAGATAACAAATGAAAGTCAATTTATAATTATTTCTAAGTATAAAATGACATTAACCAAGTAAAACATAGTCAAAGCAAAACATTGTCATCTTGTATTCTTGCTTTTCTCTTCCATGTTTAACGAATCATTATCAAACTTATTGCCACTAATTGTTGTAATAATATGATATTGAACCTAGTTTAAACAAAAACAAAAAATCAAAGTTTGAGGAAAACACAAATAAGGTTATAAGGGGATACAATAGAGAAAACAAAAGAAATACCATTATGTATTATCCTCACTTTATCAAACAGAAATCACAAATTAAGATAAATTTGAACTGAAAACACATAACACAAATTAACACCACAAACCAAATATATTTGCTTCATTGAATACTCAGTAATTAACAAGTATTTACTTAAATTAATTAACTACCATAAAACTTAATTTAAAACAACATAAAAATTAAAATAACATAGAATAATGTACAAAAACAAAATTGAGGCATCATTTCAAATAGATAAAATTAGTAATAAGTTATAAAATGGCAGTGGCAAACATTGATTTTAATAAAGGACAACCAGATTAGTAATAAGTTAAAAGATGGCAATGGCATACATCAATTTTAATAAGCTCAAAAATAAAACTTACAGAAATCTAACCCATAACAAAACCAAAACTTCAACAGATTCGAAATCTCATAAATCATAAAACTGAAAACAAATTCAAAAACCCTAAATGACCCATTATACAATCAACACTAACCTTTTTGTTCTTGCTCACTAAACGGCGGTGGCTTAGAAATGGAGGTGGTGGTGGTTTATTGTTGAATGTTGAATGAGTTTGAGTGTATGAGTTGTGAGTGATGAGATGAAAATTTTAGGGTTTGTGAGTGAGAGAGGTGAGATAAAAATTTTAGAGTTTGTGAGTCAGATAGGTGAGATGAAAATTTTAGGGAGTTCAACATAATAGATTTAACAATGGAGTTCAACAATCAAATCCATAACAAAAATAAAACTTCAACAAAAATTAAAATTAAAATAGGAGAAAAATCATAGTACAAAAAAAAATCATAATACACACAAAAATTATAAACCTAAAATAAATTTAACAATAGAGTTCAACAATCAAACCCATAACAAAAATAAAACTTCAACAAAAATTAAAATAGAAGAAAAATCATAATACAAAAAAAAAATCATAATACACAAAAAAATCATAAACCCAAAACAAATTTAAAACAAACCAAGAACAAAACAACTCTTCAATAAATTTAAAATGTCAAAAAATTCCTAAAACGCAAAAGAAAATAAAAAACTCATAATACCATTATTCAATAAATACTAACCTTAGTGACGAAAAATGATGGAGATCGCGTGAAGGACGATGGCTGTGCGGCGAAGACGGTGGTAGCTAGGGTTTTTAGTGAATGAGTGAGGGTGAAAGTGATTAGGGTTACTCTGAATGAATGAAGAGAGAGAGAGACGAAAGTAGAGAGTGACGGTTGATAGTGAGAGTTGGATGAAAATTAGGGTTAATGTGTCAGGTTTGAGTGCTAGGCTGATGTTACTGGGCCGACCAACTTTTAATTTTTAATATTGGATCGGGTGGGTTCGGATACCCGCGGTCAAAATATTATAAACCGGACCCGCCCATTTAAAACCATGTGGACCCACATAAACTGACCTGTGAACCCATTAACTCGTTTTTACCCGCCCAATATTAAATTTGGGCCGTGGGTGATCCGGTTATTTTCGAGCCACGGGTTTGTGTCCACTCCTAATTGTGTTTGTATTTGTATTTAAATATATTTTTCTTTGTGTAATCAGTGTATAATTTATTGCAGCTGTTGCACTCTTTACATTGCAATTGACGCAGCGTGACGTGGTTCATAATTTGAAACCACGATCAGTTATGTGAACTGTATGTATCACACTATGTCGCTTTTAAACTTTTATTTTACCTAAATCACTAAATGATACGAATTTTTACTTAATTTAGTTGCATTATGTAACTCGTGAATCAATAAGACAATATTCCATATTTCCATTTGAGATACCATGCACGTTCGTGGATGCTTTGATAGGAAAATATACTATAAAAATATAAAAACAAAACATGTGTGATGCATGACCAATTTTAAAGTGAAAGTCAAAGGTTCCTTTTTAGATGAGTCCTCTACGTGTCCATTTGAAGACCAATAGACAGTCCAAACAAACCATTTGCAATTGATAAATCTTTTCTACATTTGAGAAATGAGAGACGTTGTTTGGTCAAGTATTGAAGTTCCTAGTGGTCGAATCTTCTTAAGAGCACGGTACCCTTAAATTTCTTTTATATATATATAAAAAATAATTAACTATGTGTTATAAAAATAATAGTAATAAATTATTAAAATATCTTTAAACTGTTGGTTTTTGAGTAATTTTTGTCTCTCTTTTTCATTTATGTATCTCTTATATTTGATTTCTACTCTTTATTAAAATTTATACTACTAAAATATAATAAAATTAATACAACAACATTTATATACACGTAAACTATGTGATATAGAAGGATAATCTAACTCATCTTGAATCAACAAACTCTAACACCCTATTTATCAACTCAGGTGTTAGAGTTTGTTTTAATTAATGTGTATTTTTTTAGGAGTGACACGATCTTTAAACATAAAAAAAATTGATGCATTTTTTCAACAAGAAATTTTTTGACAAAGTTAAAAATTATAAAATAGATATATTTTATTTGATTGAATTGTGAAAATTGTGAATTGTGAAAATTGAAATTCTAATTTTTTCAACTTGTTTACTATGTATGAATTGTGTGATACTCTAAAAAAAAACTATATGACTTTTAAAAATTTCAATTATAATATTTAAATTTCAATTATAATATTTAAATTTCAATTATAATATTTAAATTTCAATTATAATATTTCAGTTAATACTTATTGCTCCACGGCTCCCCCAAATATTTTGTGTAAGATCCGCCACTAGAAGTAACATGATAGAATTATATGTCCTAATCAATTTATATTTTTGTTCTTCAAGACGCCATTGATTAAATTACAATTTTTAAGAAAGTTGATGATAATGTAAATTTAAGTGATAAATAATTAATATTATATTTTAAAAATTTATTCTTTAAAAGAGATAATTATTTTACCTTTTTCGTCATAATACTTGTTATTTGGTTAAAATATATAAGATGTTAAGAGTATTTTAATTATAAAATAATGCATACACTTGAAAATTTAAAAGAAACCTATAAAATAGAATGAAATAAAATGACGCAGAAAAATAAAACAAATTATGACATAGATCATGGTCTAAAAGACTACTATAGTTCAATTTTTAAAATTGCAACGTTCACAAGTTTCATTTTTTATTTTTATTATTGAAATATTGGCTTAATTAATATTAATTTAATAAAAATAAAAACGAATAATTATACAACTTGTATTGAATCGAGATCGATAAATGATCGTGTTATTTATAAAAATGAGTAACATCACAAATTATTACTTATGAAAAAATATCCGACCATCACTAAAGGTAGTCGAAGTTTAAATACCTACTGCCCTCTAGAAGGTTCATTGAGACTTGAGTCAAAATATGTAATCATCCATGTGACTTTTCATACACAGGCTCCAGTCGCATACTTGTTAATTAGCATTACAAATCCATCAATATATTGTCAATCAAATACAATAAACTAATAATTGATTTTGCTTCCAAAAAGACCGTAAGAGAAACTTGAAATAAAGTTTATACTTTTTTTATTTTGAATAAATATCATTGTTAACTTTGAAAGTGCCACCATATCTTATGGTTTATTTTAGACCACAAAAAATATTCGGTCAGTACTAAAGGTTTGATCTCCAACTATCAACAACACCTTTTAATGATTTTTAAGCACTATATCTAACTTTTCTTTTATTCATTGGGAGTGAAATGAAACTAACGATCAAGATCTAGTACTGATTATCTTTGAATGTTACTTTTGGAATTGATGTTCATTTTTATTCAACCAAACAAACGGGTAAAATAACACCGTTATTAATTACTAGCGAAAATAAACAACAAAAAAGTTTTATAGATCGAACAAATCCTAATTGGATTATTCTTTGAACAATTCCTTACACAGTATATATATATATATTAGACAAAAGATATCATGTGCATGTGCATATAGCTCTAATATGCTGTAAAAGATATGAAATCTAAACGGACTCTAATAAGATAAACAATGTTTAATATTTTCTGCAATATAAACCATAACCTGTATACTCTTCAATACATTTTTCATAAAAACATAAACAAATTCTAATATAAACTACTGTAATTAAAAAAAGTTTAAAACTCAAACGGCCTTAGACATCATTTCTTAAAAATATACGTTAATAGTCATCTTCATCTCTATACCTGAGATGACTTAATGATATTGATTCAATAAAAAATATATATATATCATTTTGAATCAACTTAAGTCAACATTTTATTTATAAGATAAAGTGGATCATGACCGTCGTTCTAGACCAGCTATATAGTGGTCCAAAATAGTACTCGCCTAATACTAATGATATGTTCATGTAAAACTTCCAGATGTACTTTAACCAACCTTCACAGTATGTAAATGTAAGACCATAGGAGACTAGAGTAGAGAGTCATAACATGATAGCAGAGTAGGAGATGCCAAAACTGAAATGGTTTTTCTATTACTTTCCAAACTTCACTTTATTTAACCTTTCCCACAAAACCACTTTGGCCGTTTCCATAACTAATTTACTATGGTTTGACAGATAACAAATTGAACAATGCAGCAGATCTTTTGACACTACAAGCGTGCAGATATCAACTTAGCAAAGGGTGCGCTAGTCAAAATAGATCAACAAACTAACACTTGATGGCATTTATTGCTATTATTCTTAGCTTCAAATACATTGTAATTGTAACATGAGAATGCCATGGAATAGATCAGTTCAACATTGATGATGAATAAAACAATTATCATCAAAGTCTGCATCTTCAGTTCTTTATTGTATTCTATTTCAGTTGCACTAGTCATTCCACATCTCGTGAAACAATATGTATAATCATATCAGAACAATGTGCAGGTATATTAATATACACGTGCTTTAGGAGGGAATGATTCAACCTCATCGTCCAAAGTATTCATGTGTACCGGCCTGTAATCTAAACGGACCTTCTCGTTTTCCCAATATCTGCAAATTAATGCACAAAAGCTTAGCTGACAGATGCAACTTGCAAACAAAAGTATTTTATCATAAAAATCATAACGGTAACAAATCCAACAAATTATAATTATTTCTTTGATGCAAGCTGACCCTACAACCCCTGCACTTAACACAGCCGTGTTCCTTGATTGAAAATTTAATGGGGTACTAACCTA
Organism: Cicer pinnatifidum; assembly: GCA_037974775.1. Lineage (NCBI taxonomy): Eukaryota > Viridiplantae > Streptophyta > Magnoliopsida > Fabales > Fabaceae > Cicer > Cicer pinnatifidum. Next base: position 14,248,648 of record JBBPBR010000007.1, on the reverse strand, counting down.
ACAATATATTGCGCTTGTGTTCAGGAACACAATCAAAATAACAAATAACAGTTACATGTTTTTCAATGTCTCTAGTCAAATTAATTATTAAGCCTTTGCTCTAAGTTCTAACTCTAAGTTTTGTACCTCTATACTGTAGTGAATATGGTGTTTTCAACTCAAAACCATATTTAACACATTTATATGCATAATCTCACCATTTAAACTCAAAATTACATGAAGAGACTTGTCTCTGGCAGGAATGAAAACTACCCAGTGACTGGCGATCTTCAAGCAAGGATTGCTTGAAAGAACCAAATTACAAATTAGGCTTTCAATCATATACTCATTATCACAAACACCAGAGAATGTCTATCATATTATTCCACTAATCCGCCAATAGTTTATTGGCTGCATAGCTGCTTTGTCATTTTAAGGGAGACAAGAGCTATGATGCTCTTAAAATCAAAGGCCTAAGGGAACTAACTCAACTCTACTATTGCATTTACAAATTAATTGAAACACGACTTACCCCAATGTGTGTTTCATCCATTTCTCATCATCTCTTTTCTGAAAATTTAACACAAGGTATTCAGTTAGACAATAAAAAAATTCATTGATATTAATGGCGTGAGTTTACACACAAGACAATAAAATACAGCATACTGACCGTGAAGTCTTCGCGGGCATGAGCACCTCTGCTCTCTTTTCTGGCTTCAGCAGAGTGCATGGTAATGCAGGCATTTATCAAAAGATTTTCCAACTCAATAGTCTCAATCAGGTCAGAATTCCTGGAATTATTAACCAAGAAACTTTCAAAATGAACTAGCATATTTCTTGAAATACTATGAATCAATATAACATTGAGTAAAAAATATTTTACCATATCAAGCTCCGATCCTCCAACTTGACATCATGAAAGCTCTCCCATGCTCCATCAATCAATTGACAACCTGCCACACATCAGATGAGATTCAGAGAGAGAACACACAGAGGTAAAGAAGAAATATTCACCTTGGGAAATAGAGGAAGGGGTAAGAGTATAAAGCATTGTTGATAAAAAAAAATGGATTACCTTCTTCTAATGTTTCTTGTGTGCGGAATACAGCAGCATTGTTTTGCATTATTCGTTGCATATTCAATCTGATTTTTGAGGTTGGCAATGACCCATTTGAATTTCTCAATTTGTCAAGCCAAGAAATTGTCTTCATCCCAGCATCTTTCTCTAAAGGCTTTTGTTTCTCTCCTGCAAAATGGAAAACATGTTTATTTTTATCACCTCATTTCAGTGCACAGTCTATTTTAACAAGTGGGAGTAAATCTTGCCTGGCCTTTGGATTTCTGCAACTCTGTTTGCACAAGCTCTACCAAAGACAACAATGTCCAGAAGTGAATTTGCACCGAGTCTATTGGCACCATGGACTGATGCACAGGCTGTTTCCCCAGCAGCCATTAAACCAGGAACTATGTCATCTGGATTGTCACCTTTAATGGTAACCACCTGAATAAGAAAACTGTATATTAGACTAAAGTGTTCCATTTTTCATGTTTTGTTGGAAGAAATGATGAAATACAACAACAATTCCAAATAACAAGATTGCAACTTCTGTTCTTGCTGCACATGTGACTCAATAAATCCAAACAAGTGTCAACGAGGCCAGAAACAGAAATTAACAATAAAGAAGATCTTGCTATTTGCAATCTGACAAGGTTACAGGTGCATACAGAGCACTCAATGCTAGCTTTCAATATATACAATTTCTAAATGAATTTCCGGTGAAGCAATTTGAGAAATTACATTTGGACTTTAAAGTACACAATAATATTTCTCGATGAAGAATAAAAATATTCACAATAAAATAATGCATTTGCACCAGATTCCCTCAAATAGAAGTAAAATTATACAAATTAGTTACTCATATATGTGTTGGATATTATGCAGCAATGAAAATAAAGTAATGCTACGTGCACAAAATGGTTCACAAAAATATTATAATGACAACTGGGAACCAATCAATTAAATAACTAACAGGTATAAAGTACCAACATGACTCTGATCATCTCATGTTTTCTAGTAAAATTTTACAACGAAGAGAACTTTTTAACACCAAAAGATGCAGAAGAAAACTTAAATCTAATTAAACTTTTAATAAAATTAGTAATAACACCTGAATATATAAATCATAATGGATTTCTTTACATACAATGAAATAGAAAATTATTTTAAGAATATAGAACAGAGAATAATCCAATCCAGTCTAGCACAACCTTTTCAAGGTTAAACAATCGAAGGCTAATATGAATGCGGTGATTAGAAGCACAATCCCAAATAATTATCAAGCTCTCTGGTATATAATCTTTGTCAAATTCCACATGTAAAGAATGCAGAGAGAGCACTAATTTGTAATCGCACAGTGTGACTATTGTACTAAATTTTACATTGGTTTTTTAATCTCCATTTGTTATATTTTTCATCCTTATGCTTCCTTTTTCAATTGGAGGTCTCACTACAAAGTTTAAACAGCTTGTTACAACATCGTACCTCTCCATGATGATTAGTGGGGATACCACCCATGTTATAATGCACAGTTGGTAAAACAGGAATGGGTTCCTTCGTAACATCCACACCAGCAAAAATAGCAGCAGTTTCAGATATACCGGGTAGTCTCTCCTTGAGCACATCTGGGGGTAAGTGATTCAAGTGGAGATAGATGTGATCTTTCATTGGTCCTGCAAACAATTTTCATTATTACTAACTGAATGTCCAACTTGACTGGAAGATAAAAAATAAAATTAAAATTAAAAAAATCAATACAAACAACAGAGAGGTCACGTTTCAGGAATACGTATTTCTAGAAAAAGCATACTTGACGTAGAAATCAATATGCTAAAAAGCTGGTTTCCACTTGAGCAATATTGCAACAGTATGTACAATATAAATATTTTATCAGAACATAAATATATCAATTTAAAGCCAACGTACCTACACCACGGCCTTCCCGAATCTCCATAGTCATTGATCTTGAAACTACATCTCTTGATGCGAGATCCTTCGCAGTAGGAGCATACCGTTCCATAAACCTCTCACCTTCGCTGTTCCTAAGAATTCCACCTTCACCACGAGACCCTACAAGGGGTAAGACAGAAAATGAGAAACAATATATATTGCAGTTTAGTTGGACAAAGTATATGAAAGAATGCAACAAAAAGCAAGCCCATATGTAAACTTAAAAATACCAACCTTCTGTGATAAGGCAACCAGCTCCATATATACCTGTTGGGTGAAATTGCACAAACTCTAAATCCTAGAAAATACATGACAAAGGGAAGTGAGGGACAAAAACTTCACTAAATAGGATATCAGCTTAATATTGAAATTTGCAAGGTGCGGAAGAAACCTCAAGTGGGATTCCAGCACGAGCAACCATGGCATTGCCATCTCCAGTGCATGTATGTGCCGAAGTTGCCGAAAAGTATGCTCTACCATAACCCTAACATAATATATAAGAATGATACTCATATATCCATAAAAAGTTAAGTACCATAAAAAACTCTAATGTCAAAAAAGCAAAAGAAAATTTTGTACCCCAGTAGCCAAAATTGTTGAAGCAGCTTGGAAACGATGTAATGTTCCATCCTCCATATTCAACGCAATTACTCCTTGGCAACTACCTGCATATGGAAAATAAGTGAGCTTTACCATCAACTCCAACATACAAACAACATAATATTTTCTTTTTATTCATCACTGTAAATGTTTGAGAAAGCAATTAGCATCACAAACTGACAACATATTTACATTCAGTAAAGGACAGGTGATGTGATAGATGTGCGGTGATCACAAACATAGTCACAATCTATTATCTTAATTTTATGTAAAAAAGAATGTTAAATTGGCGCGTGATTCCTAAAATTGGCCAATGAAAGTGATATGTGACATTGAACTACAAATAATTTTACTCATAAATTTATTTTCGTCACTGCCTATGTTGCCGTTGGGGTTCTTGTTCAGAATGCAACCAAAGGAGCAAGCATAAAAGGTAAGCAGGAAATCCTACTTTTTTGGATTAGGGGAAACCTAGTGCTAGAACGCTCTTGCTATGGTAGGATTTAAGGATGGGTTGGATCCATTGCACGTCAATTATAGGCAACCTTACCTTGAATTTGCAGGAACAACTATTAAGAAAATGCATGTATCTAATGTTTTACCTTTGCAGAATATTTTATGCAAAACTTTGGTTTCTTTTCTCTAACGTTGCTATTGTTGTTAGTAATTAAACTTGAACCATTAACACAAAATAAAAATAGGTGGATTATGAACTAATACATCAGAATTGGAACAATAGAAGAAACAATTGGAGCTAAAGAATACAAAGAGGATATAAAATCTAATTCGGGGACATAATATTCATCCAACATCATGCAGGAAATTTCTTGTTCAATTAAGAATGCTGAAACCTTGTTCAATTAATTGACTGGAAATTGTTCTAATAAAAAAGCAAACCGTTTTGTGCTGCAACTTACCATCACTGTTCATTAATAGATCCAGCGCAAAGTATTCCACAAAAAACTGGGTATTATGCCTCATAGCCTGGCCATAGAGAGTGTGTAGTAAAGCATGCCCTGTTCGATCGGCAGCACATGCACAACGATATGCCTGACCACCTATAGAAAAGCAACATAAGGAAGCCAAGATCAGAACTCTTGGAGTATAACAGTTAGCATCATAATCAAGCCAAAATCTGCATTTACCTTTTCCAAAGTTCAAGCTTTGACCACCAAATGCTCGCTGGTATATTCTTCCATCGTCAGTTCGGGAAAATGGCAATCCATAATTCTCAAGCTCAATGACTGCTTTCGGTGCCTCCCTACACATATATTGGATGGCATCTTGGTCTCCTGTGAAACACGGAGCTCATACTTTAACATCCACAAAAGAAAAAGCAAAGGCTAAAAGAATATCTACCTAGCACGATTTTCATAATGGCTAACTACTCAACTTCTAACCATATCAAAATTTTAGACATAAGTAAAATAAAATTTTCAGGATTGAGTAATATTATACCTAGCCAATCACTTCCTTTGACAGTGTCGTACATGTGCCACCTCCAGTCATCTTCAGTCATATTTCCCAATGCAGCATTTATACCACCCTATACACAATTTAATTCCCATGCATGAGCACAGCCAGTAAATTCAGGTTTCAAAAGATGTTGGAATCTAATGAATTATGACAACTTGATGCACTTTGGGGCCTCATCAGATAATACTTTATATTTCATGAACTTATTATTCAAGCAGATAAAAACATAAGGGTAAGGAATAAAATGCTGATCGCTCTGCTTCATTATTGTAAAATAATATCCTACAAGCTGAGTTTAAAGTGTCTTTCATCCAAAAAAATATTCAAGTGTCAAACAAAGATAAAGTAATGATGTTAAACCAAACCTAAGACTATGATAATGGGATAAATTACACCACTCAGTCTATTATAACAAACAAATGGGTAGTATCAAAATATAATATGACAAAACATTTCTCCATATATGATAGTCTGATAGATAACAAATTCAAAAGAGTTACTACTAACTGCAATATTCATCAAGTAGAAAATGTCACAACCCCCATTTGCTTGTCCATAAATTTAAATTGTTCAAAGAACAAATAGTCAAATTAGTCCAGAAAAATTTAAAGTCGATCTTATTTGTTTCGGAAAATTCAAAATCACTTCCCATGTCCAATTATGTATAACTCGTCAGTCAAATTTTGTCAGGAATAACTGGAATCAATTCAACAGCTAAATAAACATCCAGGAGTAATTTGATCAAGGAACTACACATTCGATGACCTTGGCCGTAATTTCACTGTTTAGGAACCAATATAACCCCCTAATACAAAAAAGATTTTGCATATTTCATGAACTAATTTCACTATTACTAACTTAACCCTTTGTTGAATAACCAAATACTCGAACTCAAGTGATTAATGAATTTTAGTAAAGGTTGGATCGATCATGAGTACCCAAGTCTGAACTTAACTGAAACAATATTTGGTCGGTCTCTACCTATGTTCTGACTGAACGTCGAATTAACAGGAGCGTACCATATTAAGACCAAAAAAAGTCCTCTGTTGAATAACTTGGACGTATACATAGTAGTGGTTACATCACAGTATAAGCAACCAAAACTCTCAATAACAAAAAAATGACCAACGAAGAAAAAACTTCATAAATCACGACAAATAAATAACAACGAACATATGCATGTGCAATTGCAACGGAAAATCTCATACCTGAGCTGCAACAGTATGCGAACGAGTTGGAAATAGCTTTGTAATGCAAGCAGTATTGAAGCCATGTTCCGAAAGTCCAATAGCAGCTCTCAACCCTGCACCACCAGCACCAACAACAACGGCGTCGTACTTATGATCCACCACATTGTACGACGAGTTTCCACCACTCTGCACCACAACAAACCAAAACAACGTCGTTTCAGTAAAATCACATTAACCTATATCATTAGAAGATTTTTTTTATAAAAAAACGCAAAAATCTTCAAATAGAGCTAAGGTTGAAAATAATTGGTACTGACGGAGAAAAATCTTGAAAAGTGAGATCTAAGTGGTTGAAGATTAGAATTGGATCTCTCTGAAATAGTACGAGACACGAAACGCCACATTTTTGAAACTCTCACACAAACTCTCTTTTCTTTCTCTGATGAGTCTGAAACTCTCTTTTTCGTGTGTCTGTCTCTGCCTTAGTTTTATTCTCTTTAATATTTATTTATTTTCGTGTTTGAATTTTTGACGAATGAAACCGAATGGTCGGAATAAAGGCAGTAAATGTAACGCTAACTCTGTGATCGGAGTAGAAATTGGCCACGTCGAGCTACGCTTTTTTATTAAAATTAATTAATTAATTAGTTAACTTTTATAGTTAAGTAGCTGACTGATTTTCATTTTTGATTTGATTCAACATTTAATGGATTGATGGTGGTTGATTAGGAAGGCAAACAAATTTTAATTGCACTTTTCATTTGCTTATAATCACAAGAAAGAGTAATGTTTTGTCAATAAAAAGCTATGAATGAATGTGACCATGATAGGTGCTGTAGCTTGTAATTAGGCAGCAACGTGGCGAGGCGGGAGTATTTAACTTGTTGTAGAAGCTATGTATGTGGTGCATTTTAAGCCGCGACATAAAATGTGTTTATATGATGTACAAGATTAATTTTAGTTGTAGACAAAAATTAGTTGAAGATAATTTTTCAATTAAATAATTTTTTATTATAAATTTTATTTAATATTTGAATACGTCAAAATTAATTTAATTATATTAAAAGTATAATTGTCTCATCTTCACAATCAATTTAGTTATTCTAAAAGTGTAATTAAACATGTACTTGTGTATAAAAGAGATAGATAGTCCACGTTATCTATCTACTCATCGCATATAAATTTTTCATAGGGCATTTGGAAAATTTCAAGATTGTTCTAGACAAACATTTGCCCCACACCAACAATTAATTCTTTACTAGATATAAACTTTATAACAAAGGAAAAAATGTTCACTTTTCAATTTAACGTTTAATGTTTACTATAAATATTTAATGTTTTTTATTAAGCTAATAATTGTAAAAACTAGATGTTCTAAACTCAGCCGCTATTTAAAGATTATATTTAACAAAGTAATTTTTTGGTGTGAGGCAAATGCTAGTTTCGAGCGGTCGTGAAATGTTCATAAAATCAATAATTCAAGCCATTTTATATAGGGATGTATATGAATCGCAATGCATTAGGTTTGGCCAAAATTGCAACCTGAATAAGGTAGAAAAATTTAGGCTAGATTTGATAAATAAATCATCAAATACAAACTTAGCTCAGATCGGTCATTTTTGAGTTGATTTGAATTGAGTATTGAGTTATTCATATTATTTTTTTAATAAAATATGATTACGAAAGATGTATCGGTATGTTCTTTTCAAGAAATAAGAATGATAAATAAGTTGGTAAAGAATTATGTCTTTAAAAACATTTATGCCCCAACCAATGTTGAGATTAGAGGTACAAACAAATATATTTAGGGTAATAATATTTGTTGTGTTGTTAACTCTCATTTTGTTGATCGTATCTCCAACATTGAATTAGGAGACACCATTGTTATTCAATAATTTTCTCCACCAAATTAGGAAAAAATTGATAAAAAAAAAAACGTGATGAAGCTTCTGACTCAGATTCAGTTGATTTTGGAGAATCATAAATCATTTGAGAGACGCTTCCAATATTTGAGGTTCAATCTACACAATGTCCAAATAAATATAATTCATCATGTCTTTGATTTTAGCTTATGTAATTTAGCTAACATAGATAATCTACAATATAATCATCAATGTGTATTGTTGGTTTCTATAATGATGGAGTGTTAGAGAAGAACAACTATCAAATCTCGATTTGGAAGTCAACTTAAATTTTATTGTTATTGATGAGAATCTATATCTCAAGATTGCTCATGATTTAGAGATACTGCACTATTATTTTAAAAATAGAGATGAAGAAAAGACATCTATTATTAACAATATCATTTTATGAAAGTGGTTTATAAGGCAATAAAAAAGAATATGCAGAAATTAGCTATATTATATAATTTTTGCCTAAGGGCCATTAAATCTACATGATTTGAATAACTTTTTTAGCACTTTTATCTTTATTTTTTTCTTCTTTTCTTGAATTAGATTCATTTGCCCTAATTTTTTTTTCTTTCTTTTTAATAAAATTTTAAATTAAAAAATTACAACAAATAAGAATATCAAAGTTATAAAGTTCCCCAAAAAATACTTGCAAGCATTTATGTACAGGTTACATGGATTTATCTGAGTTGGATCTGGTGTTATCTCATATCCACTTTTGGTAACCGATTTTCTTGTTTTGGAAATTAGGATGACACAACCACCCAACTCGAATTACTTTCTTATATCAATCTAAGTTTAGTTGACTTAACTCATTGGCATCCTCAATTACATGTGTTAAGATCAGGTATTTCAAGTACTTCTTTTTAATTTCGTTTAGTTGGAAATAAGAGTTTGAAAATCAAATAAACAATATGATTAATTAACGACTACTTAGAGATAGGAAAAACAAATTGTACTACAAATATATTAATATTTGTTATGATGAAGTCGCTATAAAAAATTCTCAATGTTTTATACTCTAAAAAAAATTAATTTATATTTAGTCTCTATTATAAAAAGTTTTTCTTAAAAAATTATACGTTTAGTCTTTCATAAAAGTCCCTATAATATCAAAATAGGAACTAATAGTGAATACATTTTTTGAAGGACTAAATTTAAAACGTCAAAATTTTATAAGGGTTAAAAATATATTTAATCCTTTTATGTTTTAATACTTTTTTGTGTTGATAAAAGAGAGAAAAAAAAGTCAACATAATTGCAAAAATTATAATTTTTCTATACATAATTTTTTATTTATTTAAAGGATGATATATGTGGATACTGCTAATACAATTGAATATTTAAAAAGACAAAACTTATACACAGTTCTAACGTGTTTTGATTGTTATTTGATTCAAGTGATATATGCGCCCTAAAATAAATTAGTAGTTAGAGACTCTGTTTTCTATGTCTTTGCAACTCCTTCGTTTATTCTTCCTTACAAGATTTATGCCAAAAAAGACATCGACTAAAAAGAATTGATAATATCGAAAATTCATCGGCAATAATATGATTTATGTGTTTGACTATTTAGATTATAAATAAAGTTAATATGGATAAAATATGAAATGTCAATTAAGGCTAGAAGAAATAATGAACTAATTATAAAGAAATAATAAATGTATCACTAAATTTTTTATGTTCTTAAAAAACTTTGATAAATCTTGATCATAGAACCCAAACAATAATCTTGTATTGCTCGATCTCATGCCTTTAGTGTTTATTCTGTTAAATTTTGATGTGTAGATTAAAGATTCACTCAATAGTCAAAATAATCTATTGCATATTTGGATTAGGATGTTGAAGATTGTACTTTCCGTAGTGGTAAACTGTATCATCTCAACTGTTTTTGTGATCTTATAATTTTGGATGTGTGCACTTATAATAATTTATTAGAAACTCACCACCTTTATTCAATGAATTGAAGTCTTGATTTTATCGTTTTTATTTGTGTTTTGAGATAATGAATGTGTAATTGGAGATGAAGCACTAGAGCGTTGATGAAAAAATATTATAATCGAGGAGGAAAAAAAAGGTTTCAAAAAAGTTTTCTCAAGAAAACATTGAGATGAAAAGAATATAGCAGAATGATTATAATTTGATATCATATTATGATTATTGATTTAAATTATTGATAAGAAAAAAATGGATAAAGGTAAATTGAATGATATGGTAAAATGAGAGAATAAATAACATCAATGGTTACATATACTTATATAATCAATTAGATAAATAACTAAATAATATAAAATAACTAGCTTGCTAGTATAACTAATTAACCAATTTAAATACCTAACCAACAAAGATATTTAACATATTAAAATATTTAATTATTATCTTTGAGCTTCACCCTCACTTGGTTGAATCACCACAAAGCAACTATGACCAACCTATCGGAGAACCAGAGACATGACCACAACCTTGTTAGAGTGAAGCAACCAAAACTTGATAAATTAACATGACAGTTGGGTTTGAAGCAATTAGATTCGCTCAATATCATGGTGCATGTTAAAGACGATAAAATTTTATTTAAATAGTAGTGAATTGTTTTTGCAAGAAATGAAAGATAAGAGCTTGACAATTTGTTACTCTATTTTAAGCTTTATGGACACTTATTTTTTGTGAACTTTTTTTTAGTTTTTTCATTGAGAGAGAGGGAGAGGAGAGATAAAAGGGAAAATAATTTGGCCGCTCAGTGTTTTTAGTTCATGTAACAAATGATAACTGACTTAACTACACTAACTTTTTAAGATGTGACATGGACTAAAGAATACACATGTCATGATTTAATTAGATAACAAAACCAACTTGACCTATGCAATTGTACGTGAGTATTACCCTATTTAAAAACCCACTAAATACTTATTTAGAAGACATCTACACGTATATGAATAGGGCATAGATATCATTTTTATCCAACGAAACGCATAACAAATGACTACTATATATATTTGTGGATACTCATTGTCATTCATGTGTCTAGTTATTGCTTCCACCAAAAAGAAGTATGCTTATTGCTAATTTATAGAAATTGTCTTTGATATCAAGTATATCCATATTTTTTTGTCGAGCATCTTCATGTTTCTGATGCTTATTGCAAATGTATATAAATTACATTTTATCTCAAATATATTCATGTTTTCTTGTCGAGTATCTGCAGTTTTTCGACAATTAGAGGCTTATCTAGAATTTGAAAACTTCACATAAAGTTAAAGAACATTCTTTGGAGGTTTAATCAAGGCATGCATTCAAATAGGATTTGCATTTAGTGTAAATGAAACCATTTCCATTCATTTTGTCTCTTCTTTGATCATGCTTTAGAGGGTAACTTGCACTTTTTATTTTATTGCTCACTTAGTGGGTTATATTGGAGGGAGTGTGACGTACGACACATTATTTAGCCACGGTGAAACTCTCTCTTATTTGCTCTGAAATGATTTTTTCTACTTTAAGTAGGACTGTACATGGATAAGATCAACTCGCACAAATTGACTCGATCCAACCCATGCAACTCAAACCCAACTGGGTGACTGGATAAAACCAATTTTATTTTTTAGGCTCCCAAAACTTTTGGGTTAGGTATCGGGTTCAGTGAGTCTAAACATGTAAAACCTAAACCATATATTTCATATAATGTATCATTTTCCTCTAAGAAAACCTGGTAATATATTTTCTATGATATGCTTAGATCTACATGTTCGATCATGCCACTATTGTTTTCTCTGCATAACATATGAGCTCTACATAGAAGAACCAAGTGGGGTGACACTCATTTTTCTATAACTCACTCCCTAAATTAAAACTCAAAATAATGAAACATAATATTGATTATGCATACTCTCTATGACTAGAATGGATTTCATAAAAGATTAAAATGCTGTTGTTTTGATGCACGTTGTAACCATCCAAGTTCACTTATCAAATTCCGAAAAAGAAAGTTGAAACAATTTTAAGCATGTATCGATATTTATCATTTCATTCAATAGAAAAACGGGTTTCGTGTCAAAACAAAACTAAATATTGATTATCCATGCTTGTGTAAAACAAATAATGCCTTTACTTTTCTTTATTTTGACCTTTTTGTTTTTAACTTCTTAGCTATTCTAATGTTTCTTTTCTTACACTATTTGGTCGATACTCCATTGAAGTGATCTAGAGTGAACCGAGAATGAGGGTTAGATTAATAGGATAACATTTTGTCTCTACGTTGGTGAGAGCGTTACCTGCAAATATGTGGATGCTAAAGTCATTGTAATATTTAGTGAGAGTAGAGGCTCATGCTAGAATGTTTGTACCTTGGTTTTGTATGGATGATGTTATGTATAGTGTGATGTCAAGTTTAACCGACAAAGTAGCGTATGCATCCTTAGCGGATGTTGTGCCACAATTCCTTCCTCATGTTTCCTATCACCTATTACGATTAAGGTCAACTAAAGAGGGTATATCTCCAATGGCATTAAAGCATATGATATTTGGGTCTTCAAATGTTATTATTATTGATTTGGGTCATGGCCCAACCAAAAGTCGTTACCCCAGATTTTTGTTCCATATAATGGAGTAATGACTTTTTTGTCGAGTTTGTTATTCGACTATTTTTTTTGATAAGGGAGGTCAGACTTTGTCGACCTCCTTTTTCTTCAAACTTCAAGTGTTTTCTTTTGAGAATCTTGTAGATGATCCTTGTACTCAAATAATTGGTATATGAAGCACGCATCTCTTATATCTTTATTCCTGAATAAATTCTTCCTTGGTTGATCTTCTTGGAATTTAGCTATTTAGATATATACATTGTTGTTCTTTGAAGAGTGGGTCCTATATGCATAGCTACTCAAATACATTGTGACTTTAACAGTAACATATAGTTGCATTGTTTCAAAGTGCTCTCAGAGTCATTGAATTGATTTGTCTCTTGAGTTTCCCTTTTGTTTTCAAATCATATAAATACAAAACTTTTACTTTTTGATACTTTTTGGCATTTTTCTTCATCTATGAGGTTTCCATGTGTAGTTGGCATTCTTCTTGTTTGTGAGATCGTTTGAAGGTCTTAGTCATCATCTTTGCTTTCAAATTCTAATCATATTCATATTGGTAAGCTTCCTCATTTTCTTGATAGACTCATAATTTATCTTTTCATTTCTAAGTTTACCCATTTTTGGTTTATTTGTCTTCATGGCTAAGGCGGTGGCCATGGTTGCTTTCACGATGGTTGGACCATTTTCGTTATCTTGGGGAGATTAGGAGTCTAGTTTAGTAATTAGTTTTACGAGGTGTTTCTGTAACTTGTAGCCTTGTTTTTCTTTCTGTCACAATGATCATCAAACAACACTTTGTTGTCTTATTTTCTGGCATAATGGTTGTTAGAGACAAGTCATTTAATCATTCCACTTAAATGGATATGGAAGGGTTAATTTGATGGTCTCGAATTTACTTTTCTTCATTTGCTTTTTAAGTCATCGTGGTAAAAAAGAAATATGTAACATGTATTTCATATTAAAATATATAGTATGTAAAATATATATATCTAACGAAAATAATATTTTTATGTGAATGTTAGAGAAAATATTTTATATTATTACTGAGTAATAATAAGTCAGTAAATATACATAATTGAGTGTTATAAAAGTGAATACAATAGATGTATATATGTGTATACACAATATTAACAAAATACAATTATAACTAACTTAGCTAATGTTTTGGACTCAACTCCATTCCACCAAGAGCCTCTTATTGGGCCTTAGCCTTAGCCAAATCCACCAAAGACATTAAATTACTTGCGCTTATAGGTAGAGCTGTCCAAAAAAGTCACCAAATACTAAGTCCTTTAATTTATTTTTTTTTTAATTAAACCTTTAATATTAGACCTCTTATCAAAATGATCTTTTTAGAATCTCAGCCCATTATTTTATGCGGCGGGGTTTATAGGCCTCCAATATTTTTATAATTTTGAGATTTTTGTTTGAAAAATTTTTAAAATTTATTTTTTTCAAAAAAGTATAAAAAAATTAAAAAATATTTTTTTTCTCAAAAAATTGTGAGAAAAATAAATAAAAAATTCTCGAAAAAAATCAATTTTTTTTCTCGAATAAAAAAAAAATTGAAAAAAAATTGTAAATAATTTTTTATTAAAAAAATCAAAAAAAATTTATGTGTTAAAAAATCGAAAAAAATTTAAACGTGGGTCTATAGGTCCACAAAATTTTAGAGGGCTTTCTTTTTGGAGTCTTTTAAATTATAAAATTTTTTGACTCTTTCAACATGTAGACTGAGGCTAATAATTAGAGAGCTTATCAAATTGATAGTCCTACAGATAGGTGCCAAACATAGGCTTAAGTGCAGAGTTCATCCATTCACTAGACATCACACCATAATCCACTTTTTGCTCCAAATAACCTTAAACGACCTAATCACCTCCATGCCACTCCTCCCTTGTTTTATAAAGAGTTACACATTCATAAACAAAAGATATATTCATTCATTATCTTTCACTTCTTTCATCTTTGATTGACTTTAATATCAAAATGCTTACTGATGCCACTATTAAATGATTTTGTTTAAAATCAATAACGTCTCAATAATATTAAATTAAATGATTTTATTATTGATCGAAAAAATTAAACAAAATCATTTCCAATAAGTTAGTAAATGATTTTGCATCTTAAAAAACCTAAAAATATAAATTTAAATAAAGTATGGTAGGTTTATTAGAATATATTTATCAAATTCAAAATGTGTCATTTTTAAATTTTGCCTTATACGTCAAAATATATAAATTCAAAATATTTAATATTTATTTTATCATTTAACTATTAAAATATATATTTAAATTATTTAATTTTAATAGGACGATTATTTAATTTTAATTGCTGTCAACGAACAAAAAGAACCTAAGTGTCGTCTTTTCAACTCTTCATCCCAATCCGATTTTCATTTCTTTCTACATTTTCTCTTGAATTCCGAATCAAATTTTAAAAATCATGTTTTTGAGTTCCGAATCAAATTATGAAATAAAATTGATTGTTTTATGCTACCGATCTTGTTAACTATAAAATTTAATTTAACGTGATTTTGATTATTGACTGAAGCATGTCACTAATGGGATTCATGAAGATTTGAGAAGAAAGATTAGTTGGATCCCATTATGATAGTAGAATAAATTTGGGTCATCAAATTGTCTCTTGTGCAAATCATTAGGATCTACCTCAATTCTTGAATGATAAATAGGAGACAATTTTATTTTATATATATATATATATATATATATATATATATATATATATATATATATATATATATATATATATATATAATACCAAAAAAGTTATTTTCAACTTGCTTAAATTCGATGCCTTAGGAAAATCTAATCAAAGTAGCATATCAAACTCTACTTGTCACTTGCATTAAATCCTCTGATACAAAAAATATAAGAACTCTTATTATTTATGGTACGAAGAGAGGGATTTAGATGGATTTTTGTTCGAATTAATATAAATTAAACATTGGCTAAGCTTTGGACTTTGATGGATAAGCCTTTAGGAAAATCGACAAAAGGGAAAACAACAGGTTGGTCATTAACATTGACTAGCTCCCAAGTGTAATTGAGGATGATATGGTGAATGAAAATAGCCATTTCAAGTTTTGCTAACTCCATTCCTGCACATAACCTTGGTCCTCCTCCAAATGGCATAAAACTATTGTTTATGTTCGTCCAATTTTCATTTTTACTCTTCTCCTACAATTTATAAATAATATAAAATTGATTTGATGACTGAAATAAAAAGAATTACAAAACTCAATGATAAAAGAAATTTAGAGTAAAATCAAAACTGTTTGTATAATACTAACATTCTAACATTAATTAAACAAATAAAAATATTGATGAAAAATATTTTAATGATGTAGATAACTTATGGGCTTTTATTGGGCCTTTACATTATAAACTAGACAACAAAAATAGGCTCAAGAACCAAAGATACATGGAGGCTATTTTTCACCTCACATTTTTCTAAAAGATATTTTTTAATAATATAATTTATTTAAAAGTTTCCAAAATGTAAAAAATTTAATATATTTTTTTTTATATGATACATTTTAAGTTATCTGATGATGGAAAATATTTCTCCCATGGTATATTTTTCACTGATGAACTGAAAAATATTTATTGATGAAATAATAAATTGTAATAATTAATAGATAATTGATATTTAAGATCATAATAAAAGAAACATATTTATATATTTAAATAGTATTATAAAATGGTAAAATTTTAATTTTTTTTATATATAAAACTTAGCATATTTAATTAATCTACACAAACAATATTCTTAAAAATGAACTTTGAATAAATATATATAGAATAATAATCGGATAAAGTACATCCCATAATATTAATTTTAATATCCAGAATTATAATATTTATTTTGATATAAATTATGTTTTTACGAAATTTTTATATAAAGATCTTGGTACGTCCACTTTTCCCTCTGTGCATTTTGTAATATAATTCCAAAAGGTAATGTTTATTTATTTTGATAAATAAACCTGAGAAAAGGAAAAGGACAAGCACAAACGCACGTGCATGTGAGAGGCCCACATACAGACAGCAGGTAGTATTTAATTGAACTGGATGACAGGGCCCTGCCCACACGTGCACAAAAATGGGTCATTAACATCATCATCGCATCAAGTGGGACCCTCTTTTTACGATATCCTTCTACGCCGATTACGACAGTTCATCTATAACATTTTTTAAGTTTCGCCTTAATTGCATTTCTTATTCATTTACTTTAATAAATTATGAAAATGATTTATCTAATTTAAAATTAAATTACTTTAATTTTTTTACCAATTTTTAATTAAAATATAATAAAGTAATATTTTGTTTTAATCAAATATAATGTATTTTAACCAACTTAACATATAATATAATATTGAACAATTAATATATATAAATTTAAAAAAATATAATTTTTATCTTTTAAAATTATTTATCTTTATAGTTTTTTTTAATATATTAGATCATTCCACAATAATAAATTACGAAATTTCAAAAAAATATAAATAAGAGATTACTATTAGGATCTAAATATCCAAGAACATTTCTGTAAATTGAAAAAAACAAGGGGTTACAATAATTTTTGTTTTATGTTTCATTCTACGTAAGAATTTTTGTCAGCGGCTTTATCAAAGCTGTACGGCATGTCTACCTCAGGTAGGGGTCTAATTCTTAAGCGGCAGCTGAAGGTGCTAAGACCCACAGGATTATATCCAAATCATAATAATTCATAAAATATAAAATTTGATATTAGGATATAAATATATATTATAATATTTAATTAAGAATAAAATTATTTTTATTATATTTATACGATATAATATATATGTTTCATTTTATATTATATATAATTTATAATATAATTATAATAATAATACTCTTTTTTATTCTATTTGTGAAAGATAAGAGTAATTTGTTGAATATTTTTTTTCATAAAATAGTATAAAAAGTATATTTAATATATATTTTAAAAGTATATTAATTATTTAATAAAAATATGTGTGTTAGGTATTAAAATTGTTTTTATAAATTCTATTTTATCATGATTTTGACTTTTTGTTGATTTTTTTAAGAAAAAAAAAATTCTGGAGTCAAAAAGAAAAATAACTCTTATTTTTTAATTTAAATATATTTAGAAAAAAAAGTTAAAGTTCACCTTCAATATTTTAACTTTTTTAACTGCAATTTTTTATTTAGATTCTAGATTTAATTTATATATAGATAGTGTCAGGTTTTAACATATATATTCAATTTAATGAATGTAGGTTTTTGTGGTGGTTATTGTAAAAAAATTAATATCATCATTTTTGGATTTGTTTTAACTCTTTGATTTATGAGAAATATCTCTTAATAATTCAGAGTTAATAATTCAGAGTTCGATTAGAAGATAAATAAAAATTAATTAATAATTATTTTAATTAGAATTTTAATTTAAATTTTTTCGTATAATTTATTTTTACATAAAAATATATTAACAACTCAAATCCAATTATTAGGTTTAGATTTTTTTTAATTAATTTTCTAAAAATTTAATTACAGTTTTAATCTCATATTTTTAACAATTCACAAAATCAGTTTTTCTATTTTAAAATATAACAATTTTATTCCTTCTATTTTTAACAATTTCAAAAATTTATCTTCTATTTCAAAATTAATTAGTTTTGATTATTTTATAAATTTTTAAACTAAAATATAATAATTTAATGTATCGTAAATAATATATTATTTAATTCGATGATATAAGAAATTCAACTAAGTTTTTGTCACATTCAACGGCCCACACCTTTAAGAAGGCAGTAAAAAACACTGATTCAAAGTAGTTTGGTGATGGGGACCTCTATTTAATTAGTGCTTAATGATTAAATTGTTTTCCTTCTGTCTAACAAATTTTATAAACCTTGTCTTTATAAAAAGATGGAAAATAATGATAATGATATTAAGTAAAAGTAAGTGATCACTCACTTGCCATCTCCAAGGATTGAATTGATGAGGTTGGTCAAAAACTGAAGGATCCAAATGTGCCGCTGAAATCACTGGAAGAACTTTCCATCCACATGGAATGTCATAACCTAATTTCAAAACACAACAACACATTTTTCCCTTTTACCATAACACCTTAACAAACCTTTCCTTCTTTCTTTTTCTTCTTTCCATAATAGAAAATTTATTATAAATAGCTATTTATTTACTTACCTTTGTACCGAACATCTTTGATAGCCTTCCTATGAAGAAACCTCACAACATTTCCTAGTCTTAGTGTTTCATTCACAACCTTTTCAAATAAACAACAAATTTTTCATTCATTAGTACGTACCATTTTTTTTAAATAATATTACTTAAATAAGTAATATTAGTTAATAGATGAGTCCAAAAAAATATTATTTTATGAAAAAGTTAAAAGAGACACAAATTAGAGTATAGTAAAATAAATTCTAATTTGTTTATCAATTTTAATTATTTTATATATACGTGACTTACACAACGAGTAAATTCCATTCTTTTATAGTCATCCCAAGTTAATTCAACCTCCCCTGCTTTCTTCTTGGATCTAGCTATTTCTCTGTGCTCTTCCTATTATTGTCAAAAAATAAAAATAAAATAAAATAATTAGTAGAATCAAAAGTTTTGATTAGTATTTTTTTTTCTTTTTGAGTTAATACATGTTACTTAGAAGAATATTCCACGTGTCATTGTGGCACTAGCTTACCTTTAATTGTTGTATAGCTCGAGGACAACTAGGCAAAAAATAAATAGCTAGAGATATAGCAACAGATGATGTTTCATGGCCAGCAAAAAGCATACTCAGAATCAAGTCAAGAATTTGCTCATTTGAAAGATTTGAATGCTTTAGAACCCAATTTAGAAGATCATTTTCTTCAAACTCTTTTTTTTCTTCTTGGCTATTCTTCATCCTTTCTTCCATTTTCCTCTCTATGAACTTCAATATTGTGTTCCTAGACTGTAAAACATATAATACAATAGAATTATTATTTACTAGATAAATAAGTATAAATAAGATCTCTAAATTATTTTACATAAGTAATTTAATAAATAGTTTATGAATTTCAGTTAAAAGTAAATAGATAATTAAATTCAAATGTTAATTAAAAAGTCATTATTAATTGAATATTAATTATTTTACGATTTTTCTTTTTGGGTGTTAGATTATTATTTACTAGATAAATAAGTTTAAATAAGATCTCTAAATTATTTTACATAAGTTATTTAGTAAATAGTTTATGAATTTCAGTTAAAAGTAAATAGATAGTTAAATTCGAACGTTAATTAAAAAGTCGTTATTAATTGAATATTAATTATTTACGGTTTTTCTTTTTGGGTCTTAGATTATTATTATTAATATTACCTTTAGTGCCTTGTTGTATGGAGTTCCTGGCAAATTCAAAGGAGCAGATACGACACCATCCATGAAACAGAGATACTCTTTTTTCAATTGTTCTGTTTCATGATTCTCTGGATCCAAACTCATGATTTGTTTCGCCATCAAATTGAAGGTGAACTGCCATGCATTTAACATAGACATAAAAATTATATTTTATTTAAATTCTCATAATAATAATAATAATAATAATAATAACTTCTAATTCTCATAAATTTTTATTCTTTGATAAATATTTAATGAGAAATATTTATTTAAAAGATATTTAATAAGAAATTTATTAATTAGAAGTTGCATTTTCCATTTTCTTTTTAAATTTAAAATTTATTCTTTTAAAAGTAAAAATTTAATATTTGGATATTTTAACAAAATGAAAGTAGTACTACCTTTTTTGCTTCAGCTTGAGCTGAGAATGTAGAGTTATGTTTCCAAGAGCTTAGAACAAAAAGGGTTTGTTTCTCCATGTCTTGCAAAAAATGTGATTTGAGTCTAGGATAGCTCATAAAGTTAACTGCAATATTCCTCATGTCCCTATGCATGTCGCCTAATACAACCAACATTGACCATTTCCCAAGTATTCCACTAATGCTTTCAGGATAGCTACACTCAAACAATTTTCCATCGTTTTGTAGTATGAATCTATTCAATTCTGCATCTGCTGATACTATAGCTGGCCCTCCAAACAATTTTGACTTATAAATTGTACCATACCTACACATATAGGACAAGTTTTAATTATTTTTCTTCATGAAACATAAAATGGGGGGTGCAGATATCAATTAATTAATTAATTAAACTTGTACCTTGCTATGTGATTCTCCATAAATTCTCCTAGTGTGATGGCAGAGAAAGGCTTCAAATAACCAAAGGTTTCTCCAATAAAGGGCCACCCCATTTTGCCAGGGGGAAGATTATACCTTGTTTTCTTTCTTATGATGAAAATGAAGATTATAATGAGAGGAAGAATGAAAGAAAGAAAATACAAAATCAAATACTGTGAGTAAGACATGGTGCTAGCTAGATGATTATATTTTTTATTATTTGTTTTGATTTTTCACTCAAAAGAAACTTGTTGCATGTGAAGTTTTCTAAAAGATGAGAAAAACCGAAGTGTTTTTATTTTTTTTAATGGAAGGAGACAGTGAAATTATGAAGCCAATAGGGGGCTTTTATAAGCTTCCATTCTGTCTCTAAGCAATAAAAGATTCAGCAGAAAGTAGAACACAATTTGGCTTTAACACTTTCTGTTTTTGCTCAATTTGCGTTACACTTTCGAAAAAACATGCTCTATCACTTAAATCCATATTTTTATTTTTATTTACTAAAATGAAAGTAATTCATATTGATTTTTTTTTTTTGACTAAAATGAGTAATCCAAATTTATTAAGTCAGCATCCTTTGAGTGTTTTTTTCTTTTTAAAATTTCATGACGGCACGCATCATATTATATTTAGTGTTAAAATTAAAAACACGGTCAAACTAATTCTAAAAGCAAGATAACTCTCATTAATAGACTTTCCAATTAGTTCCCTCATGTACATCCAATTTCAGCCAATTTCCACATTTTTTTTCCAATTACAATTCAAAATAAATAATAATGATAATAATAACAACAAAAATTAAAATATACTCATTTAGAAAATTCTTAAATAGTAATTTATTATTCAAATTCTCAAAATTAAAATGGTCAAATGAAATATATAATTTTTTAAAATAAAATAAAATTTTATCCATTATTATATATTATAAAAAGAAAAGGTTCAAATTCAAAAAAAATCAATTAATTTTTTTTCCATGTATATCTTTTTATTTTAAAAAAATTTAAAAAAAGGAGGATATATATTAAAAAAACAACACATCATGCATCCAAATTTATAGTAATTTCCAATTTTTATTTTTTTTTTATTTTATTTAAAATAAATTATCAAAATTTAAATAAATGATTAAAATTATATAAGTCGAATTAAGATTGTATTAAATAAGGATAAGATCACCATACCATAATTGAAATTGTGTCAAATAAACATAAGATCACCATACCATTATGAAATGAGTATTCTACCTGCACACGCACATTTAAACCTCTCACCCCCTCAATCAACGTAAAAATATAATTTTGCCCTTTATAAAATCTTTAACTTTTCTAACTTCTTTATTTTTCACTTACTTTTTTTAAAATATTCGAAAGTTTTCAAAATTTTAAAATGCCAATTTATAGAATTTTTGAAATTTTTGAAAAATTCCAAACTTCCGAAATAAAAAACTCTAGAATCTTCGAAACTTTCAAACAATTCAAAACTTTTGAAATAGGAAAATTTCGAAACTTTCCAAATTTTTGAAATCTAATCCTTATTTCAAAAATTTGAAAATTATGAAACTTTCAATTTTAAAACTTATTACAAATTGTTAAAAGGATAAAATTGTATTCTCATGTGTCTTGAGGGGGTGAGAGGTAGAGGAGGAAATAGGTCACGTCAGGTCAGATTTTGAAAGGTATAAGTCTGGCCTGCGATTGATTTTTTAAGCCTAAGTCTGGCATACGACCTATCATAGGTTTTTTTTTTTTTTTTTTTTTTTTTTTTTTTTTTTTTCCGGCTTAGCCTGACCTTTTTAAAAGTCTGGCCTGGCCTGGAATCCTATTTAAAAACATTATTCATATTAAATAGGGATGGCAACGGGGCGGGGCGGGGACGGTTTTAAGCATTACCAACCCCGCACCCGCAACTCCAATACCGCACCCGCACCCGTCGGGGGTGATTTTTTAACATCCACCCCCGCACCCAACCAGGACGGGTTTCCCCGCCCCGCACCCGTCGGGGGTGATGTATTCATCAACAATGAATTTTTTTATTCATAGCATAAAAAATGAATAATTTGATTAAATAATAACATTCAACATAACTTCTAAAATTACAATAATGAAAATAATAAAATCACAATATCTTTAAATTTGTTTAAGTTTGCTACAAGTCATAATATTTTGATCAACAAAAGTTCAATTCGAACAAAAGTTCTAAATATTCAAAGTTCAAACGAACTAATCAATCAAAACAGTAAAAAGTTCCAAATCATCAAAACAAAAAGGTTCTAAATAAGCATTTTCTAACGATCATCTTCATCTTGAAGACGGGAATTGGAAAGTGAAGTAACACCACTGCTCAACAATTCACCTATATTAAAAAATAAAAGTTAAATATTAACATTTAACATGACAAATTTAAATCAAACAATGTAGAGAATAGAATACCTTCATCGTCAGACTCTATTTCATTGAGTAAAATAGCATTTTCATTATCCACTTTAGAATTTGAATCACCTATCAATATCAACATAGTACAATATAAACAACAATAATTTAAGATATACAAAATTATTAGCTATTTCAAATATATTAAAATTTAAATGAATAATTTAAAACAAATACCAGTCTTCTCAGCACTCCATAACCAACTTCTAGCACACATCAAGGCCTCTAAAGTAGTTCAATGAAGCCGGCTTCGATGAGGGCTTAAGATATGTCCGCCGGTACTGAATGCAGATTCAGAAGCTACAGTAGAAACAGGAATTGCCAATACATCCTTTGCAATGGTTTGAAGTGTTGGATACTTAACACCATTCAACTTCCACCACAACAAAATATCAAAATTAGGACTTCTTGGCAAAACTTCCTCCTCTAAATAAACATCCAACTCTGTTTTGACAAACGAAGTTCTAGCTTTTTTTTTTCTTCTGACATACAAATCATAGTCTTCTAAACCATCATCCTCAACATTACTAAAGTGGACATCCAACATTTGAGAATCACTACTAGAACCATTATTCATTTTCAATTGATATTCATAAAGCAAATCATAACACAACTGTTGAATCGACTTAACTTTGTCATTAGCATCATTCCCGTACAACTTAACATAATAATATTCAAGCAACTCTATTTTGTACCTAGGATCCAAAACAACAGCAACTCCCATTATTTCATGAACCACATTCCAATATTTTTCAAATTTTCCCAACATATTCTCTGCCATTTTTTTTTATCAATGCATCAGAGGATTTAATCCACTCATTTATTGCAATTTTGATCATACAAATCTTAGGAAAATATTGATTGGAAGTTGGATAATTAGTACTAGAGAACACTTCAGTGATAGAATTGAACAATTTCAATTTGCCACAAATATCTTTTGCAAATTTCCAATGTAAACTTGTAGGCAAACAAGTGTATTGGGATTCACGTTGTCTTAATCGACTAAATACATCTTCATACAAAATGGCAACATCAAGCATCTTGTAAGTTGAATTCCATCTAGTCGGACAATCTAAAACCAAATTCTTAGTGCAAGAGATTCGTAATTGTTTGGCAGTCTCCTCAAACTTTTCCTTCCTTTTAGGTGTTGCAGTCCAATATGCAACACTATCTCGAATCCTCTCCACTCCATCTTTCACAACTTCTAACCCATCTTTTACTATCAAATTAAGTATGTGCGCGCAACAACGCATGTGAAGTAAGTCCCCATCCTTTAACAATGTATTCAATTAAAACTTATCCTTAAGTTTTTCAATCATTGCATCATTAGTGCTACAATTATCTAAAGTGATATTGGACAATTTTGTATCAATATTCCAACCCATCAAACATTCAACCAATGCATTACAAAGTCTTTCACTTGTATGAGGGGCAGGAACATAAATAAACCTAATATAAGAAAATTCATATTCAATGACTGAAATAAATAATATTCAATCAAACTAGTATTATAAGAAATTATAATTACCTCAAAATTTGACTTTGTAGATCCCAATTTTCATCAATGTAATGAGCAGTAACAGCCATATACTCTTTTTTTTTATTGCTCGCAGTCCACATGTCAGAAGTAATGGCCACTCTTTGTGGAAGAGTTTCTAACATCTTCAAAATTATGGTTTTCTCAACTTCATACACTCTGAATATCTCTTTTTTTTTTTTTATAGTATTTCTACAAGAAACTTGAAATAATGGTTGGAGAGAGGCTGAGTATCTCCTAAAACCAATATGCTCCACTATTGAAAGTGGATATTCATGCAAAATAATTGCATGTGCAAGCTCTTTCCTAGCATTTTCAGCATCATAAATTCCAGTCTCCAACTCCTTTTTACCTTGCAAGACCTTAACGGTAAGAAATGTTTGTCCGTTATTATGTTTCATGGTAGACAAACGTGGAGTACATATTTTCATATGTCCGCGCAAGTGTGAGGTCCCGTCTCTTGCTCTCCCACCAAGCAATTTCTTGCAATAATTACATTTAGCTTTTTCTTTTCCATCAACTTTGACCTTTGTAAAATGATCCCATACAATACTTTTAAGTCTATTGTTACGATCTTCAGGTATTTCATCTGTCATATTATCATTTGTCTCATCGTGTGGTGTTTGCACAGTTTCATTTGGTGTAGAAACATTAACTAACGGATTACAACTTTCATTCATAATTGGTTGATGTGAACTTTCTTCTGAAGTAAGTTGACATGGTAGTGGTTGAGATGATGTGCCTTCAATTTCCATTTATATATTCTGTAAAGTTGCACATAAAAACAAATTAAATTCATAAATAAGTTATACACTCACTCACACACATATATATTTCTTAAAATTATTTCTATTAGTATGGCCACTGTGTGAATGTCTCCACAAACTAAGAGCCAAAACTGTCAAGCCAGCAATTCCAGCTAAAATCTGTCATAGAATAAAAAGCTGCAAGTCAATATGCTTTGTTATAATGTAACCCGGCTATAAATCCCCCTACAAGAGGTCTATAAGAACAAACCTTTGCTTCTCTGCCACAGTTTGTTCGAGTAGATTGTAATACTGATTTCAGGTATTTAAAATGAGAAGACTTGGGCATAAGAATCACCACAGTATACTGTTTTTGTAGTGCCAACTGTGCAGTTGATGGCGTTACGGATGATTTAACTTTTAACCTCCCTTCTTCTTGAATCTGCAGTAAGTTAGTTGCAAAGTAAATATGATTCTATAACCTATGCTGCCATCATAATTAGCAATGGCAACACACAAACAGATCATTTAATAATATATAAAAAGTTTATATTTGGACTCAGCAGATATAAGTTTGACTTTCTAATAAAGATCATGAATAGAAAAACTGAACGGTTATCTGCATTAGATCACAACTTGCAAAAAAAACATCTCAATGCCACATCAATTGTCAAATCAAGATAGATTGTTAGCATATAGGAAAAATATCATATTATATCTTCACAGTAATTTTGAGTAACTTAAATTATGTCTTATGATTGATTTTCAAAATAATTTATAGGTAAGAAATTTAGTTTATTAAATAACACTTAACTGGATATGCCTTACCAATGACGAAATTTGAAGGTTATTTAATAACATAGAACTTTCTTAATGCATTTGCTACTGAATATATAATACTATTTTGCTACTGTTTTGCTACTAACAAGGAAAAGTTGTTGTAAGTTACTAGCGTGCCGGCTGCAATGGATGGATCAAATCCTAATATGTGATCGCGTTTCTTCACTTTACTTATACCCCTCTTAAATCAATTCAAATAAACTAACACAATAAAGAATCAATATTCCTTTCCAATTAACATCAATTCTTAATTCTGAATTAGTCTTCCTTCCAATTAATTCACACTTGCCCACCAAACGTGCTTCACTCTAAAATCCAACTGTATTAATTACTTATATTATTTTAATTACACAATTACATTATAGAACCTTAAAATTGAAGGATTAAGTGCACTTTACAAAGAGATTGCAGGAAAACGGCGCACAGAGAGAGGATGAAAACGAACCTTAAGGAGGGAGGATGAAGACGAACCTTAAGGAGGGAGGATGAAGACGGCGCAGAGGTGACGAACCTTAAGGAGGGAGGATGAAGACGGCGCAGAGGTGACACACCAAGGATGACGAAGACGGCGCACGGAGAGGAGGGATGACGGCTGGGACAGAAAAAGAAGGAAGATTGATAAAATTAGGGTTTTGTTACTATTTTAAGAGATATAAGGGTATTTAAGTAATTGTATTTATGTCGGGTGGATGCGGGTGCAGGTGTGGGGCGGATTTGATGAAACCCGCACCCGCACCCGCCCGTAACTTTGAAAAACGGGGAAAACCCGCACCCGCACCCATTAAAAACGGTTTTTCTCCGTTAAATACGGGGCGGATGCGGGGCGGTTCGGGTGGGTGCGGGCTGAAATGCCATGCCTAATATTAAAATTTGAATGTTCTACTCATACCACATGATGCTATCCACGTACCAATATCAATCTACATATTTATATATATTAAACAAAAAAAAAATTAACAAAATAATTTAAAAAAAATCTCAAACAAACATCATTTAAACCCTAAAAAATAATTTTTGGTTTCAAAGAATAGATTTTTTTTTCTGAAACACACGAACCAATTATTATCTCTGAAACAAATATGGAACAACTACATGATATGAAATTGCTACCGAATATAGAATTACTACTGAGTGATTGTCTAATTGATATAATTTAAAATAAGAAATAATATTATTAATATAATAATAAAAAAATAACATTAATAAATAATAAAATATATATAGACCGGTCTATCAAGCCTAATAGAGTTTTTTATAAGTCTGAGTCTGACCTATTTAAATAAATAGGCTTTAAAAATAGTCTGAGTCTAGCCTTTTTATTAAATAGCTCATATTAGGCTAGGTCATAGGTCTTATCTACAAATTTTTATTCAATTTCTACTCTTTTTTTATAAAAAAAAAAATTTAAATTTAAATATGACTCAAAAAAATTGAGTTCAAATAAATAATAATAATATTAATATATTTAAATTTTTGGCTTAATTGCAGTTTTAATCCCCCTATTTTAGCTGAATGACAAAAGTAATTCTCCATTTTATTTCTCCCCAGTTTTAGTCCCCAAACATAATTTTGGTTCAAAATATGATCATATGTCATTTTTTTAAAGCTGCTTACACCAATTATGATTATACATTTCAGGTACAATTATTGCACCACGAGATCTTGAGGCATGATGCGACTTAAATAAAAGCAAAAATATGAAATTTCATTAAATTTTAAAAAAAAATTAAAATTGAAAAAAAATAAAATAAAAAAAAATATATTTTTACTAAAATAAGAGACTAAATTTGTAATTAAATTTTTTTAACACACTTTTATATGGTCATTTATTATAAATCTCAAAATTAATACAGTCACATACTTTTTGACTTTTTTTTTTTAAATGTATTAGTTATATTTATTAAAAATAAATAAAATAAACAAGGAGACAGTTTAACAATGTACTAATATGATGGATAGGTACACTATCGAGTACAAGTACGAGATATAATATAGAGTGTAAGTACATGATACGATATTTAAAAATTATTAAAGTATGATTATATATATTTATAAAAAAATTATTTTTTTAAATATAATTTAACTAAAATAGTTAAATTGCTTAATTCACAATATAAATTAATTATAATCAAATTTTCAAAAATTACAAATTCTACAATAAACAAATTCAAATATACAAATTTTATTATATTAACATATAAAAACATCATCAATTTTCATAAAAATAATTAGAAAAAATAGAGTAC
>JBBPBR010000007.1:14173918-14205572 GCA_037974775.1 Cicer pinnatifidum | reverse complement strand
CCTCTGTAAATTTGTATAAAAACAAAAAAAATTATCATTCCAATTTCACACCCCACATTCGAAAATTACAACAACAAAAAAATTATGATTCAGAAATTTTAAAGTTTCGAAATACGATTTCAGTAAGTTATTCGAAACTTTTGTAATTTTAAAACATTCGAAATGGTATTTTTTTGAAACAAATCCAAATTTTTGAAAATTTGGATAAATACCAAATTTTCGAAATGTAACTTATTCGAAACTATGGATGCATTTCAAACCTTCAAAATGAAAAAATGCTTCGAAACATTGGCCTTTAATGAAAGTTTCGAAGTAAACATATGTAAATCTTTCAAAGTTTAAAAAAAATTGCATTTCGAAGATTTGTTAAAACCCAAAGTTTTGAATTTTTTTTTTAAATTTAAAATTTATGTTATAAAAAAAAGATTTGAAAAAAAGTTAGAAAATTCCATTTTTTAAATTCCATTTTGTTTTGACATTTTGTTTTAATTAAATTTTTTACTATTTTTAAATAATTATTTGTTTTAATTACTTTTGAAACTTTCAATTTTTTTTTAAGTTACTGAAACTTCCGAAAAAAATATTAAATTTATTACTATAAATGTATTCAAACTTTCGAAGGTTTGGTAGGGTCAAGTTCGAAATTTGTTCAGTTTCAAAAATTTAATATTCATGGAAAATTTCGAAATGCAATTTTATTAGTAATAAATAGTAATAAATTGATAGTAATAAATAATAATAAAATTATAATAATAAATTTATAGTAATAAATTAATGGTAATAAATAGTAATACATTTATAGTAATAAATTTAATATCTATTTTCGGAAGTTTCAGTAATTTAAAAAAAAATTGAAAGTTTCAAAAGTAATTAAATATTAAAAATATTAGAAAAAACAAATAAATAATGTAATGAAAGGCAAAAAAAAAAAAACCATTTCGAAAATTTGAAGCATTTCATAACTTTCGAAATGTATTTCGAATATTCGATCATCTCTTTCGAAGCTTTCAAACTTTCGACCTCAATTTCGAAAGTTTCCTTGCATTCAAGCCCTCAGTATTTCGAACCTTTCTAACCACATGAAACTTTCGAATGTTTCATTGTTTCCAAGGTTTCAAAATATTTGAGCCTTTCATTTCGAATATTTCAGAATGATGGAAACTTTCGAATGTACACTGGATTGTTGGTTTCAAAATTTTCGAGCAATGTATTTCGAAAATTTCAGAATAATCCAAACTTTCGAATTTTCTAGATTGTTGCATTTCGAATTTTTGAAATATTCGAAATTTCCTTACTTTTGAAATTCAAAACTTTCAATTTTTCGAGTGATGGGTTGGTACAGATTCAGATATTTGAAACTTTCGAATGAATTCAATGAAAAATGAATGTAAATTTTTTTTGAGTTTTTATAGATGTAATTGAGGGCAAAATAGTTTTTTACTCATGACTGGGGACTGACAGGTAAAATTGTGGGGGTGCGTGGTACAAAACTCATTTGATCATCTTGTTTTATTCAACAGCCCACCATTGAGGTGGACCATACAAAAAGCCCCCATGAAACCTCATTGAAAATGGAAGGGGAAAGAAAATGGATCCAGTTTTTCTACCCCACATTTTTAAACACAACACATGATTTCAGAAATGTATTTTGGACGGCATAATTTATCTAGAAGTGTGCATACAAACTATACAAAAATTGTACATCCAAAGTAATTTTACAGGTGCAGAAAGATGCTCCTGAGAGGAAATGGCAAGCCAATTAACAAAAAAATAAGGGAAAAAAAGTTAAATGCATACAAAAGCCAAGGCTTGTGATTTTCCATAGAGTAAATTTCTATTATTATTCATCAGCTGCAACTATCTACATTTGTAAATCACATCTTCAAACTACTTTGACAGAAGAGCTTATGCGAAACGTCACTTCATAACATCCTGAGAAAATGGGAATAGCTCACATGACAAAAATCTACAGTAAAAAAAATGCATGCCTCTAGGATCAATTGTATAAGTATTACAAGTGAAACAAGTGTATGACAAATCCACTTGGCTTGTGCATATGGGTTGTGAAGATGAATATCATCTCCCTAAAAATGTAGGAAAAAGTTCTTTTTGTCCTACACTAGTAATGGCAGCACTCAAATATGAATATTCATGAAAGACCAAATTGTGTAAGATATATTTCCTTGCTTGCCACTATACATCATGTGAGATATCATCATTCACCACAGAGAATAGTCATATAGACAATGGCAGTCTTCTTTCCCTCTTCCTTGCCAATGTTTGCCTAGAAGCTCTTAGGCGTATGAGAAGAAATATATTGAAGCACACAACAAGAAGAAAAATCCAAAAACGCCTCAAATAAAGGGTCATGCAGGATATGACGACAAACATGCAGAACACTAGAGCAACAGAAATTGCCACAGAAACATCAACCCTGCAACAAGTTAAGGAAACTGTCAAGCATAATGGCGTTGTGCCATGTCCTAAACATATTCGACGTATTTTACATGTAAATTTGATAAAATCATCCCACAACAATAAAAACCAAGTCTCATTCCACTAGGTGGGGTTAACTACATGAATCAAATGGCAACATAGTGTTCTGTCATAAATCATATCTCTAATCAAATCATTGACCTTTTAAGTCTTTCTTAATACTTTCTTCTATAGTTTTTCTTGACATTCCTCAACATCTAGCAATTGAGTTACCCTCCATCTGATTTATTCTACTATGAAATCTATAGATCTCCTCTATATATGCACAAACCATCTAAGTTGAGATTCAACCGTCTTTACTACAATAAGGGCCACCCCAACTCTCCTTCTAATGCTATCATTCATAAATATATTCCGTCTAATGTTTCTAAGCATCCAGCACATCATTCTAATCACTACTACACTACTTTTATTTTGATATTGGCTTTCTACCGCCCAACACTCCGTCCCATAAAACTTTGTCCGTCTTATAATTGTACAATGAAATCTCTTTAGTCTGAGGGTGCCTTTTTATCATATAAAAAATACTTGAGCTTCGCCACATAACCTACATAAATCCTACCTGGAATTGGAACTCTAGTTTTTCATTTTAACAGCAAATCTAATTATTTTAGTGTTGATAACTTACTTCCTTTTATATAATATGTATGAATAGAGCTTCATTGGTAAATGTAATAAGATCTTGTACGACGAAACCCATAGTTATGTACCTTAGTCAGCTAACATGGAACAACTTTTCCAAGTGAAATTCCCCATTATAAGCAAGAGCAAAAGAAATGAAATCATTGCTGTGGAATAAACATCTTCCATATCTTATTGCATGCACTAAATTTATTTGGAGCTATTAGAAAATAATCATTTTTTAAAATATAAAAATGAACATAATCACAGTTGTCCCTGAGAAACATCATAGTTTGGATTAAACAGAGCAACAATATCATCAACAAATGAAATCAAATCAAATTAAAATGAATGCAGAAGACAGTATAGTAAGCCCAAGTCATAAATTTTTACATCCCAATAGAGCACATAACAGCTTACCTGATTACAAATCAACATTACAAACTAGCTTGACCGCAAAGGATATTAAACAGCATCTATATCAATTTGTTCTTTGACAACTTAAATGTATTTTTCTCCATGCTACAAGTAATTTCTAAATTCCACAAATCTTGCGGTCCCTTGGCCAGTTTTATGGCTCCAGTACAGTGTTGGCTTTACAGCATGGCGGATTTTGTGCCAGCAGCCAAAGGCCAAAACGCTTATTATATCCTCCATGTTTCCATCATAGGCCACAATGCCATGTTTATATGGCAGATTTTTTGGCTGACACTATAATCTTCCATCCGCCATTACTAACACTGCTCTAGTACTGCCAGGCACTTAAGTCGTGGTTCAATTAATGGTTTTATATGCTTCAAGATATACTGATAGCTTCAGTGAAAGAAAACATTCAGTTTCCATAAACAGATTCATGGCATGCTTCTTAAAGCACTCTAACTTCGCTAATTTGAAAAGACAATGTCATTGTATTTAATGAACAGGGAAGAAGGGAGAAATATTAAGACTTGGGTTTCCCGGGTTTGTTTCTTCAAGAAAAATGGAGATCCATGATCCCAAGAAAGGCAAAGTACACTGATCAAGAGTAGCCAAATGCAACAGTGATAAGTGTTGTGAGTAGTTCACTCCATAAAACGGATTTAAAAAAAGGCATAAACATTTTCATTTCAAAGACAAACTATTGAAAATTTGAAAGGGGAATGCAAAAGATTTTCCAGCAGACAAACCTTCCGGCTAAAACTTCATTACTTTTTTTTTTCCTTTTGTTTTTCCTTAAAATTTCATATGATTAAACCGTAAAGGGTTAAATCAAGGGTAACTAGAACTAGAACAGCAATTTGAATGCCATATTTAGGATTAGGGATATTATGTGCCTTTCCATAATAAAAATGTGGTTGCTTGGCACTCCATCCCCATTAATTACCTATCAGGTCATAAATGACTATGAAGCTTACAACAACTGTATCTTTTCTTCAGTTACTTATTTGCCTGAGATTCAACAACATATGTCCATATTTTTGTGCACCCTGAATAAAACCTTAACCTAAAAGCACAAGAAGCCTATAAAAGTTTTTATAATGTCGAGACTGGGGATAGGAATTGCAATTTCCAGCATATTTTCTACTACATCCTTAAATCTAGACCATAGTATAGTAGTGTTATGCTTAGGGAACACTCGTTTCTAGCAAAAAAACTCACCATAGCATGGCATTCAGATGCCCAGGTTTGAAACAAATGAATGTACACAATTCCTGTCTTTTCCCCTCAACGCTATGTCCCTTAATGTCGATAATTTACATGGACAAGGAGGGTATAGAAAACTAGTTGCAACATTGAATTATCATCCAATTGCTATATATTGCGTGATCCTATAACAAAATCCAAACCATCAATCTTTTCTGCACACACACACAACTACAACAAGTGCACAAAATAACTTCAAGATAAACCCAACACTAGTTGATCGTAATGAAAGTAGATTGTGATCATAGGGATAGATTTAACCTGCAAACTGAAAAGTTTGAATCCTTGAACAACAATAGCTGTAACTAACCACTACCTGGTCTCAAGCTTAGTCTTACATGATCACAATCATGCCTATGGGGGATACCCTCTTCAATAAACTACAGAAAAAAAGTTTTTTCCAAACTTCTAAATATCTCATTCCTGTACACAGCACATTTCATCCTTCCCAATTAGCAATTCTTCTAAAAAGAGAAAAGCAAGCTCATTCGCCTATTTTTAAAAGGAAAGCTGTGAAGTACCAACAATCTCTTGTTAATTATCACTTTCAAGATTTGATATATGTAGCGAACACACATCAAATTGAAGACATTTCCGGAGTCTAACACCGGCACATGTGATTATATTCAATTACTTCTATTTTCTCAAATTATTAACGGATGTGTCAGTGTCATGTCAAGTGGTGTTTGTGTCACTAAAAATTAGCAAAACAAGCAATTCAAGTAGAGGTGACAAACAACATATAATGTAATTCAAATTCGAAAGTCATAATAAAATTAAAAACCCGAAAAATAATAAAAGTAGTGAATGAAAAAAATGAAATGGTAAAAAAAAAAAAAGTGAGAGGAAAAGGAATAGGTTACCAAGTGATGATATGGGGTTTGGGAGAGAAGAAAGTGAGGGGAGAATACTTGTGCTGAGATCGGATCTGGTAATCTCTGAGTTGTTCAACAAGTTTAGAACGGGTTATCATCTCAAATCAATTCTAATTACAACCAAAAAGGGTATCAAAACCCCTTTTAGACAGTTATCAACAATTTCACTCGCAATCCCAAACAAATCGTGTCTCAGATCATACACATGCTACTGTAACTGCCAACATAAACACAATTCCTTTCCATTCATCTTTCCTGCAACGCAAATGTCTTCACGTTTTTTATCGCATGAATGAACACAAAATAAACCCCAATAAATCAAAACCCAGTTATTATCACTTTAATTTCAAAATTTTAATGACTATTTTTCTTTTTTCTTTTTGCCTTCTTTTATTTTTTAATGAAACTTTCATTTTCTTTGTTTTTATTTTTTTATTTTTTTATAGGTTTTCTGTTCTAATTCGCGGCGTATAACATATTAAACATGGATGTCTACGCTTTCTGCTAAACTTTGTTGGTTCTTTTATTTATTTAGTTTCATACTTATAAGTTAAAACTTTTTAGTATAATTAATATAAAAGATTTACCATTCAACATTTGAATGAGATTATAAATCTTTTCTAACTTAAAGTGATGCTGCAAGTTTGAATTTAATTTTAAAAATATATTTAGATTATAATTATATTATTATGTATTGTATAGAAAGTTTTATAATAGTAATATATTTTTATATTAACAATATATATAAACTAAAACAATTAAATTACCTATTTTGGTATTACCGCGTAAGGAATATTCCTTTTTGAAGAAGAAAAAAAAGATATTTAGTTAAAAATTGTAAAAGCAACTTTTTAGTAAACATTATATTCAAAGTCTTTTATTTTATTGAATTATATATATATATATATATATATATCTTTTATTTTATTTTTTCATAGGTAGACCATTTATTTTTATAGAAGTTTAAAATTTAAACTATTTCTGCAAAATTTTCCTATAAAAATGTGCATGTGCATTTTAAGTTTAAACATTTGTAAAGATAAAATATTACAATTAAATAAGATACATGAATTTAATTTAATTTAATTTTGTCAATTTTTTGAATATAGATACGATTTTGTCAATTTTTACAAAAGGACTAAATAATCATTATATAACTTAGTATGCTAACATCTAACATGAATCCATTGTCGTCCAGCGGTTAGGATATCTGGCTTTCACCCAGGAGACCCGGGTTCGATTCCCGGCAATGGAATCTTTTTTTAATTTAATATCTTATGCGGTGATGTTTTTGTTAAGGAAATAATTTGTATTCTAAATACGTTTAACTGAAAATTCTTTAGAAACCCAAAAAAAGACATGTAATAATAAGAATATAAGATGAGAAAGAATATGATTTGACCATATTTTTGGCGAAAAAATAGAGACTTCCATAATAAACCCAACAACACAAATATTTTGTTTACTTGAATGAAAAAGACATATAGGTGACCGTTTTGTGAAACCACATATTTTTCCTTCCTAAGATTGGTGGCAAAGATTGTCAAACCCCATATAATCTTCATTTTCCATCTTCTCAACCATGTTCTCTATTCCCACCCCACCTGTGATAACCAAAAAGGGACAGTAAGAATATAAATGTAAAAACAAAAGTGAAAAAAGAAAGTAGAGAGTAAAAATAATGTAAAGTACCTAAACTGATTGCGCTCACAAAAATGGTGAAAGCTAATATGAAGATGATTATAGATGCTCTGCCAAAGATAGCAACTATCTTTCTCACCACATGTTGGCCAGTTAATGCAGCAATTGTTGCAACCAAAACTAAGTATGAAGCTGCATATAACATATATCACTTCACTTCAAACTCAATTTTACAAAATCATGTTTAATTTACATCACTTATTGGTTCTTACCATAAGGTACTGGGAAGCGATCTAGAAGGTAGTATTGCACTACTGACATGGAGGAAGAGAAAACCATAGCAAAAGTTGATGTAGCACTAGCTACCTGCCAAAGATAAAAAACATTACGCTCTAATTTATGTCAGATGAGACTTTTTTTTTTTAAAAAAACAGCTTATTAGACGTATCTATTTAAGTAAATATAGGAATGAAATTGTACCTGAGGAGGAATTCCCAATTCCAAAAACAATGGTCCCAAAATGAAGCCACCTCCTAGACCAAGTAGTCCACTAACCATACCAGCAATTATTCCACATAAACAATACACACAAATCTGATGAAACTTCCAACCTGTTACATCCTTTCCCTTTGATGCAATCACTCTACTTCCTTTGCATAAGCATATGGCTTCACAAACCGTTACAGATATTGCAATTGGCACCTTAAAGTGATAAATAAATACCACACCAAATTTCAGTTAGACCTTGCTATATATTCTTATGTCAGTTATAGTCAACATAGGTATTTTACTTCAAAACCATGTATATCACACTTTTGCTCTTTTTTTTTTTCTAGGCTTGTTAACTTCACCAACTTTTGAAATCCAAATAAATATTTACCTGCAAGGAATTAAGAATCCAATACTCTATGGAGCAAGTTTTGCTGTATGTCTGCAAACAAATACATATATTTAATTAAAAAATTATGTCGGATCAAGTGCTTATAATACAGATGATTCGGTTCTTAATTCGAGATAAGATGATTCATATTACAAATACAATAAAATTAAATTTAAAGATTTTGTCTGTACATTTGTGATCAGATAGTTGAGAGTAGTCACTAGGTCAAATTTTTACCAGATAAGAAAAACTAAATATAATAATTTAACTACCTTAATAATCTGAACAATGAGAAAAGCCACCCAAACATACACGAGAATTGATAATTCTTTCCAGTAAATGTTGTTTAGTAAAGGGACCTGCACACAAGAATTTAACATATTATTGTATAAAACTTAATAAAATCTCAATGAACCTTCTATAAAGATTGATTTTGAAAACCCTTCCAATTAATATTACCTCCTCATCTTGTTGATAAGCTGGTAATGACTTGTAATCTTCCTCAGAAACATCTAAAATAAAGGGTAATTGCATTAGTGTTTCAACAATAATATTAGAGTTTTTTACTTGATCCTCCAAATTTTAATTATGAACTAAGCCTCTCTTATTTGTGTTAATTAATATCAAGATATGTCAAATGTTCCCCTAGATTAATATTTGACTAAGTTCCTCAATTTTAACTTTTGATTACCATAGTTACTAAAAGGTTTCTCTCATTTTTTTAAGAAAGTTTGTAGAGACTTACAACCAGTAGTAGAACCTGATTCCAAGATCTTGGCTGCTTCCTGAAAGTTCAGTAGCATAGTATATTATCTTACTATAAAGTAGAAAACAATGCAAATTTTCAACTCAAATTTATTTTAACTAAATAAACTTTGTTACCTTCTTCATAATAGTTTCCTTTTTCCATGTATCTACCCCTTTGATTAAAGCTTTAGTGGATGTACCTATCACCATGTGTTACATCAGCTACATATTAGATATTAGATATTGGAAAAATAAAATACATCATTATTGAAATATATAGGAATCTATTTAAAAACATAGGCTTTCAGCGACTTATTCTCGAAATAATTGAAATATATTTAAGAGAATGACTTCTCTCAACACAAATTTTTTCATACGAACCAGCTAAAGATTAAACTCTCAACTAAATAATTAAGAGACTTAAATATCTACCACTTTTGTCATACTATGTTTGTTGCCCCAGAAGAAAATTTAATTAATTTATGAGAATATGTTTATGCTATGATTACCAATGAATAGAATGATAAGCAAAATGGTGACCATCCAATCAGCAAACATGACATTAAATGCAACACCAATGCTTATTCCTAGCATTAGCATAGGCTGGAAGAGCAAAGCAAGATCATAATCTATAAGTGGCATGTCTAGTGTAGGGTGTCTTAGTCTCAGATTGTAATACACAGTTGAACCAGCTGCTCCCGTGATCATACCTGCAATTACAAAATAACACCCAAATATTAAAAATCAATAAATGGAATGAAGTTGCATAACACCAAACTAATATATCTTCATGTTAATTGAGGAAAAATCAGTTCTGGTGTAATATGAAACTATATTTCTTTCTTTATAGTTATTTATGCTAAACAAGTTAATAATATCTAGGTTGTGTACAAGGTATGTTAGTTCGGTGGTAATAGTTTGATTTTAAAAATTTAAGAGATAGAGTTTAATTTTTTTTAGAAATAGTTGTAAATGACTGACTAATAGTGTCACTTTAACTAATAATAATTTTTCTTCTCTCTAATTTATTTATTTTCTATATAATAATATGACAAAGATTAACCACATTATGTTTCTCTGATTATATAAATAGCTTATATGTAAGCGCTTAATTAAACTCTTTTCCAATCACACCCTTAATTCTTTTGCTATGAATGAAAAAACAGAACATAGAAATATACTAACACTTAGAGATGGGTGTAGAAGACTTTGGATCAAAACCAATGATCAAAGTAAGCATAGGGATAAAAATTCCTCCACCTCCTACCCCTCCTACACTTCCCAATGCTGCTCCAAAAAATCCTACAATAGACCCTACTACAATTCTCCAACCAAACTTCATTTCCTGCTCAATAAACCATTACAATGCATCAAATTTCATAACATAATACTGATATTATACTGGTTAGACCTTGTTTATTTCCAATTACACCCAAATTAATTCACGTATTTTATGTATATTTTAGATAAAAACATATGTGAATTCAGTACCCATTCAAAAAGTTATTTTTGGGATGTAAGTGGTAATAAAAGTATAACTAACAAAATTGATATTATAAAGTATCAAAATGTTGTTTTGATAATAAACTCACTGGCCAAACACGGTCATAGGAAGATTTTCCACTATACGAGAAGAAATCAATAACTCTATTTATAATAACTCCTCCTTGTCTTTCTTTCATAATAACAAGATTTTCTGATTTTTTGTCTTCCAAAATTCTTTCAGCTAAACTAACATGATAGATCATAATAAGGCTCCATGAGACTAGCCACAAAATTGTTGATGTTGTCTTCTTTTTAACTTGTAAAGCCATGTATGAATTTTGAAGCAAGAGGTAGCTAAGAATACAATATATAAAATTGTTTTTGTATTTTAGTTTATTTTTGCTAACTCTAGTTTTTATTCCACGAGTGTGTTTGAGGGAGGAAATTATGGAAAGTAAGGACTAGAAAAGAAGTGTGGTCCTTAGTATTACTACCATCCTCTCTTTATATAGCGAAGACACATTTTTTTTCTTCTAACTCATTCCTGTTTCCGAACCCAAGTTTCATTCTAGCATCGGTTTCTAAAGATTCTCTTCGAGGTAGGGTACTGATATTTATGTATGTACTCGTGCACTATTAGAAACTTTTTATGTGTAACGCTAAAAGAATTTGTTGGAAGATAAATGCAACATATGTGTCAAACATCAAACATTAAATAATATTTTTACTGAAAATGTCTCAACGGTCAAATTTACAAATTCAAATTTAGTGAAGGAAATAACCAATATTGTGTTTTTGAAGTCTATTTTGAGACCTTAAACTAAGTTGTCTATTTTAACATAATTGACAATTGTAGAAAAATAATTTTATATGTTCAAGGACGTGTTGCTTCAAAATGCAACTTTGTTAGTGAACTTCTGCCGCAAAGTCGTACTTCAACA
This sequence comes from Cicer pinnatifidum, assembly GCA_037974775.1. Taxonomy (NCBI): domain Eukaryota; kingdom Viridiplantae; phylum Streptophyta; class Magnoliopsida; order Fabales; family Fabaceae; genus Cicer; species Cicer pinnatifidum. The sequence goes on along the minus strand of JBBPBR010000007.1, from coordinate 14,194,203 downwards.
GTGAACTCGTGGTTGACACCTTTTTATGAACTAAAAGATATGTAAAGAACTTTCTTAGTACTTATTAATAGTTTTGGTTCGGTTGAAGGCTTCAAAGTTTTGACAAAGGAGCGTTCGATTGCTTTAAATTGTTATTAAGCCCATTTTACAAATACATTAAATCATATGTTTTGCTATTATTTAGTTTTCTAAATATCTTCAAAAATATTTTTAAAATTTTACCAAACTATTTTTATTCGTATTGAAATGCTCTATTCACAACACTGAACACTCAATAGACTTGAAAACCCGACCCGGCAGCGGCATGAATAGAAACAAATTCCAACCACAACAAAAATAGGAGTCAATTGCAATATTTTTTTGCCAGTAGTTGAAGACGGGGGAGGTAAAATTCTCCCTATCCTATTGCCATGCCTACTCAGCAACTATTTATCTTGGATGAGATAAACCAATTTACAAAAAAGGACAAATTAGAACACCCTAATACATTCAGGAACTTGCGCGGGTACCAAGCCTAGGGTTATAGGAAGCTTCCTGGGGAAGCAGAAAACACCGAGCTTCATGTTTCTAGCTTTCATTCTAAGGGAACTCGTACGTCCTTTTCAATCCAATACCACATCGAAATTAAGAAACTTCACGGTTATTTCATTAGTTTCCTTTTCCTTTTCATTTCTTTTACCGTTTAATTAAGAAACTTAACACTAACAAAACAAAAAAATATAGCAGTACCACAGAACCGCTCCTTTCTGGGGTCAATATATATATATAATCGCTTTTTTCATGTTATTTTTAAATCCAGTTGCAATAATTAGTGGAACTATATTTTCGAAGTAAACAGTGGCTGAAAGCATAATTCCATTATTAAACTATATTTTCACATACTTTGGTGGATAGTAGTTTACAAATACTTCTCCAGCTTCATAAAAATTTCCTTTCCAGGACCTCCTGCCAAGCCCGATTCTGCTCAAGGGCTCGCCAATATTATAATAGATTGAAAGAACATTATTATGCTCGACATGTTGGGCAAAAATAACAATATCAATCCACCTTAGAACAATTGTAAGTAGAAATGCCCAACTAGTGGGACCTTTGCACTTCCCAAATTGGCAGCATCGCAAAGACAATGACAAGGATAGTGAAAAATCTTAAATTTTAAGTTGGTAACAGCAAATTTATTTGCTTTATCACTTTTCAAAAATATATGAATTAAAAATAATTAAATACTGAAAATAAACCTTCACTGTTAAACATCTAACGGACCCCGAGGGTATAGTAACCTGTCGTCTTAACATAAGAAATACTTAGCAAACTCGTGTAGTTCCGAGCACATCAATAGACCAAATATAAAGGACAACACTCCAGACAATAGTTCCCACAGAAACTGAAAAAGAAATTATGTTCTTAAAATGTCTGTAAGAAAACAAAACCTACAATAACCAGCATTAGCAGTTCACGACCATACTGAGAAATGGAGATCACCAAAGCTGCAATGGTAGCTTTCAACATCAAAACATGAAAATCAGCGAGTAAATATGGATAGCAGGGCAAAAAGTTCTTTTGTTGTGCTTTGTTTGATCACTCACTCCATGCCTGAATCCATTAATAGCTATTAAGAACCAATCTAGAATATAAAAGCCAGAATGACACCAAGAATTAACAATAACCAAATAGTTACCTAAACGGACACCATGAATCTTACCAGTGAAGTTGTGAAGTATTATGCTCCTAATAATCATATTCCCGAGAATGGGACCTTGCTGAGCGATGATGATCACGGTCTGTATCACGGTTTCTATCCCTTTCACGTGATTTAGATTTTGCTCGTTCAGTGTGATGGTCATCTTCTGTCTTATCATGATCAGGATATTGATTGTAATCACCATGGTCATCTCCATCATCATACTGCCCCCGTCCTCTCTGATGCTCATAATGCTCATAGTGATCAGGATCTTGTTCAGGATCAGCATGCCTATGTCCATGTCCAGGTTGGTTGTACCACTCACGTTGATCCTCAGGTTCATAGTCACGCCCTCTTTCACCGTGAGGCTCCTTCTCGTGTTTAGATTCAACATGATCATAATCAGTTCCCCTATCGTGCGATCTCCCCCGGTCAGTTTCCCCAACTTCATAATCCTTACCCTTTTCGCGATAGCGATCATGTTCTAGGTCCCGATCACGATCCTTCTCTCGATCACGGTCTCGCTCCCTACCACGATCACGGTCACGTCCTCTATCTCTATCACGCCCCCTATCTCTCTCTCTTTCCCTTTCCCTGTCTCTGTCTCTATTCCTATCCCGATCTCTGTGGTGTCTATCCTCTCTATGATCACGATCCCTAGCCTTATCGCTAGATCGTTCACGTGATCGCTCCCGTTCTCTATCTCTTTCCTTATCTCTGTCCTTACCTCTTTCACGTGACTTTTCTCTGTCCCTAAAATGATTTAAGCATACAGCAGTCAACGTAAATAACTTATGCAACTTTTGATGAAAGGAATCTGTTTCAAAATCCTCCATGTTTATGTAAAAATATAATGCAGGGAAACTATAGCACCCTCTATTGTCAAGAAATCAATGAATTCTCAGCAAACTTGTTGAGTGCCAAAACAATTAACTAGTTAAAATTGAAACCAAAACACAAATTCTTACCGATCAGCATGCCGATCCTCCCGCACTCTGGGTTCTTCAGAACGTGAAGGTCCTGACTGCTGTTGCTCCCTGAATAAATAAGACATGTTAGAATTTCCCTTCAGCAATAACAGAGGAAGCATCCAACAAATTAAATAGACACAACATTCAACAAGACACATTACATATAACAATTTGAATCTAGGGTGATGGTTAGCTACACTGCAACAATCAGTGTGTCACATGTTGGGCAAACCAATTCAATCATGAACCAGAAATGTTAAATGCAAGCAATCTTGATGCAAAAATGATTCAACAGATAGGTAGGTAGGGTGGGCAGGAGATAGCCAGGTATGTGCCAGATTTCTCCAACAAATGAACATAATAAACAGCCACAGGTCCAATTTACATATACAACTTGAGAAATGTTCACTTAATTTCAAACAGCAGAAGAACCATTCAATTGCCAGGTCAACTCAGGTGAATTCAATTGTTGCAAATATCAACTTCTCAATCAACTACAACATATAAATATACATATCATAAAATAAGGTCACAACAGTTGATGTTTTCAGTTTTCAATTTTAATCGTAAATCTACTTCAGCATATTTCTTAAAAAAAACAAGTTTGAACCATTTACCTCCCCGAATGTCGCTGATTAACTTCTTCGCCCCCCACTCTAGTAGTACCAAGCCCACCTCCTAGGCGGCGGGGTCGCCAATTTGGAACAGTCCTCCCACGTTCAACATCCACAAGCACCCTTCTACCCTCAATTTTCCTACCATCAGCTTGTTTATAAGCAGCTGCATAATTCATGAAAAATGTGACTTAAAATGATATGTATGTACATTATATGTATATAGTGAAATAACCAGACAAATATTACTAAACGACCACCCACCTTTCATGTCTCTGGTATGCAGGTATTCAATGAATGCATAACCCCTAGGTTTATTTGACTCAGTATCAGTGACCAACCGTACCTAAATCATAAGAAATTGGAAGGAAAAAAAAAACAAAGAATAGTCAGAAGAAAACATTCTAGTAATAGCACAAATGAAAATAACACAAGATGCTGCTCTCTCACAGTCTCACTCAAGAATCAATAAAATACTAACACTATAATCCTAAATGGCACGGCAGACAGGCACTATGCCTAATTAGCCGTGCTCACCTTTAAATCACACAGCTCCCATCGTGAGATGCGTCACCACCAGCAATAGTTGCAGTAAAACGGATGTATTTGGGCCCAATTAACCAGATGTTGACTAGCGTCCCCTTACCAGGGATAATTATTTTTTAGAATTGATAAAATGAAAACTGTGGGTAATATAGAAAATACCATTACATCTTCTCAACGGCTGATTTGGTTTTGATAGCCTTTAAAGCCAAAAATAAAGTTTTAGCAACATCAAATGTAGGCTAACTAAGAATTTAAGCAAAAAGTGAAGAGATTGAAATACTCCCAACATATTTTACCCAGTGCAGGAAAAGAACAGAAGTGGTCAGTCTCCTTAACTTGCTCGAAAACAAGGCCAAAGGCACAATTTTGCATCATTGCTCTGCCCAACTAAAATACCATGCAGGAGGAGCCCTTGAATGGAATTTGGGTTTGATTGATATGAGAATCATTTACCGATCGATACATAAGATTATCAATAATTACCAGGGATGTGAATCAAGACGACCAACCATTACCAGGTATATGTATCGAGATGTTAAACTTGCAGCTAAAAATACTCCTAGAGACCCAACGCCCCAAGAATTCCAATTCATATATATAAATAATTGAATGGAGTGATAAAGAAAATAAATAAAAACCAGCAACACCAAATTGGTGGTGCAACCAAAAGCAGTGATTACCATTTCAAAGACCCTAAAAGTTACAAAAATAATTAGGAATGTTCATATTATATACCCTCGAAATTTTGGATAGGATGAGATAAATATTATGCATAGCTCACTGATTTTCCGATAAGCTATTTTGTCATGAAAACCAGTTAAGTCTTATGAAACAGATTCTTCAACAGCAAAAGAAAAGGGAAAAAGATCTGTATTATTAAGCTAAAATAAGCTAGTATTTCGTTTTTCTTGATAAATTACTGCATATGGAAATTGTTAAACTTCAAAATACATTTTGAGGGCTAAAAAGTTGTTAAGAAGTCAAATAGAATAAATCATGAACAAACATAGATGATAAGCTTACCGAACCATTTTGAGCATATTCAAAATACCTACCCGTTTGATTGCACCATATGACTCAAACTCCCGTTTGATTCTGCTCTCAGTAGTCTCATAACTCTGTTGAAAGATAAAATCAATAAAATATGACGAGCAATATAAGAAAGCACCGGAGTTACTGAATATGAAATTGTAACTTACGAGTCGGGCCACAAATAAAGTCTTGTATGGATCTCCTGATATATTTGGATCATTATGTGGATCATCTACATTGAAGCAGAAAGAAAAACAAAATCAGATAACTTAACCCTCCAAAATCAACAAATTTATAACAATATAAGAGTCATCACATTTCTCAAGCTCTTCAGCAGCCTTCGCAGCTCCCTTCTCTAGCCTTAATTTGTGTACTCTAGCTCTTCTTTCTGTCTGAGTACACCAAAATGGATCAGCAACTATGCATATTATACTCTTCACTATTGAAACAAGGGCTTTGGCATTAAACTACTTCACTGTTTCTATTTGCCAATTGCCACATTAAATCTATGTGTGTGTAGCAGCTATGTCAGTCAACCAAACATTATAATAGTCACTTATTAAATAAATTCAAGAAAAACTGGAACCTTGTAAAGATGGAAGAACCAATAGTTATTATATTTTTTAACTAATATGTTGAGCATCCAAACTAACTAATTGTTATTAATGACAACAGAATATTTATTCAGATATTTTCTTAGAACGAATTAAAACCATATGAAAGAGCAGGCAAGGAGTCAAAGTCAGTTAGATAGACATTCTGCTAGCAAACTATTACATAAAGGAAAACTTAACTGTAAAATTAAGCAATAACATAGATACATTTCTGAGCACAAATGTTTTTTTGCAAACTAATAGTCATAGTACCCGTTTTCACAAGAACCTCTTAGAAAAGGCAATCAAACACAACATGGATAATATCAGTGTTTTTAATTAGCAGCTCCACTTTGGTGTAGCGGAATTTGAACAAATCATTTTTGTTTTGCGATAAGCTATTTAGTACAAAAGTTTGTCAAATAGCAGCTACTGAGGCACTATAGCACTATCGCATGGCAGGATTTGAAAAAACTGGTATTATCAGCAATTGACAACACTAAATAATATAATTAGATCAATCATACAGACAAAAAAACTTTGAATTATGTCCATCACAAACAACCTGGAGAAGTGCTTCAGCTGGATCAGTAAAAAAATATAACAAAAAACACAAAATATAGCATTAAATCAAACCTCCACAGGCATTACAAAGCTATATGCATAACACAGTCAAATTATTAATTCTACATAAATAGTCTCAAAAGAACTGAACATTACAGGTGTTTCAACAACAGGCACAGGCGGAGAGTATTCCGGTTCACCGGGTTCAGCAAACTTACTCACAAATTGTGCCATCCCTTGAAAACAAAAAACAAACGCTTAAATAGCATACATATCAATAATCATCATTAATCAATAATAAAATCATCACGAAACCCTAACAAAAAACAATCATCAAATACCTGTTAGCGGAGGACATTTTCTTTTCTCCGGAGGAGGTTTATATTCCAAGGGAGGTCTAGGCTCAAAAAGCTTCAACAGATTCGCGGTAAGACCAGTTGGATGACTCTGTCCAATCTGCATAAAATAAAAGGCAAATAAAATCATCAAAAAAACAGTAGCTACCAATTATCGAAAAACCTATTGTCTAGGGTTACGAACAATAAACCCTAGCTATTGTAAATTAACAACAATCCCATAGATGTGAAAAACAATAAGGGCAAATGAACGAATGAAAATGAGGGACATAAGATGAATCAAGAAGGAATGAGAGAAGATGTACCAGCTTGAGTTGAAGGACGTTGGCGCGATTCTGAGCTTTGGTACGAGCCTGAACGGCGGCGTTTTGGTTGCGCAAGAGAGGATCGTTGTTGTTGTTGAAGTCTGCCATGGTGAATAATTTGAAATCACGAGAGAATGGATTCTAATTCTAAAGAGATCGCGAGATCCGATTTACGGTCTCGAATATGGGGACCTAGCCGATTCTCGATCGTCAGTGCTATTGCCAGGTATTTATAGTGAAGCCTTTCGAGCATGGAATGTGTATTTTGGAGTCACAATAGAGATAATAGTGCATAGAAATAAATAAATGCAAACTATCATTTTTTTTCTTTCTAACATCCAAAAAGTTAGAAAATGAGTGGTTATATTAGTTTTTAATATTTGAATTTGAGATTTCATTCTTAAAATCTTTAAGGTCTCTTAGTTCATTAAATGAATTCTCTATGTAAGACACATTGTGGTTCTTTCAGTTTCACTAAAATATACAGTCGTTTTCTAGTTTTGAAAAACTGTTTTAAAATAAAATTCATGTCACCGAATATATTATTGGTTGATTCGCGGACTAGATCACTCTCTTTAAAATATTTTGCGGTACTATTCAAATTATACAAGACAAACTACTCTCAACTACAAAATTTTCAAGATAAAACACGACAAACAAACTATATTGAAGTTTTATTGCATCATAGAAAATCGTTCTAGAATTACACTTTTAATATGACAATTAAAAAATATCACTCGTAATATAGTACTATGACTATTCGAAAGAAAGAAAAGAAGATGAAGCATAATATGAGAAGTAGAGAAAAGGCTCGAAAATGTTTGGATTGTTATCCTTTCTAACATTTTCTTTATAAAAATAAAAAACACGTGGCTATGTGGTTGGAATGCAATTCATAGGATGAAAATGTGTATCCCCTAATTTCAAAATTTCACTTTAGATTAGGTTGAAAATTGAATCAAAGAACATGGTAAATTTGTGAGATACAAATCATATGGCTCATTGTTTCTAAATTGTGACAACTTCATATTGACGGATCTTACATGCTTTTGTTGCTAGATATCTCAAACATTGAGTAAGACGTTGGACGTCTCATGATAAAACCTAAATAACTAATTTGATATGTTTTATAATAAACAATCATGCTCCATAGAAATCGGAGAAATTTAAACTTCAAAATAATTCATAGATATATTCAAGATGTGCATATATAATATAAATGGAAGTACATAGTGTCTTTATATTTATATGATATTGTGTGATACAGGTGAGATCAAATATCCAAAATACATTAATTATCAAAACATTATAAAGACAAGACTCCAAATGCCACATTTGGCTTTCCAAACAAGACAAACAACTTCATCAAGTGGCACCATTGTCTTCATTGCCAATTACGTTTAGAAAGGAAGGGAATGTGTCGTCTGTCACAACGAACTCCTTTTCGTCGTCTGTCACAACGAACTCTTTTTCGTCACCTGAAATATATAAAAAGTGCTCAAGAAAAAATAGAAAAGTGTTAAGAATCATCTACGATAAAAAAAATGGGAATGGTTCATACAAGTATGCAACACACATATATTGAAACGACAATGTTGATCACAAAAAAGGGGTTTGAATTATGATTCCCTTTTTTAAAATTAATTTTGTATGAATTTCTTAACTCAAGATTGATATTGATTTGATAAAGGCAGAACGTTCTTAGTTAAAATATAACAATAAAAACTTTACAAAGTGATTAGTGTTGTGCAAGTGATAAATAAAAGGAGATAAGGGAAATACAACTCACACAATAATATATCTTGGTTCACCCAAAATGAGTTACGTCCAGTTCTCACAGTTTGTGAGTTTTTTCACTAAAGTGTTTAAACAAGAACGTTCTTGTTTTTCCCACCAATGTTTAAGATCAGATTTGATCGGTTACAATAGTTTACCTTTCAACCTTGAAAGATTTTATATAGATTACATCTTCAATCCAGAAGAGTATTTACACGTCAGTTTTTAAATACAAAAGGATTTCTCAACTAAACACATACTATTTCTAGTTCTATAGTGTTTTGAGTTTCAAAAATGATTTGAGGAGGATTGATGGATCAACTTTTATTCAACACTTGTTTGAGTTTCAGTTGTAACCTATAAGACTCGAAAAATGGATTCTTAGATCTAATTTGGAGCCTTTGTTTGATTATAGAGCTTATATTTCTCACGGATGATGATTTAAGTGAATGATTGTTTAAACTTTCAACCGATGAACTTTCATTTGCCTTAAGGTCCCTTTTATATGCTTCTTGAAGGTATGTGTTGTCTCATATAACCGTTGGAAGACAAGTTGTTAGGTATATGAATTAATAGGCATGTGTTGCAAATAAATGAAGATTGTTCCTGCTTGATCATTATAACATTCTTCGTTTTCTATTTTGAGCAGCTGCTTGCTTTTGTCACTTTTTGACAATTGTTTCGTGTCATTTCTGTATTTGTTATTAGTGATGTAGTATCTAACTTGTACTTGTTGCAGTGCCTTACTTTTCAAGTTCTACTTGTTTAAGCCATCAATTTTGGACATTAATCTTGTTAGTTTAATCTTTTATGCATTGCTTCCATTTTGTTAATGATTTTGTCAAAACTAGTCTTGAGTATACTATTATGTTTCTTTGTAAAAAATATTGGTGATTTGCCATGTAACTTGATGCATTCTCGTAGCCTTTGATTTCATAAGGTCTTTCTGTAGTAAACCAGAACATTATTGGATTAATGCTGTAAAACCAAATTCATCTTTATTTTTTCTATTTTACTAACTAGATATGCCTTGATTGATCAACTTCTTTTGATTTTATTTATTTATTTATTTTATGTTTGATGTCTATCTTTAATTTATTCACTCAAAAACATGTGTTAAGTAGCAACACAATTTTTTAATCATAATTAGAAGATAAATTAATTTTGTTTGAGTATCATCAAAATATTAATTTAAGATTTTACCTCAACAATCTCCCTCTGTTTGATGATGACATACATATTTATTTGATTCTTTAATTTTGACTCTAAATATATTTGAGAAATGGCTCCCCCTCAATTTGTGCTTGAGGTAAATCTTTTTTTTTTTTTTAAAAAGTATAACCTTTCATGATGCTCACAAATATGATAGGTTTAATAGCATATATATAGCAGGGTTAAATATACCAAGTTCATAATTGTAATAACAAATATGTCAAGCTTATAAAAGCAAGTTCACAAATATTACATATCCAAGATCTAGTAGAAGTTCATATAACAACAAAAGGAACAACAAAGCAAGAGTGGCAATTCACAGTGACAAGGAGGGTGAGGATCCTTCAGAAGAGGTGGAGATGGATTGCTTAGGGAGGTTTGAGAATGTTGGAGAAGGATGTTGCGGTGGTGGTTCCAATACCAACTTTGGTGCTAGTTGATTTGTAATCCAATTCCTTAACAATGTGTTTTCCTTATCCTGATGGATTTGTCTATTAAGGATAATCTGGAGAGCATCAATGATCTTAGTGATATTCTCATCTATGTGAGATGCATGCTTAGCCCTTTTGGATTTTTTAGAGGGGCACTTGTCGTCGGTTGCTTTGGAGGCTAAGATTGATTAGCAGGGGGTGGTATTTGTGCAAAAAGTAGTTAGAGCTGCAAAAGAAGAGCTAGTAGTATGGAGTGTACCTGAGGAGAATTGTTCTAGAGGACCAGATGGACCGGGAAGGTCCATGTTAAAAAAAACCAAATACTTACTAATGCCAAGGAGATATGAATCAATTTTCTAAGGAGAAAGGAAGGCAGAAGACATGAGGGGTGATTGTTATTGATGAAGTGGATTGCATGGATGACTTGTTGGTGATGGAAGTGAATGATGAATGGGAGGAACAGTATAGGGATTTTCAACCGATTGAGGAGAGGAAAACAAATTTTTGTTTGGAATTAGAGAATATTGAGTTGGAGGGATGGTAGAGGCAACATATGTTTCAAAAGTAGATTTTCTAATGGAACGTTTTCTTTTGATTGTGGTAGTGGTAAATCTATTTTGGTGATTTATGGAGCATATTGTTCTCATTTCATATGGGAGATGTTTTTAGATGACAATTTGGATATTTTAATGTTGGATGTTTATGTGGACAAAGGGACATCGAAATATCTGATGATTTTTGTGAGAATCATGCCATACATAACGATATTTCTCTTGTAGTCCCTGTTGGTGGTTGCAATCATATTCTGAATAACGAGATTAGGCAAATTTAATTTTTGACAGTGAAAGAGATGATAGATTACCAAGGCATCATCGACAGAAACATATTCATGACTACCGCAATGAGGGAGAAGGGAATGTTGGTTGATGTTGTTGAAGATTTTTTAGAGAGGTTTGAGGTCTGTTGAAACAAAATTTGTGGATCATTCAGATGGGAGTTGCAATATTTTAGCAAGAATGTCAAGGGTTAAACGGATTTCAATTCCTTTCAGACTCGAAACAAGGAGGGATTTATCTACAAAGGCATGTGTTTTGCAATAAAAAGCCTTAATCTTTTTAAGATAAAAAAATTCAGAAATTTGAAGGAAATTTGTTCATCAAAGAGCATCAATATGATGCTTGATGGAGATGCCTTCATATTTTAGGTTTTCAAACATGAAAACCCGACCAATACCAATTGGTATTTAGGCCCATTTGTCTTTGAACAAGCTTTGAAACTTGGAGGAGATAAGATGTGGGATGTGGAGTTTTGGAGTGCATGAGGTGTGGTTAGGTTGAGAGGAAGAGGATTCTCGAATGATAGGGTTAGATGGAAAGCGTTCTGGTGAAATGGGTTTGGTGGGAGAACGTTTGTGTTTCTTGGGTTTTGGGTAATCAGTTTTCCTAGGGTTTTTAAACTTGGTTTTTGTCAGGAACTGGGACATAGTGATAATGGACTTGGTTTTCAAGAGTTTTGAGGTGGGTTTAGACATACTTGTTTTGGTGGGTGGTTAGGTTGAGAGGAAGAGGATTCTCGAATGATAGGGTTAGATGGAAAACGTTCTGGTGAAATGGGTTTGGTGGGAGAACGTTTGTGTTTCTTGAGTTTTGGGTAATCAGTTTTCCTAGGGTTTTTAAACTTGGTTTTTGTCAGGAACTGGGACATAGTGATAATGGACTTGGTTTTCAAGAGTTTTGAGGTGGGTTTAGACATACTTGTTTTGGTGGGTGGAGATGAGGTTTTGGAAGAATAAAATTGTTGTTTTACGAGCTTCTTTGGTTGGTCTTTGAGAGGCGGTTTGGAGGGTCTTTGTGGACTGTTGTGTTTGAATGGAAGTATAGAGTAGGAGTCATTAGAGATAGTGTATACAGTGGTATTTGTGTGTTTGGCTTTTGAAGAGGTGCCTGTGTTAGAGATAGTGTATACAGTGGTATCAGAGATAATGTATACAATCAGAGTTAAATAACAAGTGTTATATGATAGCACATATGACACATGTTTTCTATCAAAACATATTAGCTATTGTTGTTAATTATTTTTTTAAGTTATAGTCATTAATAAAAAAAATTCAATTATTTACAAATGTGTCTTTGCATAGACCTGTGACACCTATTTTTGAGTAAAATTGGTGTCATATGTTACACGCTTTATACAATTTTCTTCTTTTATTTACAAAATTACCACTGTGTAGACTTGTTACACCTGATTTTAATGAAATATGTGTAATAGGTGTAATTCTTATGCCTATTTTGCACTACGTGGTGAATTTGTGGATGACAAAGGAGCATATATAAGATTGATGTCAGAATGGAAGTGCAATGTTGACACGTTGAACTATTTTGAGGTTAGAGGTTTAGTTTAGGAAATAGAGTACCATGAAATTTCTTAAATGCACTACCAATTGGAGGGTAGATAAACAAAAAATGGAGGATGACTATTGAAATGGTCGATTGGATCATGACTAAAGGGAATGTGAAGCTTCATGTACTTGATGGTCTTCAAATTAAAGATTGTGGTGTTTAAGTGTAAGCTGAAGTAAAGTACGTGACCCAAATTGAAGTTGAGGTTCATGCCCAAACTAAAGTTGGAGTTTTGTACCACGCACCCCCCTCATTTTACCTGCCACCCCTCATATTTTTTTAAAGACTGTTTTACCCCTCTATAAATTTGTATAAAAACAAAAAAAAAAATTTATCATTCCAATTTCACCCTCACATTCAAAAATTACGGAAAAAAAAATTATGATTCGGAAATTTTAAAGTTTCGAAATACGATTTCATTAAGTTATTCGAAACTTTTGTAATTTTAAAACATTCGAAATGGTATTTTTTTTGAAACAAATCTAAATTTTCGAAAATTTGGATAAATACCAAATTTTCGAAATGTAACTTATTCGAAACTATGGATGCATTTCAAACCTTCGAAATGAAAAAATGCTTCGAAACTTTGGCCTTTAATAAATGTTTCGAAGTAAACATATGCGAATCTTTCAAAGTTTCGAAAAAATTGCATTTCGAAGATTTGTTAAAACTCAAAGTTTCGAATTTTTTTGTTTTTTAAATTTAAAATTTATGTTATAAAAAAAGATTTGAAAAAAAATTAGAAAATTCCATTTTTTAAATTCCATTTTGTTTTAATTAAATTTTTTACTATTTTTAAATAATTATTTGTTTTAATTACTTTTGAAACTTTCAAATTTTTTTAAGTTACTGAAACTTCCGAAAATAGATATTAAACTTATTACTATTAATGTATTCAAACTTTCGAATGTTTCATAGGGTCAAGTTCGAAATTTGTTCAGTTTCGAAAATTTGATATTCATGGAAAGTTTCGAAATGCATTTTTATTAGTAATAAATAGTAATAAATTAATAGTAATAAATAATAATAAATTTATAATAATAAATTTATAGTAATAAATTAATAATAATAAATAGTAATACATTTATAGTAATAAATTTACTATCTATTTTCGGAAGTTTCAGTAATTTAAAAAAAATTGAAACTTTCAAAAGTAATTAAATATTAAAAATATTATAAAAAACAAATAAATAATATAATGAAAGACAACAAAAAAGCCATTTCGAAAATTCCATCATCTCTTTCGAAGCTTTCAAACTTTCGACCTCAATTTCGAAAGTTTCCTTGAATTCAACCCCTCAGTATTTCGAACCTTTCTAACCACATGAAACTTTCGAATGTTTCATTGTTTCGAAGGTTTCAAAATGTTTGTGCCTTTCATTTCGAATATTTCAGAATGATGGAAACTTTCAAATGTACTATGGGTTCTTGGTTTCAAAATTTTCGAGCAATGTATTTCGAAAATTTCAGAATAATCCAAACTTTTGAATTTTCTGGATTCTTGCATTTCGAATTTTTGAAATATTCGAAATTTCCTTACTTTTGAAATTCGAAACTTTCAATTTGTTCGAGTGATGGGTTGATCCAGATTCAGATATTTGAAACTTTCCAATGAATTTAGTGAAAAATGAATGTAAATTTTTTTTGGGTTTTTATAGATGTAATTGAGGGCAAAATAGTCTTTTACTCATGACTGGGGGGTGGCAGGTAAAATTGTGGGGGTGCGTGGTACAAAACTCCTAAAGTTGGTGGTGTTGAAGCCCAAATTGAAGTTAAGGTTGAGGCCCAAACTAAAGTTGGTGGTTTTGAATCCAACACTGAGTATGAGGCTCAAGTTGAAGTTGTTGAGAACTAATATGACCATGAAAGTGAAATAGTGTACTCAATATTAGATTTAAAGACTCAAATAATGAATTATTGCTAAATGATGAAGTGTTGGTGATTGCTGAAATTTTATTGAACAACGAATTTGAAATTGTAGGACAATTGGATCAGAAAATCAAATAAAGAACAGAGGTTGCAAGCCAAAGAAAAAGAATGAGGTTAGAAATTCTATAAAAAAAAACATGTTAGTGTTATCCAGGTGGAGGAGAATTTATTAGATGATGTCAATGTCCTTTAGATTGAAAAAAAGAGAAATCATTAGATGATGGCAATGTCCTTTAGGTTGGAAAAAAGGGAAAGAGAAAGATATTAATTAGTAATGGATTTTGATGAAGACTACCATCACAGAGAAGAATGAGAGATTGAGAATTCACAAGATGTGTTAGACGATCAAAAATAACATAGGACATTACTCCTCATATATCATTAAAAGGATGGTAAATTATTTTAAGTGGGTTTGGAAATCAAGTTTTCAAGGAGGGTGAAATTTAAGGAGACTATTACTAATTATGTTGTCCATAATGGAAGAGATTTCTTAAATTTTTGAAAAATGACATGACTAGTAAGAGTTGGTTGCAAAAGTTTATTCATGGGTTGCTTTATGTTTTAAATTTTCCCGTGAGGATGCATCATAATTAACAAAGTTAGATGACACACGTGTGAAAATGTGTGATAATTAACAAAGTTAGATAACACATAACATAAAATATAGGATTTATCAAATTGAGTTTATTACAAAAATAATTAATCACATTTATAAAAGGAATCCAAACTTTATAAGTTGACAGATATTATAGTAAGGCTCGTGAGAATTAGAATGCTAGAGTTAGAAGAACGAAAGAGTATATAAGGCTAGGAATTTCAATTAAATTTAAATTGCTTTGTTTTGAACTATGTTATGTTATTATTAATTTGGTTTGTTTCAAAAGTTATCTGATGATATAATTTAATTTCAATGAATCTAGTTTGTTTAAATCTAAATTTTTATGCTGTTTATTTTAATTTAATTAATAGATGGAAGTCTTTGAACTAACTAACTAACAACCTTTCATAAAACACAAAGTGGAAAAACACAATATCTGTATTACAATTTACTAGTAACTAGGACGAAACATGAAACTGCAATTAACGAATAGAATGAGTTTGCATTAATTTGTGTCTTGTAAATATGTGCATCCCAAACACCCCAAACTCTCCAAACACTGCTCAAAAACTAACATATCCATCCCCGATATGAACGCAACACAAGACAACCCCCAATAAATTTCATATCTGTTTTATCATTACCTATGAAGCGCGTGATGAACAAAATGGTTATGTCATGAGAATCGTTCTCCAAAAGCTAGCTGAGAATTCTTAGCAAGCTCATTGATTTGATTCGGCAATACATTATAATTCTAGTGACGACCCATCTCTGCACTATCACCAAATTCTTGACTCGACATAATTGCCTTTCTGAATTTCATCATATCAGCATTGTATTGCACAGTATCATAGTCTGAGCTCCCAGCTGATGAGGTATAAGCGCTGCTATTCCCTGAACTTTTCATCATCCCCTCCTTTAAATCTTCTAGTGACACATCTCCTTCCAATGCTCTTACAATCTACACATAATTAACTTATACTTTAACTTATATCATCTATTTCTTTTTCTTCAAAATGTCCTTTAAATTTCAAAATACTATTTCTAGTTAACCTATCAAATTAGACAATAAATAACTTGATTTTTATATATTTAAGCATCATATAATTATACCTGACTCATTTTTGAACGCTTCTTGGCAGAATGACGAATGCTACTAGCAGCACAAGCTGCCATTCTTACCATTTCTTGATGATTATAGTTTCCTTCCAAAAATGGATCCACCAATTCTCCAAAGTTTCCATTCTCCTCCAATGCATGATTCAAGAGTGGTCGAGCCTGCTCAATACACAATTTCATATGCATTACTATTCACCCAAAAAAAAGTCATATTATATTTGAAATTTATAGTTTTGCAAAATGAGATTAAAGATAATGAAATGTTGCATATTATAGTACTAACCCAATCAACTAAACTTTCATCCATGGCATTGCTCAAATCCAATGGTCGCTTCCCAGTTAAGAGTTCTAGTAGCATAACCCCAAATGAAAAAACATCAGATTTCTCTGTCAATTTTCCACTTGACGCATATTCTGGGGCCATGTATCTGTATCAACGTGAAAAATTAGGATATCAAATTAGATTAATTCATTTAAACATACTTGTTGTTTTTCAAATTTAGGCGTTATTACATTAGAAATATTCTGGGGGCCGGCCGGCATATGTATACTTAACTTTAAAACGACAATTAAAAATGAACAGAAGGAGATATATCGTAGATATTCATAGTATGGAGGGAAAATTACCCAAATGTTCCCATGACACGAGTTGAGACATGTGTATTATTATCCGTAGTCAATTTAGCCAATCCAAAATCAGCCACCTATTTAAGATGAATTGGTGTAATCAATCTTTAGCAAAAAAATTATACTGGTATCATAAGTGATAAAATAGTAATAAGAATGAGTAAATTGGTAACCGCAATAGCATCGGGTAAGGATCTCTTCATTTCTTAAAAGAAATGAATATGTTTATTAATATAGTTTAAAAACAAAGCCATGATTTAACCATTTATAAAGCAAATTATAGTAATCGACACCTCGACTTGTTTAGAAATGAAGAAGATTTTAATTCAAAAGCAACATAGAAGAATGAATAAATATATAGATAATAAAGTCCACTAACAACAAATGTAAATATGAGAAACCTTAGCTTCGAAGCTGTCATCAATTAGGACATTTGAAGCCTTAATATCACGGTGGATAATGCGAGGACTACCTGAATAAATTAATATATAAAACAAATATGAGAAAAATAATGAAAAGAAATAATTAAAAAAAATATCATATGTAAGATCTTTCTTATTCTTACAATCTTCATGAAGGTAAGCAAGCCCTTTAGCAGATCCTAGTGCAATTTTCATTCTAGTGGGCCAATCCATAGTAGGCACACCCTTTCCTGTGATCAAATAAATATATAAGCTATCAATATAATTATTAGTTTCATAAGTGTTATATTTATCTATCTATGATCAGCATTATCATATAATATCATCATACACTACTCTATATGCTCTTTTTTCGTAACACTTTTTTGTACTCATAAAGAGTGCACCGATAGTTTAAACTTAAGAGTGTTAATTTACTCATAAATGAAAAGCAAAAGCATATATAACACAATAGACATACATACCATGAAGGTGATGTTCCAAAGTTTGATTTGGAACAAATTCATAGACCAACATTCTCTGTCCACCAGAAATAGAATATCCAACAAGCGACACAAGATGACGATGATGAACACGACTAATGATGTCGATCTCGGCCTGGAACTCGCGTTCTCCTTGCCCACTACCAGATTTTAAACTTTTAACAGCAACTTCTTTTCCATTAGGCAATATTCCTTTATGAACATAACCAAAACCACCTTGTCCTATAATATTCTCATTAGCAAATCCTTTAGTAGCTGATGCCAATTCCTCATAAGAGAAGGTACCACCCTTGAGAGTAAGAGACAAGCCCGGAGAAGGAGGAGGCAAAGCACCTGGGCCCATACCCAATGAGTAATTGCCACTCATATCACCACTATTCATTAGAGGGTGTGGTGCACCCCAAACACCACTTGGTGGACCCATTCCATTTACTCTAACGACATGATCCATCCCATGTGGGCCTGGCCCTCCTTGCCAATTGGGATGAGGATGTTGTCCACTGTGGTAGTAGTTACTCCCTGTGCAAGTTATTTTAGACCCCCAAAATAACTATATATCAATCACTTTATTTAATTTGCTTCATTAATTTTATTTTAGAACCCAAAATCATATATTAACCAATATATAGCATACTTACATTGTGGAGAAAGATCTCGCGCTGAAGTGCGAAATAAGTAGTCTAAGAATCAAGTATCAGTCTTCATTCTTCCAAGTTCTTCAAACCAATTAATTCTAAACATGATATAAGTATGCATAATGCCAACCAAGTATGATGATCATAATATTATCTTTCTTTGGCATTCATAGGGAGTTTAATTACATACACTATCAGTGTATTTTTTTTTTACAATGTCAATCAATAACAATGATTAAATCAATAAAAATATTTACTTTTAAAGTCACATGTGTTTGATTATAATTTATTGACACTGTTAAATTATTTACACCGAGAGTGTAACATAATTAAACTTATAAGTTATATATGGCAAGTAGTGCTTGCCAATGCAAAAATCTATCACATTGGAAACACAATTTGCATAAATTAACCTTGGGACATGCTACCCTTGAGTAAAACATTTTTCACTTTTATTAATTATTTTCACTTTCAATTACAAAACAAACACAATGTTTTTCATATTTTTTCAATTTTCAATTATTTGGACATGAAACACTAAAAAATTATTGTCGTTATTCACATTGTCATGGACCATACAAATCTTTAAAAATAATAATTATAAATAATTACTCTAATTCATTATGATGTGCTAATCAAGTTGTCATGATTAATTAATAATTATAACAAGAAGCCTAGCTCATTATCATGTACATTAAACTTTTTTACATAAATTTATCCTAACTAACGATGAAATGATAAAAAAAGAATGTAAGAAAAATTGAGAGAAGAATGGATATGTATGTTACCTTGTCCAAGGGAAGGATCTCCAGGACCATAATAGTAATTTTGCTTTCTCTTCTTCCTCCTAGACCAAATGAAACAAAAAACAAGAAGGAGAAGAAGGACAAACCCCGCTCCAACAGCAGCTCCAACTAATGCCTTACTATCATCATCATTGGAACTATTGTTTTTATGAGATTTTTCATTTGATGAAACTGCTTTATGTGACGAACTAGATTGTTTGGATGATCCATCAGCGTCATCAGGGGTCGCATTATCAGGTGTGGCATTATCGGGTGTATCGTTATCTGGAGATGAGTTGTGAGAGGGAGCCATGATTAATTAATTAATTAATTAATTAATTAATCAATTAATTAATTTCCTTTTTTTGTGTGTTGTGTTCCGGCTATGAGATTAATCTTTTCTACGTTGTAATCACCACGATGCCGGAAACACAACGTTAATTCCCCTATTTTGTACCTTCTCTTTTCACAATCGTTGAGAACCCTGACATCACATTAACAATAAAGAGTTTTCAAAATTAATTTAATTAAATAATTCAGATCAAGTTAATTAGCTAGATATAACAAAAAACTATATATTTGAATTGGTGGAATAATGCTGATTACGGTAAAAGTTGTCATTTGAATTTTTAACAAAATCACAGTATTACTGTAATTTTATCAAAATTGAATGTCATTGGGAACAAACACTACATGGTGTATTTTTTGAATGTTGTTTAGATTAAACAAAAATGGGGAGAGTAACTTAATTGTGAAGAAACATGAATACATACCTGAATGGCCTAGAAGGGTTCTCAAAAGAAAGAAAAGGAGGAGAGGTGTTGTTACATGATAAAACCCACACAAAAGGAAATGTTATTTGTGTTTCCTCAATGGTCTCCTACAAAGGAGGACCTCTGTCTCTGCCACCTCTTCCTTAATTTGACTCAATTATAGGTTTTACCATTTTCTGGCTGGTGTTTATTTCATCATCAAATTACTCCACCCATAATTTTCTTTATGGATCTATACAACACATAACAAATATTAACCTTAAATAGATTAATAACACCCCTCCCAAATAAAAGAATTAAACCACAATTACAAAATTGTTAATTTTGAAAGGCTTTATAATATTATTTATTTAATTGATTTTATAGAAAAAATTCCACCCGTGATAGAGTCTACATAACCGCTTTACATAATTCTGTTTTTTTTTTTTTCAAATACAA
>JBBPBR010000007.1:14154256-14166761 GCA_037974775.1 Cicer pinnatifidum | reverse complement strand
TTACAAAATATACTTTCTTAAGATTTTTGAACAATTTTTTAAATATATGATTGTGTTAATTTTAAATATTAATTTCAAAATATTGTTTTATTTAACTTGATATTCATTATTTTATTTATGTTTTTCAAATAGATCTGTTAGTTTATTTGATCAAATATCTATTATTTTATTTTAGTTTTAATTAATATTATTTTTAAGATTTTTTTTTTTGAAAATAAAATAGTAAACACGACGTAAAAGTTAAAACTTACAGCATATCGTAATGTTTTAAATTTAAACTTAAAATATAATTTAATAATATTGACGCTTATAAATTATGTTAAACCTTACAAAAGTAAGTTTTAATTTTATAATAGTCTAAAAATATATTTTGATTTGTATCCAGACATGCAAAATCATTGACGGTTCCAACGCGTCACATACTGTGGAAATATTCGAAAAGGGTTGATATATAATTCTCTACTTTTTCTTTTTTTGACGGGATTGGTTCTCTGCCTTATTATGAGCTTGTTTGTCAAATAGCACATGTGAAATTGTTGTAGAATAGACACTGTAAACCAGTTGACGATTTTATTTATTTATTTATTTTTAACTTTTGATTGATTAAGAAAACTACAATAAAATTAATGAAGAATTTGTCATTCTAAATTTAATTATGGTTAAATTTCAATGCGAATGATTAAGTTTTGCTTGATATATAAGATATATCACAATTATACTCATTGTGTTAAGTTTTATTTGGAAATTTGGAGGGAAGGGACCGAGAAAATAGAAAATTACAGATAATTATTTTACTTTTTTAAGAGAATTTTTATATAGAATGGTAAAATAATGCATCATTAAAAGAAAACACTCAATTGTGTTCAATTTAAAAAAGATTCTCAAATATAAAGAATCTTCATAAATTATAAAACTCTTCACAAATATTAAAATTTAAATTGAGTGTTATTAGTAGCTGAAAAAATTCTCACAAATCATTTACTTTTCTGTAACATTTGTGGCAGCAAATATAATTGTCATAAAATAATTGTTGGAGACAAATGTTATTTGAATTTGTGGCGATCAATAACATCGCAACGAGCTTTATTGATTGAAAATATCAGCAGAATAATTTGACGGCATATACTCACACAAAATCACAATATTTGAGCATTGTGAGGGTTTAGGCGCCACAAGATATAATTGTGTTTGATGGTTTAGGTCGCTACAAAGGTAACTTTTTACGAAGGTCTAGATTGCCACAAAAAAGCAATAGAGTTATTGGCGTTTTGTGCTTGTTTTGGCTGTCACAAATGTCTTATTTTCTATTTATATATATTATTCTTTCTTTCATGTCTTATTTCTAACTTTACTTTAAATTTTCTCTATACGTTGTCCCTAAATTTTCTCTACAAATATTTTTTCTCAACTTTTATTTTTCTTCATATTTTCTCTCTGCTTTCTCTCTTAAGTTTCAGTAAATCCTTATTTTACGCTTTGTTTTTCTAATGTTATTTTTTTATTTGAAGTTATTTTTTAATGAATATTATTTAATTTTCATTTTTCCAGGGATGTTAATGGGTTGATTGAGAAGAGTTGTTATTTGTACGTAAACTTCAAATCAAATACTACCTTGCATTAAATTAATATGAAATACATTTTAAATATAAATTAATAATTCATATAATTATTATTAAAACTATTATATAATTATAAATTGTTTTTAGAGCGCTATTATTTTTGAAATTGATTATAATACTACTTTTAAACTTTAATGTTAGTAAGTTTAGTTAAAAGAAAAAGGGCTGATAAAATATTAAAATTTTAAAATTTTTACTCAAATTAAAATGTAGTTATTTTGTTTGGTAGTAATAATTTAAGTAATATTAATATTATATTTTTGTTTTAATATATAATATTTTATTTAAATTTAAGTTTTCATTGTTTAAATTATATTAATATTAATTTTTATATATAATATATTTTTTAATATTAATTTTGAATTTTATAAAATTACTTTTTTAATAAAGTTATCCATTTGTGGCGGTCAAACCCCATAAATGGGACAGTTTGTGAAAGTCTTAGCTTTTAGTGGTTTTTTTTTCTCCATTAGTAGTTTTATCATATGTAGTAGTAGCTTAATCCATCACAAGTTTTTGGCAGACTTTCCATCACAAATTTGTGTATGCTTAAGTCCTTACAGATGATAACCAAAAAACCACATTTGGTTGTTTTTGCCACCACAAAACTTTGTGGCTTGGTTATTTGTGGATGCATTAGACAACCACAAATTTGTCTATTGTGGTTGTTTGATTTCTTTGTGGAGGCTTTTGGCTGTCACAAATAAACGGTTTTATAACAACATGGAAATGATATGAAAACTTATTCTATGTCCTCCAAAATCCCCCATACAATACAAATTTTTAGCTCCCCCAAAATAGGTTGATTTTGTATTATGAACAAAAAAAATAATGCGTCAAAACCCTATATTCTCAAAACTCTTAATTCCTTCCTTTTTTTTTCTTTCAAATTTCAACATTCTTCTCTCCTCCAAAGTCGCAAACAAAACCTTAAAGATTTGGATAGACATGTGGTGTCAAAATCTCTTGTAGTCTTGAAAATTTTGGCATGTTATTGCTCTCGCCCTCCCCAGGATGCCCTAACAAGTGGCATCAGAGTCCTGATTTGGCTTGGTCAGATTGTGAAAATGGATTCTAGTTTTTGGATCCTTTATATCGAAAATCTTCCTAACAGTGTAGTCACGAGGTATGTTTTGTTGGTCGTAAGGTGGTGCAATTATAAGACTAGGAATACTCACACTTTAGGGAGTTGTTGGATTCAAATGTGAGTTATTAAGTCCAAATTTAATTACAAATGAGTTAAAAGTTGGATATATAAGAGATGTGTGTTCCCAAAGTCTCTTGTAGTTCTAGAGTATTTAGTTCATTGTTAAACTCATACCTCACGACTCCACAACAAGACTTGTATGCTTATGATTTGCTAAGTTATTTGAATAATGGTTAGCCTAAAGATAAATGTGTTTAACCTCACAACACTAATTTATCAATATAACACATTTAAGGCTTCATGAAGATGAGGCATTGGGTACAAATTTGTGGCCTTAATTCCTAGAGTGAACCATGTTTACGACGGTGAGAGAGTTAATGTCTAGTTTGCTTGTTAATATTAAACCATTGACCAAATCCCACAGTTTGCTGATATAATAAAGGTAACTTTGACCCTAAATGACAAAGAAACAACATGAGTATTTGCCTCTATGGTCTTGAATAAGATCACTACAAGAGACTAAAGTTGAAAATATAAGAAACATCAATGTCGAGCTTAAACAAGTTGAGGTGAGAGGAAGAGACACTCATGTCTCAACAGAGATTGATCGCAACTTATAATCTATATACATTTTTAATTCAATTTCAAATATTTTTGTTGTTTATGCCCAAAAATAATGTAAGTTGTTAATCAAGAACGACCTTGAGTTGATATTAAGGGTGAGTCAATGTCAAGGTAATTGAGTAAGTCATTTTCAAACTAGCACAATATAAAGTGATAGAGAGAGAGGTGTCACTCAAGGTAGGTGATAGAGAGAGAGGTGTCAAATGTGGAGTAATAGTTAAGAACCCCACAACTTATATACACATTTCCTTCTTTAACATAATCGTTTTAAAAAAAATCATAGTTGAAAGTTGGTAATTGAACACTCATCTAACTCTTAATTTCGACAACAATTCTTATCAATGATTAATACTAGAGCAATATTAAATATGAATTATACTATTACATAAATAAAATTTTAAAAAGATTGACGAAACTAATTTTTTAATTTTGATCCATCCTTTTTTTAACAAATTTACTCTTAGTAATTATTATTTTTTACTCTAAACTTAAATAATACCAATTTCTTCAAATTCTTGAATCAAGCACTTAACAGTTACTTCAGTCTTCGACACCCACTATTATGAGAGCCTTGAAATAGTGGAATCTTTTGAAGTACCAAATGAGGAGATTGAATCGTCAATTGAGGTCAAAACATCTTTATCAAGCTTGTTTTGAAAGGCATTGACGTTGAAGCCCACATTACTCAAACCACCGATGTTAGGTAAAGACAAGTGGTCGAACTTTACTACATGCTTATGCTGATTGTGTTGAAGTTGATTTTGAGGTTACTCCCTCCAACTTTTGATCATTCGCCTCAACTCCCTCTTTTGACTTCGTTGAACAAGAAGTGGCATGAGAGCTTGCATTATCATCCTCAGAGTTTGAAACTTATATATCTTATCTTTATCTACCAATTATGTGTTCTAAGGTAAATTCCACTAGGAGTTTAAGTAAATAATGAAATTCAGAAACCAAATGAGTTTAAGTAAAAGAAGGAAAATGTAAAAAAAAAAAACTCAAACAGGAGGTGCCTAAATGGTAGTTGGAGAATCATGTGATTGAAGATTTGACTCATAAATATTTAATTGGTCATTCTTGAATCATGTGATTGAAGATTTGACTCATAAATATTTAATTGGTCATTCTTATCCATATTTCGAATGGGAGATAATCCAATCAATTCATCATGTGACTTCTTGTTGCGCTTTAGATTTTCTTGACTATTTTGTATTCGAGATTTACGTTTGAAGAACACTTCAATAGGCTCATCATGTTAAATTCAAAATATTAACAGTTAGAACATAACAATGAATGTATTTGGATTTCTTCATATTTGAAGTAAAGCTTACATCTTTAGAAAAGCTTGCATATATTGTAACAAGAGATAATTTTTTTTCATTTTTCCATTTTCGAAGTAGTGTGTTGGGTCTAAACAAAGAAAACTAGGTTAATAAAAGAAAATGAAATAAAAAATGAAGTACAAAGAGATAAATACCTCGATGAAATAAATATTTTTTTTTTTTGTATTTCTTTTTCATTTGAAGACTCAATCATAACAAGTGGAGGTTGTTTGAGTTTCTTTTTATTTTCAGTTAATGTAGTTTTCTTTGAGATATGTACAAGAATTGCATTTGTTGCAAGAACAACAAACGGATTAGAACCACTCGAGTTTTAATATGATATATAAAATTGAAACTACCTTTGGGTTCTGAAAAAATTCTACTCGAACATAAATCAATACCAAATGAAGAAGGAAAATTTGAAAGATTGTAAGAGCTAGCTATCATTTGTTTCCATTTGGATTTTTTTATATAATAAATCCAATTTCAAAAGCATAAACCATTCAGGTCCAAGTAAAAGTTTGGCTACACCAAATTGCGCACCAGTTAAAGGAGGATATTTTGGAAGAAAAAAACTCTCGAATTCATTTTTTTTAAGAGTCAATCCATTGTTCAAACTTCAATCTTTTCAAGTAACACATCAACAAAATACATCATTGTCTTATTTATTTATTTGAAGTTAATTAAGTCTTAAAAATTTTATCAAATTTGATGATGTCACCAAGATGCATACATGAGCTTTTCGAGTCGGGATCTCATGTTTTAAAAGAAGAATGATTAGGACTCTAATTCTTAAAATAATAATGGAAAGACTTCGACCTTTGGGTTAAATTCTTATTCCAACAAGTATCGAAGCTAAGCGTAGCAAAGAAACAATTGGCAAGTGGAAATGGACATTAATCTAACTTCATTTTATTTATTTTCTTCTCTATAAGTTTGTAAAAAGACCAAGGTAGGTTGCCTGATTTAGGAATTCCTTTTACACTTGAATTAAGGGATACACACATCAATTTAGCAAGGCCAAATTTCCTATAGAGTAGTTGAGGTTGGTAATGGTAAACTATAGTTTTCTTCCCACCTAATCACGAGAGTAATAATCTCCATATTAGAAAATCTTTCCATATTTCAATAGACTTGCTTTGGATACCTATAGCCTCACAAGTAATTGATTGAGTTAACCAACTAGTTCATATTTCTCGTGAGGCAAAAAGGGAAAGATGAGAGTGGTTTTGTTTCATACAAATGATCGTTCAAAATATTCCTTAAAAGCAGGAATAGATTCATGAGGACTAATGACTGTAGTCAAATGGACAAGTTTTTGACTATAAGGGGTCCGTCTAGGCATTGATAATATTAAGATATTGGAAATGAGGGGAATAAATGACATTTAACCATAACTAAAGTAGCCAAAGTGGACCTCCCACATTTGAAATAGACTTTTGGTTTTTCGAAAGTAACTCATACAAGTCACTCAAACACACACACAAATGGGCCAAAAGTAGCTTGATAAGACTAATATTTTTTCCTTTGTGGATAAGGCTAGCTAAAGGTAGAAGAGCTTTACATATCAAAATTGATTTTGAACAAAGGACATAATGGTAAATCCAAAATAAAATAAAATCATTGTGCTATTGGTCGAAAATTTCATTAGTTTTGGCTTTATTATTTTGGATGTATTGTGTGTAACTAGAAGGGGATAATATTTGTTCGAGGGTATTCTCATGAACAAAGTCAGGGGTTAAGATTCAATCAGTAGACATTAGCCCAGTTATGGCAGCTACATCAAGAAGGGCAAATGTCAATATTTCATAAGGTAATTGAAATGTGCAAGTTGAAAGGTCTTAAAAATACATATAGCTACAAATTTTGGTAAAATTGTAGACCAAATTGGATTTTCTTAACATGTTTATATTTATATTTTGGAACTCTTTCAAGCCACTACAAATAAAAAGTTTTTAGAGCAGGTTTCTTGGTGGTAGATTTTGGAGGATTAAAATTCTGAAGCACATATATGAACGCATTACCAACTGACTCAAGAATATTATGGTTAACTCGATATTCGAAAGCAAGTAAAGACGATGAAGAAGTGTGAGGAAAAAAGGCTCAACATATCGATGGTAGTTAAGGGGTGGATACAGACCTAAGAAAACACAAGTATGAATTTCTAAAAGGAAACAAGTGAGTACTTGAGATTGGTAAATAGCTTTATTAATTTGGCTTCATCTTCATCCAACTCAAAAGCATATTGTAGTTGATATTTTGTAACAGGTTTAGATGATTCAGAACCCATGGAAGGAATATTTGAAGTTCGAGAAGTAGAAGACACGGTGAAAGTAGAAAAGTTTTAAAGCTGAAAATTAAGAGATAAAAGATGAATGAACTAACACACCTAAATGCACTAGGGAAAATAAGAAAATGTTATAATGTAATTCTTATAGGTAGGAAAACCCATATAATGATATTTGGTGAAGTTAACTTGCGATCGCTGACGTGGACGATAACCAACTGATGTTGGAAAATGTGTGTCGTTATTGCAAGATTTGAGGCGCTTCGTTGTTGCACAAGGCAATTGTGACATGCAATCATGATGTTAAACATTTAGAATTTTTAAGGGCACCAGCAACCAGTTTTTTTGCGGTGTGAATTTTACATTAATTATAGTAAAAAAACAACATTTGAGTCAATGCCCATAACTCAATCAATTTTTGTAACG
Organism: Cicer pinnatifidum; assembly: GCA_037974775.1. Classification (NCBI taxonomy): domain Eukaryota; kingdom Viridiplantae; phylum Streptophyta; class Magnoliopsida; order Fabales; family Fabaceae; genus Cicer; species Cicer pinnatifidum. The sequence goes on along the minus strand of JBBPBR010000007.1, from coordinate 14,159,336 downwards.
GCATTTGTTATATATAAAATTTCATAATTCCATTTCAGAGTTCGAATCAAGGATCAACATAAAAATAATAATATGAAGGTATGTTGGTCGAATTATTAACTTTTCAAACAAATAAATTGAAGATCGAAATACTAGAGCTTCAGGTGAGAGGTCAGACCAATAATTCAAAATAAAGTAAATATACATTTTCGATGGTTTTTATTTATTTATTAGAAACTTGATAAGGAAGTCAAACGGTTAAGGGAATTGAAAGAAAAAACACGTGATATTGTCAACAAAAACAAGTAGTTTCAAGGTTCAGTCTATAATTAGAAAACTTTATTTTTGTCTAAGGAGAAACATTTTTATTTAAAAAATTGCCTAAAAGATGAACACATCCACCATGTTCGGATTCTCAGTTGGCTTGACTTTTTGAGTGCTAATGAATGTTCATAATCTCAGATAATTCAATTCAAATATTTCTTCTTATAACTTTAGTTTTTTGTTTGTTCATATTACAATTTTTTCTTTGGGTTTTGCGACGTATGAATTAATTCCATAAACCTATCAACTAAGAACCCTTAAGGATCTAATTCAAGTCTTATATTGATATTCGAATTCATTTGTTGAAGTTCTATAGCTCTACATCAACAATTTCAAAATGCAAAATTTAATACTTGAACCTTATATTTTTGACGAAAATAAAGAGGCTAGATCACATACCATCATTCATTTTAAAAAAAAAATGATACACATACACACTTAATATTTCTACATCTATTTAACACCTCATTTTATCTATACCTCTCTCTGTAGATCACATCATCAACATATTATATATATCACATCGCTCTCTTTACATCTTTATTTTTCAAGATATATACACCTTATGAGTGTACACCCAACATTTTTCTTTATTTTAAAATATTTATTTTGACAATATAATTAATTTTAATACATAAATTTCTATAAATAATCTTATTATATTCATGTAAATTTTTGGCCCCTCTTAAATTCTCTAAGCTCTACCACTTGTGCATTCTAAAAGAAATTATTAGAGAGAATGTAATTTGACTTAAGTAACTTTCGCCCATACATCAAATAGACATGCAACAAATCTCTTCCATTCTTGTGTGTGTGAGAGTTAAATATAACTTCCTCAAGCTATTTATGTGGTATATATTACATTGTCCTAAAATATATAAAAAAACTTATCAAACAAAGTTAAGGTTTCAAATTTTGAACTAAACATATAATTTTTTTTGATTAATTTTTATTAATGTTTTGAGACGGAATGAGTACTTATTAATGGTGCAAATTTATATATATGTTGTCTCTACTACTCACAATTATAAGGTTTATCGCTACTCAAAATTATATGGTTTATCCATAGTTATGATTCCAATAACATTTTTTTTTCTTTCTATTGTTCATTCTAAGTTGAAAATATTAATTCACTTTCAACTTACAAGGGTGTTAGATATTGTTAGGATGTTCTATTGCTGCAAGTTGGTAGTATTGCATAAGTTGGTTAAATATGAACTATAGACGTACAAATAGCATAAGTTGGTTAAATATTAACTATAGACGTACAAATAACAAGTTAAATCGAGTTTGATGTCTCATTTATCTAGTCTCAATATTTGACTGTGACAATTTTTTTATCCTTTTTATTACAAAAATAACTTCCGTTAATAGTTGAAAAATATAAATTAATTTTTTTTTTTTAAAAATAGAGTAATAAATAGTAAAAAAATATTAAAAAATAATTATTAATGATTAATTTATATTCTAAACGTAGTATAATTTAGTATATTGGGTTTCCGTCACCATATTTCATACACAAATTATCCAATATTTTGATGTGAAGTGTGTAAATCATGCAACACAAAAACTAAAATGCAAAACAATTGCATCAAAAACCAAATAAAGATGTCTCAGCTAACAAATACAATAACAAACTTTTGAATAATTCACTTCCAATGTTCCAAGGGCTACAATAAGCATAAGTTCATACACCTACATAGTTTACCGTGGATATTAAAAATTACATCATAAAGCTAAAAAATACTAGACATTATGTATTGGATCATTTCCCATTTCAACATTTTTACCACTTGATTTTTGGGAAAAAACCATCTCCATTTCTTCCAAAGCTTTCCCTTTAGTTTCAGGTAGAAAAAAATAGAAAAAAACCCAAGCCAACACAGACACAGCAGCAAACATGAAAAAACTTCCACCAATAGTGATAGCTTTATAAATCGAAATAAAAGTCATTGAAACAACAGCATTCATTGTCCTATTCACAGCAACACCAATACTTGCTCCTTGTGCCCTCAACTTCAAAGGAAATATCTCCGAACTATAAACCCAAGTAACAGGCCCAAGCCCAATATTAAAGAAAGCAACATAAGAATAAGTCGCCACAATACTAAGTGTCAAAGCCCATAAAACATTTTCATTGGAACGGTCCACCATGGTCAAGCTAAAGCCCAATACTGTAAGCCCACAAATCATTCCAGCAGTGCTTATTTGCAATAACCGTCTTCTACCAACTTTGTCAAGCAAAAACAAAGCAATTAAAAGAAAAACAATTTTTGTTAACCCAACACCAACCGTTGCAAGCAAAAGCTTTTCTTTAGTTGTAACACCAGCTTTTTTGAAAATTCTTGGACTATATAACATAACAGCTTCAATTCCAGTTGCATGTTCAAAAAAATGAATACCAATTGCAGCAATTAACATCCATCTAACACTAGGTGTAGGTCTCAAAATTAAATCTTTCCAAACACCTTCACCATGATGTGCCCTTTGTGGTAATTTCACATTTTCATCATTGCAATTTTGGTCTAATCCCGCGGCAATTTTAATATCATTGAAACGAAGTTCAGCCTCTTGTGAAGAATTAGTAACTTTGAGTAAAACTTTTTTCGCTTTCCCAAATTGCCCTTGCATAACTAACCACCTAGGTGATTCAGGCATTGTTAAAATAGCAAAAGCTAATAAAAGTGAAGGTAATGCTACAATACCAAACATTAATCTCCAACCAAGTTTCAAACTCAAATATTTCCCCAAAAAATAATTTGAAATGTAACCTAATAAAATACCAATTCCAATGCATACTTCAGGTAAAGAGGTTAAAAAACCTCTAGATGAAGCAGAGGAAATTTCAGCTGAATAAACAGGTCCTATCATAAGTGCAAAACCAACACCTACACCACAAACACATCTTCCAACCATTAAAATTGCATAGTTTGGACCATATCCCATTAGAATTGAACCAATCATGAAGAGTATGGAGGCTAAGAAGATCGTGTAACGACGGCCGATGTAATCGGAGGTTCTTCCGGCGGCTAATGATCCCACTAATGCACATAGGTTTAATATTCCTGCTAGTATCTCTTGTTGTGTGTCGCTTATTCCTATGTCTTCCTTTATGAATAACATTGCTCCACTCATAACACCAGTATCTGAAATTCATCATGTATGTATAATACTTAGTATTCAAATATTTACTATTTTATTTAAAACTAGTAAGAGATTTGTGTATTTCTAATTAAAAATAAGATAAAAGATCGAAATTATATTTTTATTAATATGTTACAATAAAATTAGAGACAAAGTTACATAGATATTTCATGTTTTTCATTTTTGTGGAATACATATTTTGACTTGTACAATAGTTGCATAGGTAACAAAAGAGTGAAAATTAGAAAGAACATATAGAAATTAATTTAATCTATTTTCTTTTTGTCTAGATTTTAATTTAAATTTAAAGTGGGAGCGATTAGAGAATGCAATAATATTACCGTAACCAGATACGATGGATACCATTGAAGCTACAATGGCACAACCAAATGCATATTTGTTGAGGGTGGTTTTTTGGTTTTCTTTGTCACCTTGATCCATTGTTAAAGGCTTTTCACTCTTTTTCTCTATAGCAAACAAATTTTTAATCCTTCAATGTGATCTCTTCTCTTTGTTTCTTAGTGTCAAACTTGTTTGGGTATAGGAGTATTTATAGGGGTCTAATTGGATGAATATATATTGGTAGAGTGACACATAATTGACGGGAGTCAAAACAGAATAACATATTTTTTATTTTTGAAAAAAAATCTAAACAGAAGAAGATAAAGTTAGGTCTAAAATTTGTTAAAAGTAAGGGGTAGGCTAATGAAACAAATCCAATGAGAAGGGTTTAGGGAAGTTCGTTCAAGATTTATATAGATTACCGATCTTCTTATGATTAAATTTTTTTTTTTTTAGGATATTTTATGATTATTTTGTAATTTATATAAGAAACGTTAGTTAGAAATCTATGCCTTAATAATAGAGATAATAATATGAACAAGAAATTTCTTAATTTGTAATCTCTATCTCACTTGATTTTTCACTAAGAGACACGCATCATTAATTATCTTAAAAAGTAATTATTTATCTTAAGGGAACTAATTAAGTTTTATTGTTATTATCATGATAAAAACAAAATCATTCCAAATGGTCAATGTTGTTGTCATCCCCTCCTCCGGGATGTTTCTCTTGGTAGGTGTTCGGTTTGATTGTAGCCTTGCAGGGTTGTTATTATGTGACATTTGGTCTTAACCTCCTCTAAAAATAGGGAAATAAGTTGGACACGAAAAAACAAAAAACGGATTGATGAAGACAAAGATAAAATAAAATAAATTTTAGCAATTTAAAATATTATTATTTGTTTCTCTCTCAAAATAAAAAACCATTGTAATTTCGCCCGAAAACAAAAAGCCATTGTTAAATATGATAATAAAGTAATGAATCTAGAAATAACTATAATTGAAGAGTCGATATACATTTGAAAGGCTCATTTAATAATGTTAAGGAACACTTTGTGAAAGAAAAAAATAGTGTTGTTTTTTCATTACTTAGGAAAATAAAAATTGAAAGCGTAATGTTATTTTATTGGGGCAAAAGAATAATGTTGCTAGTATACTACTATTATACAAGAAAAAAGCTGTTATTTTGAGCTATTCAATGTTCACAATTTTATTTTTATAATGTTCTTTTTTAAGTGTTCCAGTAACAAAAAGGTAAATTAAACCCTAAGGAAATACACATAAAAAATATT
>JBBPBR010000007.1:14123844-14134136 GCA_037974775.1 Cicer pinnatifidum | reverse complement strand
TGATGAATATACCATAACTTTTAAAACAACACTACACACATCCTTAATAATCAGCACTGTACATTTTTTAACATATATTAGTAGTTTAGTTCATATATAAGAAAAATACAATGATTATGCACGAGCAATCTAAACTATTTTTAATTTTTTATTTAATTTTCTTTTTGTCTTTTACATTCTTTATTAATCAAAATTAGTAATAATTTATAAACTATTTCATCCCTCTAATCACTGGGACTATTATTTTTTATGAAATGACAATATCGTGAAGATATAGTAAATCACCGAAATGTAATATTTATTTTAAAAAGTTACTATTTATTTATTTAATTATTTATTTTTATCTTAAATTATATAATAAATTATATTATAATTAATTTATATAAATTTAAATTTAAATTCATGACAAGACATCTAATAAAACATCGTCGACATGTACAAACTAGAATTTGAGGATGCCAGTTATTCAATATTAATTATTTTTCTCATAAAAGAATGTGGAATCTGATACGGAAGATCATGCCCGTCGAAGTTTCCTCACCTCCTCGTGTCTTCGCCATATATAACTGTTTGCTTTCTTCTAAAATGGCATATAATAAATGAAAAAGCAAATAAAAACTAATCTAATTATAATATTTTGTAAAAAAATAAAAAAACTAATTAATAATTATAATATGTCTGTATTGTCAAAAAAAATGTAGGCTTCTTGAATTATTGACGGAAAAAGCTGCTTCGAAGCACATGATGGCTGAAGCCAAAAAGCAAAGGAAATGAAAATATAAATAATAATAATAAGCTGTACCAAGAAAATAATAACTTTCATCTATATGAAAAAATAGAAAAGCTTTTCAGTGTTTTCACCGGTAAGCGATTGCCACGTTTCCTTTTTTTTTCTTTGACTTTGTACTCTGAGAAATTTGTTTTCTCACCTAAGGATTTCTCAGTATCCCAAAATTCGAAGTTACTTGCTAAATATATATTTTTTTATTAAATGACGTACGATATTTAAAACAAAACTAATTAAAACCGTGTCTTTTATTCAAACTAAATTTTTTGTAGTAATCTTAATTAAATATCTTACTTCACAGTAGCGTTGTCGGAAGCATTTGGCTTGTCCAAAATATTCAACGTCGTGTGAATGTGAATGCATTCGGATTTACCGCGAAAGATACACGTAGTAAATAATTATTTAAAAAAATAATAATTTTGGTGCATCTTTTAAAGGTATTTTGTGCAGTTCTTAACTATGCATAAATCTCCATAGTTTTCTCAAATGCATGCATTTTTAAAAGATATTTTTTCTTCTCAAAGCTTGTTTTAAATAAAAGATGTTGTCAGTGTAACAATTTTATATAGATAATTAATAAAATTTACATTTAATAAAATTTTACATTTAATAAAATAAAATAAAATTTAAAATCAGTTATATAATAAAATATATATGGTCATCTCTTATTGGATTGTTTATTCATTAAATTATTATTATTTTGTGGTGACCTGTTAAATTATTATTAAATATCCAAATATTTTAATATTAAAAATAACACTAAAAACAACTACACAAATGCACTAAAAATTTTAATTTGAATTTTGTAAAATGAAAAATTAATAAAATAAATAAATTAATAATATATATTATAAAAATTTATAAATAATCAGAAATATATTTAATATTAATTATTGAATTGATTTGAATTAGGAATGTCATTTGCTTTTTTTTTCTTTCGTAATTCTATTTGGCACAGGAAATCAACTTTAACAATTATCTGTTGTTGATTAGATCTGACGGCTAAAAGTCGATAACTGCATGATGCACTTACTGCAGTGAATCTAGTTCCGTGTGAAATGGTGGTGTGTGTCTGTCTCTGTCGGTTTCTTCAGAATACGGATTCAAAGTTCAAACAAATACAGACTCACCGCACAAAACGACAAACGTAGGTGTAATTAAACACTCGTCCTTCACTGTACCATTTGCCTCGACAAGTGGAGGATACGAACTTGGACACGATAAACCCCTTTTATTTTTCAACGACTCAGTCCACAAAACAAACCAAAATAAATACTCATAGGCTTAACCTTACTTAACATATTCATTATTACCATTTGTCTTTTAGTAGCTTGCCTTGAACTAATGCACGATGAAAAACTTAATTACATAAACAAATGAAAAATTTCTCCCACTTTCAATCAAAAATTAATTACATAAAGGTAAAATTTATGAGTTTATTTATGTTGTTAATTTTATTGTAGGTTGAGTAAGTTATGTATAATTTTTCATAAATAACTTAGAACTCACCAACAAATTATCAATTTGTATGCACTAAAGATAATCACTGTATCTCACACTTATAAAATTGATAATATAATTTTATTTTATTTTCTTCTAATTATACTTTTAATTAAATGAAATTATATATATTATTCTCAATTTATTATTATTTTATTTGACAATACATTAATGATTAATAAAATAATTTCATAAAATTACTATTATTTTAGTTTAATTGTCAATACTATAAAAAGTTATTCGAATACCATATGACAATAGTTCATTAGCTTGATTTTATAATTATAATAAAAATAAAATTTATTTAATAATTGAACTAATATAAAAAATTACTACACTTACCGTGTGAATATGAATTAAAAAATTCTTAACAAACTAAGTTAAGCGGTAAAAAGATGACATGATGAGAATTGAATTAAGGTGATTGAAGATGGTAACCGTGTGAACTCTAAAGAGAGTTTTGTGTAAAGGTATTTTTTGTCAATGGTTTTAGCGTTCCGAAGTTTGAAGTTGTTTTGGTTAAGATCAAATTTTGAATGAGATAGAGAGAGAGAAAACATTATTGGAGGTGGTAGTTGGTGTGTGTAAATGAGCGTAACAAGGTAACTTAAAAAAATAAAAATAAAAAAGAAGAAGTAGAAGAATAAAAACTTTGCAGGTTGACCGGTGGATATAGATAAAGCTAAACAAAAAAAAAGAAGAAGCTATTGAGAAGCTAAATAGAAAACCCTAGAAACAAAAAAAAAAAAAGAAAAGAAAAAAGAAAATCAAAACTGTGTGTGTAAATGCATCTAAGATATTTCCGTGTTTGTAAATAGATTATTATTGATTGTTGATAAGTTATAATACTAAGTAGTAACTAGGTAGGTTAGTTTGGTTCCGATGCCTGTTGATTTAGACAATGTTTCAACACCTTCAGGTGAAGCTAGCATCTCCTCCTCTGGTAATCAAACAACTCCAAAACCCACCACAAAGAAAAAGCGTAACCTCCCAGGAATGCCAGGTACATAAAATAAACATTTAATTTCATCGTTTTTCATTAATTAAAGTATGTAAACTAATTAATTATTATTTTTGAAGATCCAGAAGCAGAAGTTATTGCTTTATCACCAACGACACTTTTAGCAACAAACAGATTCGTATGTGAAATATGCAACAAAGGTTTTCAAAGAGATCAGAATCTTCAACTTCATCGAAGAGGTCATAATCTACCATGGAAACTTAGGCAAAGATCGAGTAAGGAAATTAGGAAAAGGGTTTATGTTTGTCCTGAACCGAGTTGCGTTCATCATGATCCTTCTAGAGCTTTGGGAGATTTAACGGGGATTAAAAAGCACTTTTGTAGAAAGCACGGTGAGAAGAAGTGGAAATGCGATAAATGTTCCAAGAAATACGCTGTTCAATCCGATTGGAAAGCTCACTCTAAAGTTTGTGGCTCCAGAGAGTATAAATGCGATTGTGGAACCGTTTTTTCTAGGTTTTTATTTTTTTTATTTTTATTTTTATTTTTATTTTTTTAATCTGTTAATTTTATTTTTTATTTGGTTCTGAGAAATTTGTTTTTTGATTTTGAAGGAGGGATAGTTTCATCACGCATAGAGCTTTTTGCGATGCGTTAGCGGAGGAAAATGCGAAATCTCAGAGTGTTGTGAAGGCTAATTCAGAATCTGATTCGAAAGTTTTGACCGGAGATTCATCGCCGCCGTCGATGCCGGCGGCGACTATTACTGCTGCAACTACTGCTCAGTCGAATAGTGTAGTGTCCTCTGGTTTGGAAACGCAGAAGATAGGTAGATATTTCTTGAACCGTGTAAAATGTTATTTTTTTATTTTTTGTCTCGTTTGATGTGGTTAAAAGAAGATAACAATTTCAAAACCTATGTTTTTGTTTTTGTTTTTTGATGTTGTTTGTTGTGTTTGGTTAGTCTTTTTTTGTCTGGTATCGTTTTTTGTTGTGACTTGTGAGAATGTGAGAACAGGATCAAGTGATCTGAGATTCGGGTGTGGCTAATTAAGTAATGAAAATAAATATAACTTAAAAAAGGTGTTCTTTTTTTGAGATTGTTTGATCTAAATTATGCAATGGTTGACAAAGAAACTACAAAGATCTTAAAAGCTAATAAAGAGAGAAGATTTGTTTTTAGGGGGTGAGGGGAATGGGGAGCGAATTTTTAAGAGTGTGGAAAAAAATATTGTTTTGTTCTTTACTTTACTTTACTTCTGAAAATCTGAACTTTAATTTATAACATAAAAGAAAGGTACCAACTTTCCTTTGTCTATGTGTTTTAAGTGGTTGCTTTTGCTCTTTCTTTTTCCTATTAGTTTGATGATTATAAACTAAAATAATGATGTTGTTGTTCCTGCTTTCCTTTGCTTTACTTTTCCTTATTCTATATACGGATTTTGATTTTCCAGAAAATACCCCACAAATCATGGAGGAGCCACAAGTTATTGTTACTACAACTACTGCTAGTACTGCTACTACTACTAATGCTTTAAATGGGAGTTGTAGCAGCAACAGTGCCAGCTCAACGAGCAACGGCGGTGCTACGACTACCAGTGGTGTGTTTGCAAGCTTGTTTGCGTCCTCAACAGCTTCAACTTCTGCCAGTCTGCAATCTCAAACACTAGCATTCACTGACCTAATTAGGTCCATGGGTTGTCCAGATCGCTCTGCAGATTTCTCAGCTCCTCCGACGTCGGAGGCTATATCACTCTGCCTCTCTACCAATCACGGATCATCAATTTTTGGAACAGGAGGGCAGGAGTGTCGTCAATATGCGCCGACGCCGCAGCCGCCCGCCATGTCTGCCACTGCATTGCTGCAGAAAGCTGCTCAAATGGGTGCTGCCGCCACAAATGCCTCTTTGCTTCGTGGGCTCGGCATTGTGTCTTCGTCGGCTCCCTCTTCATCATCTGGTCAGCAAGATTGCCTGCATTGGGGTCTTGGACAAGTTGAACCGGAGGGTTCTAGTTTAGTTCCAGCAGGACTTGGACTCGGGCTTCCTTGTGACAGTGATTCCGGACTCAAAGAATTGATGTTGGGGACACCATCCATGTTTGGTCCTAAGCAAACCACTCTTGATTTTCTAGGATTGGGAATGGCTGCTGGCGGCAGTGCCGGTGGAGGCTTGTCTGCACTTATCACATCTATTGGAGGTGGTGGTGGTTTGGATGTTACTGCAGCAGCATCCTTTGGTAATGGAGAGTTCTCTGGCAAAGATATTGGAAGGAGCTCATGATATAGTTGTGGCTGCAATAACAACTATAGTTATCAGTTCAAACGTTTTGGTTGTAAAGTCATTTGTTGTCTATGCATATTCTGAAGTTGCAATGCACATGGGATTGATTATTAACAAGATTAAGATATAGTAATATGCAACTATGGATTAATGCAACAGGTAATATGTGCAAATGTGGTATTTTCATGTCTTGGCCCCTCTAATGCGAAGAAGGAAAAAAACTATTAATTCCATGTTTGGATGAGTTTGGCAGAATCATAGTGTGACATTGTCATTTTGTAAAAGTTATACTTAGAACTTCAACAAAATCGCAGCAATGTGATTATGTTAAACTTGCCGAGGTTTCAAATATGTGCTATATATTATAGGAAAAGAAAAGGTGACCGTAACAAGGCCACTATTTAAAATATGCTTGCTATGAACAACACAGGCTGTGGAAAATTAAGGGTGTGTGCATATGGTTAATGCCAAGATGGTTGTGGTAAGTTTTAGAGACAGTGGCGCATTTGAAGGTCACATATTGTTTTGGTTTCTTGGTTGGACAGTTTTGATCAAATCATTTATTCCTCCGATTGATGATTTGGTCTGTAGATGTAGGTATAAATTAGGAAACTTTGATGTTAGTAGTAGTTTTCTACTTTGGCTGTTGAATTATTGTCACATTTGTGGATTTTCCACTTTTGCCCATTGTTTGGGAGTTAATGCGTAATTAAATTTTAGTAAGTAATTAATGTTCTTTTACGTAAATGTCATAAATTGTAATTATTCTATATTCTTTTCAAGTTAGAAAATTCCCAACTTATTGCTTCTTTTGGCAGCTTTATTTAGTAGCCAAGTACTACCATTTGCAAACCCAGCCTATTTAATGACGAAAATTTTGAACTACTGCATAATTTTTGAAGTCCGGTCAATTTTTTTTAAGTGTTTATTGACTTTTGAATCTAATTGTTATTTTAAGGGACCTTTGATTGAGTTTATCTGGGTGTTTTTTTATATTAATAAATGATAATGAAGTTGAAAAATATAATAACATTATAATGTTAGACGGCTCCGTTAGTTGTATGAGTGTCTACAAGTTGTTTTATCCTATTATTTTAAGGTCATTCAAAGTGTTATCAGTTGTTCCACATTTATGTAATGCTTATCTTTTTTTTGTTTAATTGTAGAAATAATCATATATTACAACAAGAGCAGCAAGACTTCAGGCATACCTACTCAAATTGTGACAAATTCCTACCGTATTGTGACAAATTCCTAAAGAGCCAAATGTGTGACTCTTGTCACTCATAATGTAAGCACTACCAAATTTGGCAAGTATGTCCTCGAAACATACTTAAACCTCTAGTAACACAATGCCTACGAAACACCTTTTGAAACAACTCCAATTTATAATGGGCAATATATTTGATATTCTTCGTCTTCATCTCAACCTAAACATCCTCGGTAGACACCACCAATAATTGTGTGGGAAAAGTACATGTCATACTCTTATTCAGTTTTGTTGGTAGACTCAAGAACTCACCCTTAGTCGGTTGATAAGTTGACCACATCATCTAGTGCAATCGCTATTTCACCAAATGACATGCAAAATGGCCGGTGTTTATGTGTACCACCTCTCCACAATGCAAATATCAGATTTTGGACGATTAACGTAAGATTATCGTGTTGTAGTGGATCTAAGTCAAACGTCTGCATCCAAACCTTTATCGCTTGAGGTACTTGCAAAGTAAAGTTTTGCATTTACTTACCATCGACAGTCAACTTTAGCATGAGCATGAGCGCTCTTGCATACATACAAAATATATGTATTTAATATATATAAAAAAGAATAAATAATTAAATATACCAAAACAATTTACTTATTTCTCTATACCACACTCTACGAACAATAAGATTCTCATATCGCTTGAGTTAAAAAGTATCTTCCAATCTTCAAGGGAGAACACGTTTTTCATGTTGTATAGGCTTCTCTGTGGAGGTAATTTTTTTTTATATATATTTTAATGACAACAAATCTTATGAAATAAATGAATAAGTTTTATAAATAGTGGTCTACTAATGATTGCACTTGAATTTTTATTTAAGGAACATGAATTGTATAAATGGACATGCAAGAAGCCATTCACATCGACAAATGTGTAAGTATCTACTCAATAATGAAAGAATCTCAAAAGAAATATATCTTCATTCAAAAGAATAATTATTGCATCTTAGGAATACTTGATGGACAAGTCACAATATGTGTAACACCAAGAGAAATTGTAGGAAATATTACTTCAACAATAGATTTCTCTTTTCATATAGAAGATAACATTCTCAATTGTTATGAAATAATATTCTCGTGATAAACAAGTTCATTGCACTCATAAATAGTCATATTTGTTCATCAAAATGACAAGAATCATCTTTGAAGAAGAAATCATTTCAAGATTAAGTCATTTGTTTAAATAATGAAGGAAGAACATTCACCAGAAGGTTCTAGTTGTTCTATTAAAGAATAATTGATAATAATGATCTTTTTGGAAGGGAAATATGCAGTAAATTAGTTGACATTTTGAACATGAGCATTCCAACATTCAATGAGAAATTAAAAGTCACGATTTGAAGGCAGACTTGCAAAAACAAACATACAAAATGTTCTGAAGATTGATATGCAAAATGATACCTAGATTGAATTCTAGATTGATGACATATTGATCAGAAGAACATTCTAGTTATTCTATATTAAAGACAACGTCAAAATAGATCATTTTCTACAGTTCAAACCACAAGTTAAAGAGTAAAGACTACTCAAATCAATGATTAAGCCCAAAACTCGAGCTGAATGTCTAAATGAGGAAAACAACCTATAGATTAATCAACAAATTGATCTCCAAATTGACGAGTTGAGAGCAAAGACAACAAATACATAATACACTATTGTTGCATCCTTTTGTAGAAATCTCTGCGTGCTTCAAAGTTAAAAACCTGAAATTTCACAACTCATTTACTCACTCATTCACGTTTTCCATAAGACCCAAAAACAAGAACATTCTGGATTTGTCAAGAGTGTTATGGACAACAATATAAATATGTGTTTAATTGTTTTAAAACAAATCTCACACTTGACTGATGTGTATAACATATATTTAGTTTAAACTGAATATTTCAAATCTCTTATAACCTACAAATTGAAGTTCAATTGGAAGATTAAGAGTAAAAATTTAATTTACAAATCTTGCAACACTTGTTCAAGTAAGAACAAGTCAAAAACTCTTCAAGTAAAATTCAACTCTCTTCACTATATTTGTGGGTAATCATTTACTGACTTTGTCTTTATTTATCTCAAACAAAGAGTTGAGAATCATTAAATCCCAAACACTTTTTATTACGCATATTATCTATTATTCAAGTCTATCTTTTATGTTAGATTGAGTGTGTTTGTGTTTGTAAAATCCTTTATATATGGAAAGGTAAATGTGAAAATTATTTTAAGGTTGAAAGGTGGCCTTAAAAATCTATTAATTTTATAACATCATACTCCTCCCGATGTACAACCTCCTCCTCCTCCTCCTCCTCCTCAAGGTCCTCATTTATTTCCTATTTCCACCCAACGATTCGTCGAGCAACATCGATGGCCTCTGAATCGATGATGTCAATCAAGTTCAATCAACATGAGGAAGGACTCTATAAAAGGAGAAGATGTAGAAGCTTTATGTTGCAAACATACAATTTTGACGTCTTGTCCTCTACAGTACTTATCCACGGAGAATATAAATAAATTATCTCTTAAAAAATTTCTTGAAAACTTTAGCCCTAGTTTTTTTGAACAAAATTATACCAAAAAACTTACATCTAATTTGTTAGAATTGTTCTGTGCACCGAAAAAATAAACGACATCTCTTCAAAATTTACACAGTCACATCTCTAAATTTAGATGGTCAATACTGAAAATAGGTTAAATTTTACAAGTAATTATCTCTTAAAAAATTTCTTGAAAACTTTAGCCCTAGTTTTTTTGAACAAAATTATACCAAAAAACTTACATCTAATTTGTTAGAATTGTTCTGTGCACCGAAAAAACAAACGACATCTCTTCAAAATTTACACAGTCACATCTCTAAATTTAGATGGTCAATATTGAAAATAGGTTAAATTTTACAAGTAATTATACGAACTATATAGAAATAATATAGAAGTATTTCTTTTTCTTGTCAAATCAACTACACCTCCTATCAATAATATATTTATAACACCTTTTCAATTGATAATCAAATAAATATGTTTTGTAAAAAAAACAATCAAATAATTAGTTATTTTAATACGTGCGTGTAAAAATAAAATAACTTGAATGCCAATGTTTTCACATTCAATTAAACAAAATTTCCCTTGTTCAGAAGATTCAGTGTTTACTGCATACATCCACATTCAGTGTTTACTGCATACATCCACATTCAGTGTTTACTGCATACATCCACTCTTATCTAAAAAAGCACACAAACCATGCATATCCAAGAAACTAAAGGTGAATGTGTTGTGGCATACCCTTCTCTTATTTTTTAATTGAAATACAAGGATTGAGTTTATTGGATTTTTTATTTAGTAATATATATTAATATGTTTTGTGCATAATAGTAATATCTAATTTAGATATTTTAATGTTTTACACTTAATTTCCCGTGTAATAGTAAAATTATAATTTATATAATTGATTACATTTTTTTTTATCTGATTTAGTATATACTTGTAATCAATTTATTCTTCTTCTTTTTTTTTTTTTTTTT
>JBBPBR010000007.1:14088894-14113310 GCA_037974775.1 Cicer pinnatifidum | reverse complement strand
TAACTTTACAATTAATTTAACATTACATTCAACAATTTATTATGATAGTAATCATCCAACATGCAAATAACTAATGTTAAATCACTTATAAAAATAAATGACAAAAATAAAATTACAAAATACAAAAAAAAAAATTAATAGAAATAAATAATAAAAAATATATTTAATTTTTTTGAATAAGATACTGATAGTATTAGTTGGACTCACATGTATAGGATATACTACCTCTTGAAACATAGAGTATGTTAATGTGTTAATTTAAGAATTGTTGAAGTTCTATGTTGAATAGAAAATATATGTGAGTTTGCTTTCATTACTATATAATGAGTCTCAAATTCTTGTGAAAAGTACACTAAAGTTGAATACATTTTCCGACTTTATCTCTTCTCTATTTTCTATTCTATCCTATTTATTTTCGAGTCACTTCTCTCATTTCTTTTTGTCTATTAGATATTTATGAGCGCTTTTTTACCATTGTTCATTCGATTTTTAGAACAATTGTTATGTCGTAATCTCTTCGATTTTAGATTTGTACCGTAATTAGTTCCGTCGATTTTTGAGTGGTCCTAATACCACTATTCTTTTAGAGCAATTTTTATGTCGTAGTCCCGTTGATATTTTAGTGGTCCTAATTCCACTATGAACGATTTTTGTGTCGTAGTATTTTGTAGCGGTTTGTGTGTCGTAGTCTTTTACAACAGTTTTTCATCGTAGTCTTCTTGATTTACGCGTGGTCATAGTACCATACTGCGAATGACTTTAATCGGCATATTGAGAGTGATTTTAACTGTCATATTGATGGTAATTCTACAACGATTTCTACGGTGTACTAGAACTCTAATACAGTGAAATTAAGCTGTTTTATCTTGAGAACTTCGTGGTTGATATTCTGTCTTACACAATTTGGACAATGTCGCGAAACGTCTTAAAGAGAGCAATCTAATGCGCGACTCAATCCAATAATATATTCGGTGTCATAAATTGATTTTGAAACAGTTTTCAAAACTAAAAAACAACACTTTGTTAGTGGTCCTAATACCAATATGAATGATTTTTGTGTCGTAGTCTCGTTGATTTTTTAGTGGTCCTAATGCCAATATGAACGATTTTTGTGTCGTAGTCTTTTCCAACGGTTTTTTGTCGTAGTTCTTTTGATTTATGAGTGGTCATAGTATCATATTGCGAATGATTTTAATCGATATATTGAAAGTGACTTTAACCGCCATATTGATGGTAATTCTACAACGGTTTCTATAGTGTAATGAAACTCTAATACAGTGAATTTAAGCTGTTTTATTATGAGGACTTCATTGTTGATATTTTGCCATGTACAATTTGGGCTATGCCGCAAAACATCTTAAAGAAAACAACTTAGTGCGCGACTCAATCCAGTAATATCTTCAATGTCATAAATTGATTTTAAAACAGTTTTCAAAATAAAAAACAACAGTTTATTATGATAATAATCGTTCAACATGAAAATAACTAATGTTAAATCACTTTTAAAAACAAAAGACAAAACTCAATTAAGAAAAACAAATATTTAATAAAAATAAATAACAAAAAATATATTTAATTTTTTTAAATAAGATACTGATAGCATTATTAGTTGGATTGACATGTATAGGATATACTACCTAGCTATCGATAGAATATTAATGAAATCAAAATTATACATAATTAAACAGAAAAGACCCTGCAGAAAAGGTTATAATGTAGGCAATGTAATGAATTGATTTATTTAGCAATACTGAAGAATATATACTTAGGGGAGAAAAAATTATAGTAGAACGTAATATGCGAGAGGTAGCATTGGATCCAGTATTCTAGACTAGTTAGTTGTATACGAGGATTCTGGCTAGAGTAATTGTTTATAACATATATACGTCTTTTTCCTTAACGTTAAAAATATGGGAATACTATAATCCAAAAAGTGTGCATAAATTAACATAATCATGTAAAGTTGATAATCAAACGCATTATTATTAAGTAATGATGACAAGTGTGATCCACGCCTACATGCATAAAAAAAGTGTGTATACACCGTGTTACGTTTCGAATAGCAAATTGGCATAAAGACACTTTATTTTTTGAGTTGGCCAAACTTTCTGTTAAAGTTGTCATTCCATTAACAATCTTAGCCGAAAGAAATAAAAAAGTCCTGCATTATTAACAATAATGGAGCTCATAGATAAAGAAACGTGCGGTGTCTCTTCTCAATATGTAAATGAAACCCATGTTTTTCTTTTTTCTTACATAAAATACTAAAAACTTTTTACACAAAAAATTTACATTTGAGATATTTATTTAATTTTATCTTAGAAAATTGATGTTTTATCTTTCATAAAATATATAATATAAAATTAATTTTCATACACCATTATAAATTATTTGAGTGTAGTGTAAAATAATTTACAATATCGTTTAACAATAACAGATTAATTTTTCATGTATATATATTGTAACTGGTTTTAGAAAATTATATATCTTCTATTCAATTTTAATTAAATATTAATATAAAATTAATTTATACTAACTATACATGTCATTTATTCTTAAAATATTTTATATTATCGATAATTAAAATTAATTATTTATATAGAATTTTAAAATAATAATGATTAAAGTTTAATATTTACAATTATTTAATGAATATCTTAGACTAATAAATAACAATGTAAATTTTGTTTATATACTAATAATATATATAAATTAAATATATATATATATATATATATATATATATATATATATATATATATATATATATTGGAATATAATATTATCTATACCCTCCAACATATTCCTTTATCATTTATAGAAAATTAGGTGTTTAAACTACGTACGGGTCCACCCATTCATCAATTTAACATCAACAAACATCGATCTTCCAAATATACACCGTTCAATATTAGGTCAACGTAAGTGAGTCAATTTTTGCGTATTACATAATCATTCTACGTTAGTTTTAGGACTTGTCCAGGAACAAAAATTAACAAAGTTTCTTTTACTTTTAATAATAACTGACCAAGTATTCTTTTTCTATTATTGATTAAAGCATTTTAATTTAAATATTAAATAAAAAAATGTGAAACTATAAAAATAATACAATTAATCCAAATATGTAAATCTAAAATGTAAAAACTGAAGTAAAAATATTCACAGTCATGTACAAATAAAATATGGATATTACTTTTAAGAAATTAATTTAATTTTTTCAATAACATATCTAAGAATGAAATAAATAAATTTTTTGGGACTCATCAATATCGAAACCGAAATTTTGTAGTAGTATGTGTGAATTCAGGTGATGTTTTTTTATCACTCCATCTACGAAGTAAAAAAAAGCGAGACCTTGTTTACATCATATGTTCAAAGAAAATTAATTATTTTAATTCAAAATTTATATTAAATTATCAACAAAAAAAAAATCAATTGTTGGTTATATTTTGCAAAAGAATAGTAAATTTAAAATATATTATGAAATGGCAAAAAAAAACTTTATGTTTAGTTATGTAAAAAACAGACTAAGGACTTGTTTGATTGTATTTTACTTTTTAATTTTTTAAAAACTATTTTTAAAAAGAACATTTAAAAAAATCTATTTAACAACTCTAATTTTTAAAACAGTTTTTGACTAAAAAATTAAAACTAAAAAAAAAACTAAAAAAGAAAAGTAAAACATCATTTATCTATTTTATTTTTTAAAATTTAAAAAAATATAATATTAAAAATAATTTTACAAGTTTTTAAAAAATGTAATCCAAACAAGTTTTCAAAATTTAAAATTTTAAATATTAAAATAGAGTATTTGAGAGGTAAATCAAACAACCCCTAATTTTAGTTGTTTAAATATAAAAAAAAAATTATAATTAAAATATTTTTCAATTTAAATTAAATTTTTAATCAATTATATATTTTTCAACTACTGAGAGAATATTATTAAGTGATATAAGGGTAAAAGTTAAATGATTGGTGTAAAAGTGTGTCATCAATTATCATGCCATGTATATACATGGTTCAACATGTCTTCTCCTTTTCTCAAGCATGAAAAAATAAGAACGACAAAAAGGCTAGACAAAAGTGGCTTCGCCTTGAAGTTGCACGCGACAGCATTGATGACAAAATTTCCAATCATCAACTTTTTTCCTCGTATTAAAAAAATATTGTTATCACATCTTTTCTGGTTGTCTTTAATCTTTCTTGTTTAGTATTACTTCCTCTAATACATAATTATAATTGATAATATTTAATATATATATTATTCGCAAATTATCAATACTCTTCAGAATTACATTTATAATAACAATTAGTTTGTAACTCTACGTCACACACGGATAAAAAATACTATTTTAATAAATATATTGTTATATTAATTTATATAATATAGTAATTTGAATTAAAATTCACATTCAAAATATAATTTGATTGGTATTGACATTAAAGACATAATTTGAATTTTATCATCAATTCAATTTTATACACACAAAAAAACTTATAATAAACAAATCTAACCGTAAAAAGAACGTGGTCTACATATTTATAAATTATTAAAATTTTCTTTGTACACAACATTTTTGGTGTTTGCACATAGTTTTTTGTTCTTCATCTAAAATAATAATCTTTAATCTTTTATGTGGACTTTACTCGTGTAATAGTCACGTAAAACTGACCATAAATAAATACAAAACACTTTAAATATAAACCAATTTGAGAAAGAGATTGACTTTGACTCTTATTTATGGTCATTGCAAAACACAACGACAATGAAAATTGTCTTATCTGAAATTTAAATGGAAAAATTGGATTAGATGGAATCAAATTCATCATTGGTATATAAATTTTATCACCAATGTTTTTCCCGTGATCACAATTGCTCCAATAATATTTGTACACAATTCATTTATGAGCAATTTTGTTCCATTACATAGTCCATTAACTTGATCAATGTTCCTCAAAAGTATGACTAGAACACCAATATTTAATCTTAATAGACGATTTGGAATTCTTGAACATTTCATCTCATTCAAAAATTCATGTGTGAACCAATCTCCATCACAATTTTCATCGGTAATAACAGTTGAGTCTGAACTAATGTATTCATTTTCCTCACCTAGAATTAATGATAAAACATAATCATTAATGATATCTATAATATCATGAGTCGGAGCAAATATTGCTCTCTTCATAATATTTCTAAGTATTGCTCTCTTCATAGTGTTTCAGATTTAGAATGAGAGTTATTAGGACAAACGTTACAAATACAATAAAAAATATATTACAAAATAGAGACATCTATTTTTTTCCAATCAATAAACACAAAAATACCTTTAAATTTTGTAGTGACACCATTCCTTTCATAAATTATACCTTGTCCCACTCCAACTAAAACTCCCATGACATCTAAATGTGTTAAATTTTGCTTGAATTTTATCACCCTACAAATATGAAACACAAATTTGTTAAATTAATAAGATAACAAATAAATTTGTGTATAAATCAAAACTTTGAATTTATAAAAGAAAGAATTAAACATTATCATCCATCAATACTATTTCCATCACCTAAAATTTATGTTTGACATTCAGATAAACCACAGTCGCAGAACTCTAAGAACCAATTCTATTACTCCTTGATAAACACAAACATGAATAATGAATCTCTCCTAAAGCAAAATTAAAAGAGAAATGTGTATAGATTAGATAATATAAATGATATTTATAAACATCTCCACTGTATCACATCATCTTGGAGCAAATTATAGGTGAACTCAACATGAGTTCATTAAATAGGATTCACTCACAATTATAAATTTATTATTATTAATAAATTAATAAAAAAAAGTAACGGTTATAATTTTATTATTATTAAATTATGAAAGTAGCGTTCCTTCTTGAGAGCATCGTGATGACAACTTGACATAAATCCAACGGTGAACTCGCCAAAAAATTGAAAGCTACGTAACTACACGCTGACAAATTATGAAAGTATTGTTCCTTCTTGAGAGCATCGTGATGACAACTTGACACAACTCCAACGGTGAACTCGCCAAAAAATTGAAAGCTATATAATTACACACTGGCAAACGAACTTATTTGGCTACCTACCGTTGGAGATGCTCTAAAGAGGCGTCGAAAATGAGAGGTTATTGAGGAGTGACAGTTAACAGAGACGCCGAATTAGGAAGAAAAGTTTGAGCACTAAAAGAATTCGTAAAATAAAATAATTTTTTTAATTAAATTAATTTAAAATGGTGGTTGTTAAAATAGTGTTTTAAAAACATTACTTTCAAAAAAACTATCAAGTTCTAGTATAATTGATTGTATTTTATTTTTAATTTTTTTTAATTGGCCACCTAATCCTCAACACATTATGTCAAATCGTGATGTAATGACAGTTTTATTTTTTTCTTTAAAAAAAATATGCACGAAGTGTTTATTTCTATCTTCGTATTTTTTTAATTGGCCACTAAATTCGACGCGAACATGTAATAAATTTTTTATTTTTTTCTTTAAAAAATTTATTCAATAAGATGGTTATTTCTATTAAGCAAAACTTTATATTTCCTAAACACTCTATGTAGCTGACACATGTCAAACTCGACAAAATATCATAGTTTGCTTTATTATATTGTATACATGCTAATACTCAATTATTAATAAAATTAATTTAAATATTTGATAAAATTATTATTATTATTATTATTATTATTATTATTATTAATTTGAAAGCGTGGAAAAATATTTATAAAAAATTATCACAAATTAAAAAAATCCAAAAGATGCACAAGATTAATTTTCTATTGATATTTTCAATAATAAATGTAATATAAATTCCTTACTATTTTGTTGGCCTGTAAACGTAATTTATGTAATATTAAATGATTTTTCGAAAATGATACATTATATATGTTAATTTTATGAAATTGTTGATGATTAATATGACATAATAAAAAACATATAATTATGTACTAAAAAAGCTAAATACGAAAATTCAATCAAAATTAAAATGAACTTTATACTATTATAATTTTTAAATTTATTGATCTTTTACTCAAACTAATCAAGAACTTATCGCGAAAATCCAAAGCTTCTAATATGGTGTCCTCGAATGTGTAATCATGTGGTATAAGTTGAATGAGTTTCATAAATAAAGTTTATGAACAAATGTCTTAATTTTTAAAGTAAGGAGATAAATGCTCTAATATAAGATAGAGATGATTTTAAAATTTATTAAACAATTATAAAGAAATTACATTTATCTAATGTCTAATTTATTTGGTTGATGTAATATAGTCTCTAAAGTAAATTAGTAGTGATAAAGATATTTGGGTTTTAAAAAAAAGTTATAATTGGGTGATAAAGTAGAAGATGCATGGAATGGAAGGTTTATGATCCATAGCCATAGTGATAGATAGATATATACCATGGCATGACAATTAGAGATATTAAAAGCGACCCACCCCACCAAGCAGCCTTTACATGCACACACGCAAAGATAAAAAGGCAACGATCATGGCAATCAAAAGTCCCCTCTCACTCTCTTCACTTTCACAAACAAAAGCATCCAACAAGAGCCACTCTAATCACAACCACAAAGCCATCATCAAAACATCATCTTTTCTCACCTTATTAGCCTATAGCCAGCGATGAGAGTTCCTCCTGTTTCCTCCCCACCAAAACTCACCACCCAAAACGTCGTCGTTCCCAATCCCACTCCCAATCCCAACTCAACAACAACAACAACAACAACCACCTTGTGCTACGAGCCCAGGTCCGTTCTCGAACTTTGCCGCAGCCCAAGCCCAGAAAAGAAACCCACCCTACAAGAAGAAGTGGAAGAGGATCATGCTTCGTTGCCTAATTTGGATTGGTGGGATTCTATCATGAAAGATTTGGGCTTACAAGACGACTCTTCCACACCCATACCACTTTTGAAAAACACTAATATTAATACCCACGAAACTTCTAACCCATGTATTCCTGAAATTTACTCCAACCCTTCTCACGACCAATTCGATCAACCTCAAGACTTCACTACTCTTTCAGATATTTACTCTAATCAAAACCTGGCATACAATTACCCAAACACAAACACTAATCTCGATCATTTGGTTAATGACTTCAATAATAACAGTAATTGGGATTTCATTGAAGAGCTTATCCGTGCAGCAGATTGTTTCGATAACAGTCATCTACAATTAGCTCAAGCGATATTGGAGCGATTAAATCAACGGCTACGATCTCCCACTGGTAAACCGTTACACAGAGCAGCTTTTCACTTCAAAGACGCTCTTCAATCTCTTCTCTCCGGTTCCAACCGGACCAACCCTCCGCGCCTATCTTCTATGGTCGAGATTGTTCAAACCATTAGAACCTTCAAGGCCTTTTCTGGAATTTCACCGATTCCAATGTTTTCAATTTTCACCGTTAATCAAGCGCTACTCGAAGCGCTTCATGGTTCATCTTTTATGCACGTTGTTGATTTCGAAATTGGACTTGGAATTCAATACGCTTCTCTCATGAAAGAGATTGCTGAAAAGGCTGTTAACGCTTCGCCGGTACTTCGTATCACTGCCGTCGTACCGGAGGAGTACGCTGTTGAAAGCCGTCTCATCCGCGAGAATCTTAATCAGTTTGCGAATGACCTTGGGATCCGCGTTCAGGTTGATTTTGTTCCTTTAAGGACTTTTGAAACGGTGTCGTTTAAAGCTGTTAGGTTCGTTGACGGTGAGAAGACTGCGATTCTGTTGACGCCAGCGATATTCTGCCGCCTTGGATCCGACGGTACGGCTGCGTTTCTCTCGGATATTCGGAGGATAACTCCCGGTGTGGTGGTTTTTGTTGATGGTGAGGGATGGACGGAGGCTGCAGCGGCGGCGTCATTTCGCCGCGGAGTTGTGAATAGCTTGGAGTTTTACTCGATGATGCTTGAGTCGCTGGATGCTTCGGTGGCGGCGGGAGGAGGGGGAGAGTGGGCGCGGAGGATCGAGATGCTTTTGCTGCGGCCGAAGATCATTGCGGCGGTGGAAGCTGCAGGAAGAAGAACGACGCCGTGGAGAGAGGCGTTTTACGGCGCTGGTATGAGGCCAGTGCAGTTGAGTCAGTTCGCGGATTTTCAGGCAGAGTGCTTGCTGGCGAAGGTGCAAATCAGAGGCTTCCACGTGGCCAAACGGCAAGCTGAGTTGGTTCTCTTCTGGCATGAAAGGGCCATGGTCGCCACGTCAGCTTGGCGGTGTTAGAACAACCACGTAGAAATGAAGAAAAAAAAACAGAAATTTAAGGATATTAAAAACCTACCTGCTTAACATTAGTTTTGCCTTGTATAAGATGTGAGCTTCAACCATTAAGCTGACATTAGCATGAATGTACTTTTAACTTTAATTTAGCTTTTTTTTTTTTTTTTTTTTTTTTTTTTTTTTTTTTTTAAATGATGTAAAACTAAAGATATTAAAAACCTGGGATATACAAAGACTTGTATTTAATTCCAGATCAATTTGTTGTGTCTAATATATAGATGATAAATTAGGGGGAAGGGTGTGTCTTGTGATATCTTAATTGAGCTCGCTTGTATTTTGGATTGAAATGTTTGGGAAGATAAATAGTTCTATACCTTGTAGTATGCTGTATTTTGCTGCAAAAGTGAGAGATCAAATCACATATTATATTACATGAACATATTCAGAATGGAATATTATCAGGTTCTTAATCCATTTGGCTAATCTAATCATGTTTATACTCAATTCATAGGTTTCTTGTTTTGATACTTGTATGTAATATGCTCTCAAATCTAACTGCCAGAGTAGTTTATACGTGACATGATCACATGATGATGTCTATTTCTGAATAAGAACATTCCTTGACTCATCAGGCGTTTACTCAGGCATATGCAGAATGCAAACGAAAAGGAACACTCGGTAGTATTTTTTTAGTTGTGTTTTCTGATTATGTAAGCAGCATCACTTCCAGAATGATACTATTTTTTAACAAATTCTTTTATCATGTTGTAGTTAGCAAAATTTGCCTTTATGAGCATTTGAAGGTTTTGAAATTTCCAAAGATTTTATGAGTATACTATATTGACAATTACTGAAATAAAGACATGTACCTTTTTACCAAATAAAAAAAGAGAAAAATATTTATTAATATTTTACCATACAAACGTTGTCTAACACAAATGTTCTTCACTCTTTTTTTCTTCGAATTTACTTTTACACCATACACTTTTATTATATTCTAAATTGAAATTGACCTAACGACTAACTGTATACTAGTATTATCTTAGAAAAACAATTAAGATAAAAGAGTGTATCAGTGGACTAGCACAACATGTGGTCTACCGTAGATCTATACTTAAAAATTACCTAAAACTCTAATAAAGATTGACAACACCCTTCAAAAGTAAAAATTGCGAAGAAATAATGACTCTGCAATATAATTAAAAAATGACTCCACAATCCACACTAAGGTAATGAAAAATGAATAATTGGAAGTTGAAGCTAGATTCTCACATCAGTAGCAAAAGTAAATTCTTAACAGCAGTGCTTCAGTAGCGTACATAATCTATTCTCCCGCATAGGTAAAAATTACAACAAATTACGTGTAAATTATAAGAGCAATTACAGTTGAAGGTTAATGGTATAAAATTAGTAAAACAATGAAAAAAAAAAACATTATATCCTATTCTCAATTAAGTGACCGGGCCACTGATTAGAAAACTCCAGCTGCAGATTCGTCTCATTCAAGGTTAGCAACTACTTCTGGTCCACACAACCGTTCCAACTCTTCCTGTTTAGAGCAATTGTTTTCAAAATAATCAAATTTAAGGTTGAGTTGTAATATACTACATGCTAACCATTAATATACCTTGATAGAATTGTTTTCAGATGTAAGCTTCTCACATTCTTCAGAAAGTTTCTGAAGCTCTTCTCTCAGAGTTCGATTCTCACCTCCCAGCACCTCGACCCTCTTTTGTAGCTCTTCACACTCAGCCTGGTTGGTACAAAAAATGTAAAACACATCATTTTTCTCTTAAGTAAAATGGTAGTATAAATGGATATGGAAAAACACAACCTTATTTAAGGTTGGCTGCATAGTTTAGATAACAAATAATATCATATGGCAAACTGTGTCTTGTCACAAACCATTTCAATCTAACTTTTTTTAAAGTTTGACCTACTTTCCTACTGGGTGGTGGCAGAGGATCTGAGTTGCAAGTTGATCAACCCAGATTCTCTGTAGCCGTCCACCGTGTCCAACAAAAACTCATCTGTTGGATCCACGTTGCAGTTGGATACAATGACCGAAATTTTGCTAGACTCTAAAGTATCTGGATTGCTATCCCTCAAACACCATGTTATCTTACTCAGTCTAACACTCTAACCTAGTGAATATAAGGTAGAGGGGTTTGAGAAGCATTAAGGGAGAAACTGCCCACTAGGGCTGGCAATAAAAAGGAAGGAACCAAGGAAAAAATGTGATAATTGATTCAGTAACAATTCACTCAAACACTCCGGATCTTGATCCCAAAATATTGTCGACGAGGTCCAAGACTATTTATCAGAAACACCATTTTTTTTACACATTCCCAAACCACCTATAAAATATATTTGAATAATATAACTCATACCTGCAAATAATTAATTAACTAAAGAAACCACAAACCAGCTCAGTCTCCCCGTCAAGGGAACACCATGTATAAATCAGAAAGTTACCTGTTTGCGTAATCTTGACCTCCTAGCCGACTCTCGATTAGACTGTTTTCTCTTCTGTCGTTTCAGCTCACGGTCATCCTATCAATATCAGAAACATTAGAAGATCAGAGGAAGTTATAAAAGGTAATGAAAAGTAAGGCTTAGGCATGTGAAGATCTAACAAAAGAAAGCAATGTCAGGAATACGAAAAAAAATGTCTGTCAGTAGAAACAAGTAGAAGATAAACGATATCAACAAAAATAAGTAATTTTTCGGATCCATTGGCATAAGCACGACGATGGAAAATGTTGACAACAAAAAGCAATACAAGAACAGAACATTTTTAGTAAAACAACTATGGGATTGGGACTCATACTTGCATCCAATGTTCACCAGCAGCTCCAGGAGCACCGGATTGATTGTGCCTCATTTTTGCGGCTTCAGCACCAGCAGAAGGTGCATTCCATAAGTCCATACCAATATTAAGATTAGTTGCAGGCATCGAACCAACAGGTTGTCCAGGAACAGATGATTGAGATATGGGTCCAGCAGTATTGTTCTGTGCGTTGGCTCCTGAAATTCACAAAATCGCTAACTTGTTTCATCAAAACATTGACATAAAAAGGATAATTATGATTGCAGGCGATACATACCATCAACAAGCATGAGGTCAAAGCTTCCCTTCTTGTTTCTAGCCGATTCCTACAAAGATAGAATTCACCATACAAAAAATAAGTACAGAAAACTGGTCAATTAGCTTGTAATTCAATCAATTCAATTCAGACTTTTGCCGCGAATAAAGTAACAAGTTACTAAAAGCATGCAATGATGGTATGTCATATACCTGTTGGTTAGTATTCTCATCACTAGCATTTGATGAACCCTCTGAACCACTTTCAGCACTGTTTAATGATATAGAAATTCATATTAAAAAAGAAAGTTGAAGAGGGAAATCTCGAAACGATCTCAAATTAACCAGAGGTTTGGAAAACCTTTGTGAAAAGGCATCATTGCCTGAACCTGAGCCTGCCTTTCCACTCTCTCCTGCTTTTGCACATGTATTTGCAGGAGTTCCCTTCGATTTTTTAGATGAATCCTTATCCTTTCCCTCAGGTCCTTTCCCTTCAAACTCTGTAGTTTGGTGCATAGCACTTGGAGTCTAGAAAAATAATAAAAAGAGTAAAACAAAAAGAACCCAAAAAAAAGTATTACAAATTAAAATGCCCAATTTCGACGAATGTAACAAAAATGTTGCAGGGAAAAATGTGAATACATTCGGTATTAGAAGTTTAAATTTTTTGATTTTTCTGCAAAAGCATAGAGGTGGTGAACATAATTAATAGATAAGGAGAAAGTTATTTACCATGACCATGCCCGGATGAGCATACATGTTCCCGGGAGGGTACATAGCTGGATATGGGACTGGAGTCCCATATGGCGCCATTAAAGGATGCTGAAAAAATCAATAAAATTGTTCATGAGAAGATTCTACGCCATAGAGTAAAATTGCATGCATCCCAAATGATCATTGTTATGGAACGGAAGATAGCAAATCTTGGCAATCAACCAAAAATCCGTCATATAAACACGGCATTGCAGCCCACGGAAGATATAACAGGTTTTGCAACTGATGGCAGCTGGCACAATATCCACCATGCTATAACGCCATGGCAGAAATTTGACAACACTGCAAATGATGGGCAACATTTACCTGGCCTCCCCACATATACGGATGGGGGGTTGGTGAAGCAACAGTTGATGCAAAATAGGGAGGTGGACCGGCTCCAGGTGCATAGTACGCCTAAATAAGAAACTAATCATTAGTTACCGACATAAGATATCTGCATAAGTGCTTCAATATATGTAAAAGTGCGATGTTAAATATCTATCATATGTTCCACTACCTGCATGGAGTTTGACCAATCTGGATATGATGGTTGTACTGTTGGTACCTCCTGTATTAGCCAATAGAGATGATAAGAAAACATAAGAGAGCGAGGACAAGCAAAAGAAAGAAAAAAGCATAGGAAGATAGTTGCGGAAAAACCTGAGTTGATGAAGGTGATTTAGAAGGTTTAGCTGTGCTATCCTCCTTAGTCCCCATAAAAACCAGGTTAAAAACACCGCCCTTTTGGTTCACTAAACAGAAAGACCTATGATCAAGTGTAGATATATGGGGAGGTCTTGAGATCAACTTGAACAGCTACTTGTGAAAGACATCATTTGCTGAATACAGAAATGCAAATTACATGTCATTGAAAACACACAAATCAAATAGAAGCAACTATAAAATCTAATGCAATAATATAAAATTAATGGTTTCGAAATATTATTGAGTAGTTTGTCCTCAAAATATATAATTAAGTACTTTTCAACCAGAAGAATTCTGTCACAAAATGAAGGCAAAACCCAAGAAACTATTTAGCTGGTAATTTATCTGATTAATTTGAGAAGATAATTATCTAGATAGATTTCAACAATTAGCTACAAGAAAAAAATATTAGAGAACAGCTAAAGGTTGGAGAAGTTAAAAGAACGAGGTTCAAACTCTGGTGAAGGAGAAAGTACCAACATAACAACTAATATACTAACATTTTCCGAGTCAAAAAAGAAAAACAATTTCTTTTAACAGTTCTTCTGCGGTTAACAACAGAGGTGTTTGAACTCTGCCTCAGGATTAAGTAATCTTCAGAACGACTTGAGCAACTTGTATTATGGTTTTAGATACATAATAATCTTTTAACAACAAAATTTATGGAGGAAGCACTCAATTCAAGAAACAAATCTTAATAATTTTGTATATTGTCCAAAATAGACTTAAAATGCCGAGTCCTTAATGCATAATCGTACTTTAACTAATGGACTAGAGACAATGAGCTCAACCATCAAGTATATATATCCTTCTATGCAATACACAGGAAGATATCCATTCACCTCCACTAAAGGAAAGCAAATAACATTATTCAAATTTTTGTCAGTTACAGATGTCGATTAAATTCTTTTGCTATGCTCTGCATCCTCTATAGATGTTTGTTTTCACATAAATTCATAAGTGCAATTTAAGTGATGAGAATCTAGAATTTCAATTTGTCAAAAAGAAAAAGAAACTAGAGTTTTAATATACCATTAATTTTTTATGAGCTTAGTATAAGATTATTAATTGTTTATCAAAAGACAATCGAGTAGCAGTCCTTAGTCGAGGCTAAGAGATTAAAGGGTCTGTCAACCCTCATGTGTGGCGGCCCTCCTTCTAGTGCCAATTTTTCGACCTCAAGTTCACTACTGAGTTTTCTGAGGTATTGTTTGCTTTGAGTCTTGTGTAAAGCTCTCACAATTTTGTTTAGTTAAAAGGCGCCTCAAGGGTTAAGAAGAGTGAGTTTCTATAAACTACTCTTAGCCTCAATTCTCAAACGAGGCAAGACTTTTTGGTATACTTGAACATAATCTATGCAATTAGAATTATTTTCTTTGGTATTCTTAGACGGCACAAATGCAATTATTTAAATTAAATGACTATTATTGTATTATACTATGCCATCAACTACTCACCTAGTCATCATCCTTCTGGTATCCTTATTTTTTGGAAGTGCAATTTCAGAAATAAAATACATGAAGATTTTTCTCACAAATATAATTTACTTAATTGTTTCAAATTCCTTTATTTTTCTCTTCTGCACACCTAAAAGATCAAACCAATTTTCCCCCCCTTTCTACCTAAGTTATTATTCACAGAAGATGCTAAATTTCTATTGTACTATTTGTTATTTCCTTTCCTGTTATAGATCAGTGAACCAAACCAAACCAAAACCTACTTTTATCCAATACTATATCAAGATAAATCTAGGTAAAATAGGACCTAACCAAGCATAATTAAGCTATATCTTACTTCGTCAGTTACCTAGCTTTTCTGTTTTAGAGAATGCCAAAAGCCAAAATTACTGTCCTAACCAAGCAAAAATAAAAAAATTGTGTAATAATTTTATCATTCATTTAACTATTCCTTTTCCTTTTTAGAGCTACCCCTTTGTGAATTATCAAATAAACAAAGTCACAAAGCAGATAAGAAACAGGAAATTGAACGAGCAAGCGAAAAATAACATATCATAAAAGGAAAAAATAAAAAAATAAAAACAAAGCATTGTTGTATACTGAAAAGGGAAATACAGAAAGAGGAATACTAATTAAGCATAGCATAAGGTCCAAAATTAGATCTTGCAAAATTGGTAAAAAGTAATTAGCAAGAAAAATGATGAAGAGAGAAAGAAAAAGGGAGTGACCTGTGTTTCATGGCGTTAAGAAAAAAAGGATGAGGTGGAAGTCCAAGTGGGATGGGACAAAGGTTGTTTGGTTTTCAAAGTCTACAATACCACACTCTTTAGCTTTGGTTTGGTTTTGTTTGTTGTACTTGTATTTTAATGTAGCTACCCAAATTCAAACCAAACTTTTCTTGTTTTTGTTTTTAAGGTTTTCTAGCTTTCACTAATTAAGGTTAAGAAGGTAAAAAAAGTATTAGTAAATCGTTGTGGATTTTGTGTGAGAATGGGAAGTAGTAGTATTATTTGTGTGGTTGAAATGTGAAACTTGAAAAGTTTTGAAACTAAACGTAGGAGTTAAGGAGGGTTATAAGAGTAATTTCAGCAAAAAGGAGGGTTGTTATAAGAGGAGAAAGTGAGTTGGATTGGGATTAAGGGTTGTGGGTTGACACGTGCGAAGAAGAGGGTTACAGCTGTGGCCTGTCGATGTCTCACTGGATTAGGTTTGATTTAAGACAATTCAAGTTACACGATGACTCATATGACAACTATGTGCCTTTGTGGATAACCTTATTTAATGTATTTGTTTATTTTTCATATAAAAATATCAAATGTTACTATTTAAGCTGGGTATTTTGAATATACATGGTTCAACTTGAGAGAAGGGGGTAGTATTCTGTATATTTAGGTTAGTCTTTCGTAGACTTATTGAATCTCTTTATTTTTAGCATAGTTTGTTGTTTGCCTGATTATACAAAAGTCCAACATGTTGAAATTTGATTCACTTTAATAAATGAATAATATTTAGGTTCATTTTCTTAAATGGTGTAAACTCTATTAAGTGGTTTATATGTAATGTGACTTAAGTGGTCTATTTAATACAGAAAAAACTTAATGTGATCGATTTAAATAATTGCATTAATGATGCTTTTTTTTTTTTAATAAAAAGAGTGTAAAATCGTTATACAACAAACAAATACATTTCAACTATCTTATACTGTTTGGCTGCCACCTACCATTTGTAGTACTAAGTATTATTCAATTATTAAATAAAAAGAAAAAAATACAAATCACATGAGGGAATAATGAGAACTCAAAATCTTGTTAAAAATCTTGAGGGAATAATCAAGTATTAATAAAAACGTTGTCGAAAAAATTCAGAGTGACAAAATTTGGCGAGGTAAAAATAGTAAAGCAAACAATAAAACCTTAATTTATTCTAATTTAAAATGCAAGCCAGAGTGTAATCTCACCCAACTACAAAAGGAGGGAAAATTAGACTTAAAAGTTGCACAAATCTAAGAGAAATGAAATTACCACTATAACATATTCTTTTGGTTGGAATGTATGAATGTTTGGAGAGAAAAAAAAAATCTTAACAAAAAAATGGTTAGTTTAGTTGAATTTTTTCAATTTTTTTTCACAAAATTAAAATCAAATTGATAAATAGCATGTCAATTCAATTCATTCAAGTTGATATTAATAAAGTTAAGATACTTATTTTAAAAATTTAAATTTTTTTTTTTCAAACATTAAAATTTTTATACTATTAAAACAATTACGTAAATATTTTTTAACGGTAGTACTATATAAACTACAATAAAAAAAATAATATATAAATGCTTAAAAAAATATTTTAAAACATTTATTTAATATAACACTACTGATATCATTTATGATTTTAATAAATTATCATATTATCGATTTCAAATGAAATGAAACCATACTCAAATCAACACAGATTAAGTTTATTGGATTCAATTCAAATTGAACTTATTTAGGACGGGCATGGTCAACCAATGTCATAACCAAGCTCTATCAAAGAATGCATCCAAAGTATTTCATTTTATTGAAAGTCAATAGAAGCAATTTTGAATGCATACCGATTTTTCTCTCTAAAAATATAAAAAAATGTAAAACTGCATGTTTTTTTGCTAACTCCATACAATATTCAACCATATATTTCTTAATTGCCAATGAATCATATTAGAATTTTCTAAAAGCTATTGTAATTAGATTAACATTTTTATAAATGAAAATTCTTCCACATGCTGCAGTACCTAGACAACCTTTAGAAGTTCCATTAGTGTTATATTTGACTCAGTTAAGGATGGGAGGCTGCCACAACACCTTCTTAATGCAAGGAGCATTAGGCGCGTGAAGGTGAAATATGTTTTATTGCACTTTGATAATGGTTGCAATGACAACAACTCTAAAGTGCGGTGACAAAGATTTATTATATATCTCGAATACAGTATGTACATTAATGGTGTCACATGCATATTAAATATAGAAGTAATCTAATACCAAAGCTGAACTGCTAAATCACATTCAAAAAATAAATGCCTGCTAGATTCTTCATGTATGCGGCACAAGTTGCACATAGAGACCATGTTGCAACCTCTTGCCCTTAAATTGAGGAACAAACTCCAAAACAAAACAGATTTAGAAACAGATTCAAAATATTCTTCTTTCAAAGCTTCTTAATAGTACTTTGATCCATTTAATAACAAAACTAACTAACTAAATACCAAAATTCAGTATCTTTTTAATATGAACAGACAAGCACATGAACGATATTAGTTCATTGAATGCTTGTCCAAAATGTATTTAATATCAAATTTATTAAAACATAAACATAACCAACATGTCAAAATCTGGCAAAGCATCTGCTGAAACGAAGCACTAAAGACTTGTACTTATTAATTGTCTTTTTCAACTTGCTTTGTGGTAAGCATGCATTAGCACTCACTTTTATACTATGAAACTGTTTCTCTGTGCTGCAACCACTAGAGTTCTTCTTACTCTGAGCTTCATCTATCATATGTTTTGAGACAGCTTCTTGCTGAGGTGCTGTTGTTCTTTTTGTCTGGAAGTTATGGAGAAGCTTTGTCAGAATTTTTGTGATCTCGGCGAATTCCGGCCGGAGATTCGGGTTTTCTGCCCAACAGGACTGCAACAGGGGAAGTAAATCCTTTGGAAACTCATCCACACTTGGCCTCATGTTCTGCAAGCACCAGTTTAGTTAACTAATGCACATATAAGGTAATCTCTTTTTACACAATTACATTTTGTCATATTAGTTTCTTAAATATATTCAATAAAAGTTTACATTAATTAATAGTACATAGAAATTAAATCCTGAACAAAAATGTGTCATGATAACTATATTTTTGGACACATGCAACACCTAGTTAACTGTGCACAAAAATGTCAATTGTTAAGTTGAATAGATAACTAATTTAGATTATATTGAAAATTGTGGTAGTTATATAATTGAATTATCCACATTATAACCAAGAAAGCAAAATGTAATGACATACTCGTACTGTAGCATATGCTGCCATCAATTCACTCCTTCCTTTAAATGGAATTTGATTTTTTGTCAACCCCCATAGAACTAATGCAAAACTATACACATCTGCCTTGTGATCATAGCATTTCTTTTCTCCCTTTGGAAGTGGTTCCATGCTGAATAACTAGTGTAGCATAATGGAAAAATCAGACATCAATACAACAAATTTTGGTGGAAAATATTAGCAATATGAATAAGTACAAGCATGCTACATATATAGATGAAATGGTCCTTGAAAGATTAGTCTAGCACTTTGATCGGTAAAGAGATGAAATGTACCTCAGGAGCCATATATCGGTAAGTACCAGCCTCAGAAGTCATTTCACCACATATCTCTTCTCTGGCCATTCCAAACTCTGAAAGCTTGATATGCATCTTGTCTTCAGCAAGAAGAAGATTACCTACAAATAAATTATCATGCCATGGATACCATTGTGAGTGCAATGGATCTGCCTTTTTAAAAAGCATATAAATTTCAAATGTTGTCAATTAATTTATTACTAACAATAAAAGTTACTCTTCCCTTCGGTGTTTTAAAATCCGACTCGGACCAATTGAGGCAACAAATGTAATATCACGTCTTAAACTTGTAACAATTTTTCTTACTGAACTATAGATCAAATTTTTCTTATTAGCTTGCAAATGACATAAAATACATCTTACTTATGAAATTATGTTAATTTGTGTGGTGTTATTTTAAAACCATTGCTTCCCTAAAAATGATAGGGAAAAGATAACTCAAACACTCTTAAGTCTTAATACATAACTTGCATTGAGTTGGGGCTGTTTTTGAGCTATTTCTTAACTGTACTTATATTTGTTCTCCTAGAAGTCTTAATACACTTCTTGTACTTATATTTGATTTCTATAAATAAAAATAGCACTCACAAAAGTTGTAAGAGAAAGAACATTTGTTCTCCTAGAAGACAAAAAATAAAATAAAATTTAGGTGCATGCATGGTACTCATCGAAACCAAAAAAAATCAAGTATAAAAAATAGTTTATTACCAGGCTTTAGATCACGATGAATGATGTCATTTGCATGCAAATACTCCATAGCTTGAGAAATATCGAGAGCAAAAGTTAAAGATTGTTCCAAATCTAAAGTCCTCGGATAAATGTTCTCTAAGTGTTTTTGAAGTGAACCACCTTCCAAATATTCTGTGATTATTATCATCGATGGTTTCACACAGGCTCCAATAAACTGCATAACGAACTTTTAAATGACACCTTAAAAGAGCTTAAATATTTCTTTTTATATGATTCATTCTTTGGAGCCATAAGAATAACACAAACCAAAACACACTCATATAAGTTTTCATGCTAAAACTATGAATATATATTGATTAGACTAAACCCATGAAGATTAAAGAATTTTGTAGGCGATTAAATATAAAATTTAAGATAAGATGTTCTAGGTCTTTAATTTCACTGGATATATATTTTCATAATATAATAACTATGACTGATTTAACTAGTAATTAAAACCTTTTTTTGATTAACAACAAATTATATAAAAATAAAAAATAAAAACTTTTTTAGTTGGGTTAGTTAAAAATTCAAATTCTCAAAATATTGCAAGAAAATGGATACATAAAGAAAATACCTTGACAATATTTTTATGTTTAATTCTTGATATCAAGTTCACCTCACGTTGAAATCTTGCTTTGCATTCATAAGTAGAATCTGATGTATTTTTCGGAAGCATTACCTTTATAGACACAGGATCCAATCCATACCTAAACACAAAATATTGGTGTTCATGAAAATACATATTTTAAAGTGTGTAACTAATTAAACATTAGATAACACTAATACATACATGAAGACACATAGATATATGTTCTGCAATATATTAGAATACTAACCATCCTTTATGGACAATGAAATGAGACCCTTCTCCAACAAATTTGTCAATGATTAGTTTACTAGTGTCCACAAGTAAGCTTGGATCAATATTGAAAACAAAATCATCGTCTTTATTCGCGATTCCATCGTTGCTTCCTCTATGTTCATTTTCATTTGAGGCATAAACTAATGAGAGTGAGCGCTGTAAGATTAAATCAGAGTTTGAGAGAGACAAGAGTCGATATCTCTGTTCCATTCTGCAGTTTCCTGTTGAATTGGATATTACATAACAGAATAGAACAGAACAGAGCAAATTTAATTTGAGTGATTATTAACCAATAACATGTGTACGATAAATAAAATATGGATTTGAAAGAAAGGGATATGAATGAAGGTAGATTGATTAATAGGGGGAATAGAGGGAAAACATGGGAATTTTAAAGTTTTGGTAAATATTTATTTAACTGTTTCCATAAATGAATTTGTAGTAATATGGTAGATAATTAATGAGGTATGTATATTATATATATATATATATATATATATATATATATATATATATATATATATATAGTTGTCATTTTTAAAAAATATCTATTTCTTTTTTGGTTATAAAGGATAAAAAAAACACTCATAAATAATTACATAGGATTAAATATTTTTATTTTACACTCATGCATTCTATGAGATAGGAAGAAAAGAGAGAGAAGTAATATATGTAATTGCGGATTTTCTCGGGAGCGGACAGCATCTTTTAAAATTGTTTTTTTATATAGATTATAAAAAATAATAGTCATAAATTATTAAAATATTTTGTAATTTTTTTTGTTTTGAGAAATACAGCATTCCCTATATTTTTTAAAATTATAATTTTTTATTAAAATATCTTTTAACTTTTTTTGTTTTGAAAAAACAGCATTTCGCATCTCTGCTCTCCACTTGTGTACCTCTATTATGTCTACTCAATTTGTTCTCCCTCTCTTAAAATTTATACTAATAAAATATAATAAAATTAATATGATGATCTCTATCTATTGACAAATTATCTAATATCGAATGATAAACTAGAATAAATAAATTCTAACACTTTTAGTTAACGACTCAACTACTATCTATTAACAAATTTTTACATGTTAACAATTGATATATATTATAATATTAACAATTGATATATAATATAATGAGATACTATTTTTTTATTGTGAATTTATTTATGTATTTTTTAAAAGTGACATGATGTTTAAACATAAGAAAATTGATGTATTTTTCAAAAAGAAAATTTTCAGCAAAGACGAAAATCGTAAAATAGATATATTTTATTTGATTAAATTGTGTGAAATTATAAAAATTTATATAAATTGTATGACAAAAAATTGTAAAACTTATAAGAATTGAAATTCTAACTTTTTAAACTTATTGACTATATATGAACTGTGTGAAACTCTAAAAAATATATACAACTTTTAAGAATTTCAATTATAATATTTTAGTTAATACTTATCGCTTCGGCTCCCTCAATATTTTGGGCAAGATCCGCCGCCATTGTATGTAACGTATGGGTAATTAGTTTTTTTTTTTTTTCTACAAAGATAGGTAAATAAGAGAGAGAGAGATATTTGTAAAAACTTTAGGGGTCAATTTATTCAGTAGATTGCATACCTAGTCATAAGATTAAAATTCAAAGGTTAAAAAATATTCATTTAAATTTTTAAGTGATTGTCTGCTATATATTCTATTCTATATTTATACTAGGAAAAAGACCAAGACATAAATTGGATTAATTGATTGATTTTATATTGTATAAAAATTTATCAAAAGAGTATAAGTATGTGAATGGTAAGCAATTATTGTAAGAAAATTGTGATTCATTGTGTCCATCAATAAAGAGAAATCAAGAAGATTGGTTCACGTTGTTAATAAATAGCAAAATTATATATTTAGTCTTTTATTTTATTTAATTATAATATTTAGATTTTTTTTCTTCATAAATCCTTTATGTTTTAAAACATGTATAAATTAAATTAGTCTTTTATTTATTTATTTATTTATTTTAATGCTGAGATGGTAGTCGCATCATAGTTTTATTGAATTTCTTATAAATAATTATTTTCAAAAATATTTATGAAATAAAAAAACCTTGTAACTCATATCATCTTCAGGGGTGGATATAGAGTTTTTCTGATAGGACTATAAGGGGTGGAAATAGGTTAGGTTAAGCTTTGAAAGGTCTGAGCCTAACCTACAATTTATTTTTTAGACCTAGGTTTGACATGCGGCCTATTATAGGTTTTTTTTTTTTTTTTTTCATGACCTGACATTTTTAAAAGTCTGATATGATCTAATCTTTTTAAAAGTCTGGTATGACCTAGAAGCCTATTTAAAAGCCTTATTCACATTAAAACATTTAAATGCTCTACTTATATCATATGATGTTCTCCACATATCAATATCAATGTTTATATATATATATATATATATATATACATACATATTAAATAAAAAATAATTTTTCTAACAAAATATTTTTAAAAAAAATCTGAAACAAACATCCTTTAAATCGTAAAAAAATAATTTTTGATTTCAAATAATAGATTTTTTTTTTCTGAAACAAACACACATATTATTATCTCTTAAATAAATATGGAATAACTACTGAGTGATTGACTAATTGAACGACTACCGAATATGGAACAACTACCAAATATAGAATCGTTAGCGAATATGAAATGTCTACCAAATATGGAATGATTGCTGAGTGATTGTCAAATTGATTGAATTTAAAATAGGAAATAATATTATTAATATAATAATACAAAAATAATATTAATAAATAATAAAATATATATATGTCGGCATGTTAGGTCTAATAGCTTTTTTTATAAGCCGAGTCTGACTTATTTAAATAAATAGATTTTAAAAATAACATAAGTATCAGTCTAGCTTTTATATTAAATAGGTCAAACCAGTCCATATCATAAGTAGACCAGTGATGCTTAACAATTCATATTTAATATATCGCTTGATAAAAAAATCTATTAAAAAAAATTGTTATAATATCTTAAACATTAATGCAAAATGTCATTCAAAAATTAAAGAATAGAAAATAGTTAAACTATAAGAACTAAAAGTTGTTGAATTTTTTTATAAGAACTAAAAATAGAATTGTGAGATTTTATAATAACTAAAAACCTTTTTAACCCTAATTAATATTAGTACTATGGTATGTTTGACAAGTCCAAAAAACAAGCTTATAACACATAGTTTATAA
>JBBPBR010000007.1:14069765-14087937 GCA_037974775.1 Cicer pinnatifidum | reverse complement strand
ACATAGAAATTACTATATATTTTGTTTATTTTTTTGGGTGTTTTATGTTTGAAATCATTATTTTTTATATGTTACTTAAAATATAACCTTTTTAATTATATTTATTATTTATTTTTGGAAAATATCATATACTACAATAAAAAATTACTTAAAAATTAATTTATAAAATTTAATTTACATAGATCATTGTCAATATAAAAACTTTTTATACTATTAATTAATCATAATAACCATCAAATTATTATAAATATTTAAATTTAACCGTAATAATTTTTACTATCACAGTTATCAATATTGTTGTTGATTGTGTATTAATTGAACTCTATCTTAAAATAGAAGTTTGTGCACGTCACGGGACCCTACACTAATTACTACAATTTTAGATAATTGTGATGTCAAGTTATGTATTGCTTACTGCTTATGATGCAACAATCTTGGTGAATGCAACTTGTAGACAAAATTTGTGATGGAATAAGTTCGATTTATTTATAATAGTATAGATATCGTAGATTTCCTAATTTATACTACTATGCAATGCTTAATGTGTCCTAGTATTTATACATTGAAATTTTAATTGCCAAATTTTCTTTTGTGATATAATTGTTAGGTTATATTATTCTTTCATAGAATTCGGACTGTAGTAGCAAAAATTATATAATTGATTGTTTTATTAAATGTATAGGTAAAATACTATTATTAAGTATATTTGTATTAGATTTACATCGATGATTATATCATTAATTGAATATTATTTATTTTTTTGTTATTTTTTTTTTGGTAAAATCATAATAATATTATTTTTATTTTAATTATTCCAAATATATTTATTGCATTTTGTAAGAAGACTAACAAGAGTAATGATTTAGTCAAAACAAAGAAAAATAAATTTTTTAAGATTTTGCTTAACATATACGTGAACTCCATTTAACATATATTTATGTGAATTGAAATTTAATAAACCTACGTGAAATCAATTCACGTAAACATACATTAAACGAAGTTCACGTAAATGACTCAATTTTCAAATTTTATTGATTACACAATGTTAATTCACGTATATTTACGTGAATTAACATTGCATATATTGACATGTTGAATTTTCAAACTCAATTGATTACGCAATCTTAAACAACGTAAGTTTACGTGAATTAAGATTGTGTATTTTTTGAATTTTTTTTTTAAAACATACCTGAATTCAGTTCACGTAACAAGACAACGTACGTGAATTGAGTTCACATAACATACTCATATTTAGAAAGAAAAAAAAAATTGAACTCAAAAACAGACCAAGAAACGTACCTTTTTATGTAGCTTTAACCACAATGTGATGAAGAAACTGATAGGTTATGAGTGAGTAATGTGAGTTTTGAATGATTATAAGTTAGAGTTGGTGAGGTATGGTGATTTTTTTATATGTGAGTTATGAGATGTGATGAATATGAGTTGTGAGTTAGTAAAACTATAAAAAAATTTATAAATATCAAAGGACATTTTGGGTATTTTCATTTTTTTAGAAATATGAAAGGTGTGGGTAGCAATTTGAGGGGTGTTGGTAGCAATATGGTATTATTTATTATTTGTACTCGTAGGTCCCTCCGATAAACTATAAAATTAACCGAACCATGAATCGAGCCAACATCAATCGTTGGTCATTGCATCACTCTATTAAAAATGGTCAACGCCAGTTATATGCAAGAAAAAACACACAAGAATACTATTTTCACATTACAAGAAATGGACCATAAGTCAGTTTCTTTTTGTCTTCTCTTGTACGGAGTCGGTCGATTCTTGACCTTCGGCAGATTCTTGTTGTGGGTCGGTCAATGCTTGTGGTGGTGGGTCTTCCGAAGCAAGTGAAACGTGTGATGAAGGAATAATGGGAAAAACGGGTAGAATGGGTTCTTTATGCTGAAATTTCGATTTCACTCTTTTAATAATGGGTGTTGAACGAAGTTGGTGGCAATTTCTGAGGCTTCTTTGCAGTAGAGTGGCCATTTTACAAGAACCATTGTAAAGAAACCTATTAGCCAATAACACATCACAACGTTTAAAGAAGACGCCGATACAATTCCCGCAATTTTTAATGAGAATAGTGCGTTGCATAATGTAACGACGGTACATTCAAGTATCACCATATTTCTTTTTCCCACGCATATCAATGTGATGCTAATAAACGTAATATTAATGAAGTCAAAAAAAGATTTTGGGATCTTCTATTAGATTTAATTCACTCTGATGTATGTGATTTACATGGTTGGCCTACAATTGGTGGTAAAAAGTATTTTGTCACTTTTATTGATGATTACTCTAGATTTTGTTATGTTTATTTAATGCATTCTAAGAATGAAGTCTTAGACAAATTTAAAATATTTAAAGCACAAGTAGAACTTCAACATGAAACTTTTATTAAGTGTTTTAGAAGTGATAGGGGAGGAGAGTTCTATCATCCTGAGTATTTTGAGTCCACTGGTATTGTGCATCAAACAACTGCACCATATTCCCCACAACAAAATGGAATTCCAGAAAGGAAAAATAGGGTATTAGAAGAAATGGTGAATGCTATGTTATCCTATTCTGGTTTATCTAAAGGTTATTGGGGTGAAGCCATGCTAACTGCATGTTATTTACTATATAGAGTTCCCAATAAAAGGAACAAGATAACCCCGTATGAACTTTGGAAGAAAAGAAAACCAAATCTTAACTATATAAAAGTTTGGGGCTGTAGAGCAATTGTAAAGGTTCCTGAACCAAAAAGAAAGAAATTGGGAGAAAGAGGAATTGAAAGTGTATTTCTGGGCTATGCTGAAAATAGCAAGGCCTATAGATTCATGGTTGTTGAATCTAATGACTCATATCCTATTAACACAATGATTGAGTCAAGAGATGCAATTTTTCAAGAAAATAGATTTAACTCAATTCCATATCTCAAGGAAACTGTATGTTCTAGTGTACAAAGTCTAGAAAATAATGTATCTAATAATGATACTTTGACATGTTCAGAA
The DNA here is from genome assembly GCA_037974775.1 of Cicer pinnatifidum. NCBI lineage: Eukaryota > Viridiplantae > Streptophyta > Magnoliopsida > Fabales > Fabaceae > Cicer > Cicer pinnatifidum. The sequence goes on along the minus strand of JBBPBR010000007.1, from coordinate 14,084,935 downwards.
CCCAGAAGAAGTAAAAGAGCCAGAAAAGAGAAAGATTATGGCCTAGACTTCTTTATGTTCCTTGTAGAAGGAACAAATGATTCCAATAACAGTTATGGACCAATTTGCTACAATTTAGAAAGTGACCCAGACACATATGAAGAGGCAATAAAGTCTCAAGACTCTTCCTTTTGGAAAGAAGCCATCCAAGAGGAAATGGACTCAATTATGGGGAATAAAACTTGGAAATTAGTAGACCTCCCACCTGGATCCAAACCAATAGGTTGTAAATGGATCTTTAAGAAGAAAATGAAAGTTGATGGTACCATTGATAAATTCAAAGCTAGACTTGTTGCTAAAGGGTTTACACAAAAAGAAGGTATCGACTACTTTGATACTTATGCACCTGTTGCAAGAATTGCATCCATAAGAGTGCTTTTGGCACTAGCTTCCATCTATAAGTTTGTAATCCATCAAATGGATGTTAAAACTGCTTTCCTAAATGGAGAGTTAGATGAAGAGGTGTATATGAAACAACCTGAAGGATTTGTTATCAAAGGACAAGAACATAAAGTGTGTAAATTGATTAAATCCTTATACGGGTTAAAACAAGCACCCAAACAATGGCACCAAAAGTTTGATAAAGTTTTGCTTTCTAATGGATATAAAATAAATGAATCTGACAAGTGTATTTATAGTAAATTTCATAATGGAAATGGTGTTATGATTTGTTTATATGTGGATGATATGTTAATCTTTGGCACCAATTTAGATGAGGTGGAGAAAAATAAAACTTTCTTATCGAATAATTTTGATATGAAAGATTTAGGTGAAGCAGATGTGATTTTAGGAATTAAAATCATTAGAGATGGAGTAAATATTGGTTTATCTCAATCTCATTATATTGAGAAAATGCTAAAGAAATTTGATCAATTTAATTGCAAACCTGTTTCTACTCCATTTGATCAAAATGTTAGTTTACAACCACATAAAGGATGCCCTGTGGCACAACTAGATTATTCAAAGGTAATCGGATGCTTGATGTATGCCATGACATGTACCAGACCTGACATAGCATATGTTGTAGGCAGGTTAAGTCGGTATACTAGCAATCCAAGTAAAGAATACTGGAACGCTGTTAATAGAGTATTAAAATATTTAAAAGGAACAATTAACTATAGTTTAATCTATAGTGGATATCCTTCAGTTTTGGAAGGATATACAGATGTCAGTTGGGTAACTTATGTTGAGGATCATGCTTCCACAAGTGGATGGATCTTCAACCTTGGTGGAGGTGCAGTTTCTTGGGGATCAAAGAAACAAACTTGCATTGCCGACTCCACCATGGCTGCAGAGTTCATTGCCCTAGCTGCAGGTAGTAAAGAGGCAGAATGGCTAAGAAATTTGTTATATGAGATACCAATTTGGCCAAAGCCAATGGCACCGGTATCCATACACTGCGATAGTCAATCCACACTATCCAAAGCATACAGTCAAGTATATAATGTAAAATCTAGACATATTGGTCTAAGACATAACTATGTAAAGGATTTAATTTTAAATGGAGTAATATCCATAGTGTTCGTAAGAACTGAAAAGAATCTTGCAGATCCTTTGACGAAAGGTCTGACAAGGGACATGGTGTTGAAAACATCATTGGGGATGGGACTCAAGCCCATATCTAATTAATCATCAATGGTGGAAAGTCGACTCACACTTGAGTAACATCAAGTCTTGAGTTCAATGATAAAGTACACTATTAGAATGATTGCAAGTACTTGAATATAGATACATCCCAAAGAATGAAAGTACTTGGACCATAAGTTTAAAGTTGAAAGGTTGAGTTTTACTCTTAATAGACATATAGCATAATTTTGCTGAAATACATATTATGGGTGTATTTCTGATATAGTCTACCTATGTGAGGATGAAGTGAGGCCGCTTCGAAGAGTTAAAGGGCTTGACTCTTAAATTCTCATGAAAAGGGTACATGACACAAGGCCTTAACAAATGTGTCATCTTTATAATTCTTTCGATAGTACCGAGATTTCATGTGTAAGTTGTGCACACTTGTTCTAATGAATAACTGGTTCAAAGCTTGTCTACCAATCTATTCGGGATAAGTGGAACCCATAGCTTACTAAGTAGTGGTTCAAATCGTAAGATACCATTATCTGAAACCATGATATTTCCAAAATTATGAGACTAAGTATATTTTGAAAATGGTGGGGGATTGTGAGATATTTCCAAAATATTGGTAATATATGTATCTATAATTGGTTATACATAATAGAATATTGTTGTTGGTGCAGTGGTTGTGTGCATTATTTCCTAATGTATGTTCCTGAGTTTTAATCTGCATGTTTCCTTCTTTTTGGAAAAATTCGGCCTTGAAAAGGTGCAACCGTTGATTTAAAATGAAAAGGTGCAAGGAGGAATCGAACTCAGGTCTCATGCGCGAAAAGGCATATCATTTTGCCACCAGACCAATGCATAACTTCAATTAATATATGAACAGTAATTATATATGACCATTCGCAAACAGTGGCAGAAGAAGAATTACAACTCTTTCCCAAGTGATATTATTTTCCTATAAATAGGACCCACTTTGGACATAATGCATATAATGAATTCAAGCAATTGCCATCCATTTTCTTTCACTCATTCTCATATACTAAGTCAACTTATTCTTTTCTAATGCATGAGAAAAGAATAGGTAACATTATTTTGTAACATACTATTGAGAGATATTCTTGGTGTGATAGTGCAAATCATATCAAGGTTTCCAAAGTACCCTGAAGGGGATTCGCTGGTAGTCTCATTTGCATCCGATTGGTGGGGGCGAATCGAACCTAAAGGCTAGTGTAACAACACGCTTTGGAATTTGCTACATAGAATCTTCATCAACAACTTCACTATTAGAGTCTTGCAGCAATTGTCACCAACAAAGATCCAACATATTTTATAATGCTATATCAATTTTTAATAATTTAAAAATATATTCAACTTTTAGTAATTTACATATATTAATTTTATTTAGTTTTTGACATATTTAAATATATTATTATACAATAGAATTGAAGTAGGATGTGAATAAAATCATATTTGTTATGTTAAATATCAAAATAAAACTTAATTTTTTCGATATATTAACTCGTTAATCTATTCAAATATATATTTAATTAATTATTACAAAATGATAAAATAAAATAGACGGTTAAACAGACTAATATACTATATTATACTTCTACCAAAGTCAAATTTAAATCTAAAAGTTAAATATATAATAGACCTCAAATCAAATTTAAATCTTAAATTTTTTGATAGACTAAAATGCAACCGTCTAAAGATCTTAACTTGATCATCTTATCGACCACACTAATTAATGTTTAGAATACACGCAATTGATTTGAATTGGATTTTAAATTGATATCATAGTTGCTTCAATTTTTGTTGTTGGTATATTATAACATTGTTTTATTGTTTTTTAGAAACTCAAAGCTGATAATCAATTGTGACTTACTTTATTTCCGTTTGCATATAAAATTTGAACAAAACAGTTTATTTATATTATTAAAATATTTATCAAATTCTACCTCAACCGGCGGTAATGATTTACTATATTTGATTATTAATTGTCCATCAAATTTATTGTGTATTGAAAATCAAACCGAATGCAAAATATAAGTTAAAATTAATTGATATACCATACTTGAAAACACTTGGACTTTATTCATTGAAAAAGGATGAAATATTTATAGTATAAATAAATGATAACCTTTAGACACATTACTATATTACGTTGCCATATTTGCTTGTAAATTAGTAATAATTAAAATTATTTTGATTGTGTATCAAGGGTGCTACTAAAGTGCCATTATTTTAAATTGATTGTGTATCCTTATTTATATCAATAATGAAGAATACATAATATATAATCAACTAAGAGTTTTTTTTAAATAAAACTTTTTTAGCATATTTTGATTATTTTTTCTTATATGTATTCGATATGTGAATCATTAATACTTTGTTTGTTATTTTTTTTCAAAAATTTAAATTAGAATATATATATATTTCTTAAAAAATATTTAATGATAATTTGTTAATTGATATGTGGTGTCAAAAATGATTTGGAGATGTGATTTAGATATTATTCAAAATAAGATAAGTTTCAAATATTTATAATATAAAAGATAAATAGACATAGATATAGAAATAGAAAAAATTTAGGCACACTCACATTTAATAAAAATAGAACATTTTTTTTTAAATGTTTATTTTTAAAATAAACAAATAATGTGTATTTTTGTGATTGAGTGTGCGTCCAAATAAGTGCATACCAATACATACACTATCGCTAATTTATGTTTATCCCATTGAAAACAAATGACACAACGACACCAAATGAAGCGGAGTGAAGGATATAAATAAAAAACAGCTAGTAAGTGCTTGTACTTGAATACCAAATCAAATCTTATAGATCCTATCTTTGGTTGGTTATTACACAACACACTCACCTCAACTCAATTGCTTCAATCTTTGCTTATCTTACCTTACCCACTTTATCGCCTCTCTCTCTTTTCTTTCCATTTTCCACTTCCATTCCCTCAATTTCTTCTCACACAAACACAACCAGATCAATGACTTCACTAATGTGTCTCTCACACACCACCACCACCACAATCCCTCTTACAAACAGCTACTCCTAACCTTTGAAACCAAAGATCTCAACCCACCTAACATATATCTAAGAAAAAAGGAACTACTCCTCCTCCTATTACTACTAACAAGAAACATAGTGAAAATCCACACGCAAAAGCCAACAACAAACATGAGCAGTGCCGTGAATCTTAACACATGGACACGCCCCAATTTCATGTTCAATCAAGTTACTACTACCAGATCCAGATCCAGATCCTCAACTTTCTATCTCTTTACCAAAATACCCATCAACACTGCAAAACCACAAACCCTTCAATTTAATAATAACCATTCCTCTTCATTTTCCGTTTCATCTTTACTCACCAAACAAGAAACACTTGAAACTGAAGACAATCCTATTTTCAATTTCAAAACCTACATGATTGAAAAAGCAACTAGGGTTAACCAAGCCCTAAACGACGCCGTTTCATTACGCGAACCCTTAAAAGTACACGAGGCCATGCGATACTCTCTCCTCGCTGGCGGGAAGCGCGTCCGCCCTGTTCTCTGCTTAGCCGCCTGCGAACTCGTCGGCGGAACTGAATCCATGGCGATGCCGGCGGCGTGCGCCGTCGAGATGATTCATACCATGTCGCTTATTCACGATGACCTTCCTTGTATGGATAACGACGATCTCCGGCGAGGAAAACCGACGAATCACAAAGTGTTCGGCGAGGATGTCGCTGTTCTCGCCGGCGATGCGCTTCTCGCTTTCGCATTCGAACACATCGCGGTTTCAACCGCTGGCGTTTCTCCGGCGAGAATTGTTCGTGCAATTGGAGAATTAGCGAAGTCGATCGGCTCCGAGGGACTCGTCGCCGGTCAAGTTGTCGACACAAACTCCGAAGGTTTATCCAATGTTGGGTTAGAGAGGCTTGAATTCATTCACCTTCATAAAACCGCTGCTTTGTTAGAAGCTGCTGTTGTTCTTGGTGCGATTCTAGGTGGTGGTTGTGATGAAGATGTTGAGAAATTGAGAAAATTTGCTAGATACATAGGTTTGTTGTTTCAGGTTGTTGACGATATTCTTGATGTTACGAAATCATCACAGGAATTGGGGAAAACAGCTGGAAAAGATTTGGTTGCTGATAAGGTTACTTATCCAAAGCTTTTAGGGATTGAGAAATCCAAAGAATTTGCTGAGAAATTGAACCGTGATGCACAGGATCAGCTTTCTGGGTTTGATCCTCATAAATCTGCTCCCTTAATTGCTTTGGCTAATTACATTGCTTATAGGCAAAATTAAACTGATTTTGTATTTGTAACATTAAATTAAACAGTTTAGGAGTTTAAGTTTATATATATAAAATCATTTGCAATTGGGGAATGTATAAAATAATTCCCATTCTTGCCCTTCTCTCTGTGCATTTGTCTTCATTTTTGTATCATGCATTATCCCTTGAATTTGTAATTAAATTTTTGTTTTATCATCCCTTTTGAATTCTGCACAGGATATATTGTGTGTTATTTCAACAGAGGATTATGAAACTTGAAGGATGTTAAGTAATTTGTCTGGCAAATTATGCTGGTGAATTTTACTTGATCATCTAAATTCCAAAGTTTCTTTGCTGGTGGTGATTTTGAGTCATTAAAATGACATAGTTATACCATTGGATGAGTTGGAGTTAAAAGTAGTTAATCTATTTTCGGTTTGTGTTTAGATCTTCAGTTTAGTTTGTGTGTTAATTATTGCTGAGAGATGCTTTGTTTTCAGCGATTTGGTAATCTAATCTTGTATCATCAAATGAACCGGTTCAATCATATTGACTCTTAATTTTATCAGAGGTGTTATTTGGATTTTGGACACAAGAATTTGACACCGTATTAACACATGATTGTGTGCACAAATACTGTGTCGCTTATCAAATTCTGTGTCCATATATCTTTTCTGTTATTTGATTAGATTCTTTCAAGCAAACTGATTGGTTGCTGTATTTTAAATGTAAATTTGTTCATTATGATACTGTAATAATGTTGTAATATGAACATCAACATGTGATACTCCTCAACTCGTAATTGAAAGCAATAAAATATTAATTTCAGTGTAGAAACTGAGAATACTATTGAACTTTGAATATCAAGGTTGTTGAGTCATCGCAACTGTAGTCTATAAATTTGATCTTCATGGGTCATGGGGGCTGACTTTGAAATTGTCCTTTCAGTTGACGTTGGTGCAATGAATTTCGAGACAAAGGATGATAATTCCATGTTGAATAGTTAAAGATTAGTTGAACATTAATCCTTGATTGAATACTGTACCAATGGTAACCTCGTTTTCCACATTCACATAGTCACAACTTATTTGTCATTAATTCAGTGTCTCTTTTGTCCATTCAACCTATAGCTTATTACATTACATAAAATAATGGGTGCGCAGAAGATCTGTGTATTTTATAAGCTTATATCTTTGTAATTTTTTTTGTTTTGTTTTTTCATTCCCTTAGAACTGTGCAATGGCACCTCAAAAAAAACTAATTTTCTTCTTCTTTTTCTTCCATTAGAGGGGTGATTTAGAGTTTTTTTTTTTTTTTTTTTTTTTGTCTAAAATCACTGCTCTAGGTTATTTTATTACCTCGTTGTATTTAAATAAGTGGTTTTTTACATAAATTTAGTTTTTTTTTCTTCTATGTTTTATTTATGATTTTGTCGTCCAAGTGCGACATTAGTTTCTTCTGTTGAAATAAAATATCTCTTCAATGTTTAATGATAACAAATCTATTTAAAGATTAAGGACTTTGATTATATGTGTTATCTAACATGTGCACTTGAGTGTATTATCTTGGAACAAGTTATTAATAATTTTGACCAGATGAAAGTTTATCTTATGAGTGAGGATGATTTTGTATTTAGTCCAAGCATCTCAAATATATAAAAAAATTATCAGAAAGAGCAATAAGGACAATCAATTGTGAATTACAAAGATTAAAAGTACTTGTGAAAACTTGTACAAGTCTTAGAAGATAAGCAACACAAAATCGAGGATGAATCTTGTTGATTAGTTATCCTCACACGTGGAAAAATTATATGAAAGTACAAAGCTACAAGATGAGGTACTTTTGACTTGAATGACATGCTACTCCAAACTATTGGAAAAAGGAAAAGTAAAAAATCATAATCGTACTCATTGAATTTGAGGATTGATCAGGCGTAACCATCCTTTCAGTATAATTAAAACGAGGACAAAGTTGGAAAAACAATTTTGCAATTCCAAATAAAATCAAAGGACAATTTTCTAAATCCCTAAGGAATATATTTTGTTGTTTATCATATTTGAAGCTTTATGACTTCTATAAATTGAGATGATCTCATCCTCAGAAGATCAAGAAGGGCAAATCACAATCAAAGATCAAAGTTGTGCTAAAACAATCTAATCACATCCTTAGTATACTTTCTACAAATCTTAAATATATATTTGGATCATTCTTTTTGAAAGTATATTTTAGATTTAGTTGTTAAGACCCATTCATAAAAACTTCTCAAAACTTGTATATCCAACAAGTTAAGATTAACTTATTGGAATTTGTATTAGTTTAGTAAGACAAGTTTAGTGAGTCTAAGATAATACATAGTGAAAAGAACATCATCAGAGGATATGTCTTTTTGAGCTATAGTGAAAATACTCACAAGTGACTGAGGAGTGGATGTAACCCACTTTAGGTGAACCATAATAAATTTGTTTGTGTCTTTTTATAAACTCTAATCTCATCATTTTATCTCATTCTATTCTTACTTCAGCTCTAAACACACATCCTCTAAAACTGATCTACTATCCTCATACAGATGATATCCATTTAAAAGGAAAATTTGAAAAAAAGAAATCACTATTCAACCCTCCTTCTAGTAATATTTTAGTTATTTCAATTGGCACCAAAGTCAAGTTATCTAGAAAATTACATCTAACAGTGTAAGATAAAAAAATCAAGAGAAAGAAAAGAAATGTCAAAAGCTAAGTACATATTTGATGGAGGATCCTCCAACATCCCACCCAACTTTGATGTCAAAATGTGGTTAATGGTAAAAAAAAAATGGAACTAACGTCATCATAGTTAATGACACGTAACCTCAAATGAAAAGCCTCAAGCACAATGAATTGCTAATGAAAATGCCAAGGTCTTCCTAAAGTCTAAAACTCATGTATTTCTAATGTGTGGCTTGAGGAGGGAAAATGACATAATCACGTAAAAGAAGCAATGATAGACATGGAGTACAAGAGTTTGACTTATTTGATATGAGGGATGATAAAACCATTGATGAAATGTTTTACAGACTCACAATTATCATAAAACAGTCTACAGTCTCTTGGAAAAGAATACTCAATCAAGGATATCATAAGAAAAGTTTGAGAAGGTTATCAAGATAATGAAGACCTATGATAACTGCCATCATTGAAGCAAAAAACTTAGCCACCATGAAATTAGAAGATCAAGTTGAAACATTAAGATCATAAGAACCATTGTTGCTTTCGGACAAGCCAAGTAAAATAGGAAAAGTGGTTGCTCTCAAATCAAATCAAATCAAACTGAAAGTTCACCCTCTCAACAAGTTGAAGAAGCCACAAAAGAAACAAATCTTCAATATACTCAATCCGAGGATGAGGATGAACTCGCCCTAATATCCAAAAGGATAAATAGTGGCCGAAACTAGGTTTTATCGAGTTATGTGTCACATTTGAAGATTGTCATCCATTATCATATGTTGGTCAACGATCACCCTCAATCATACCTTATCTTTAATACAATTTTCAAACACAACACACTCATTTTATAAAAAAGGCATGGGTGGCAAAGAACAAGGCTATCAAAATGATTTATAGGAATTGAGAGAAGTCTTACAACAGGCTTCCTAGGTGGTTGTTGGCCATGTGAAAATTTCTTTAGGGAAATATTGTGGAAATCGAAGTATCATTGGCATATTATGATAATAGTATGTTACGGGGTTCAAAAATTTTCAAACAACTATTCTGACTATCCATCCATGCATCTTTGAGTTTAAATTTTGTAAAACCACTTTTCTCGGGGTCTTGAAGCTTCTTTTTAAAAAATCTGAAAAGGTATGTCACACATCAAATCAACATTTGTTTGATTTTAGATGGACACAAATCTATGAAAAGTGTATAACAATCCAAATAATAGTTCGCATGATCCTTCGTTAACACATGTGTACTGCATCTGACACATTGCATAAAATTTCATGAGAGTTCAAGGACAAGGAACTTCAAAAAAAAAATTATTTAAATGGGTAATGATCTAATTGTTCTTAGTATATTTTCCACTTATCACTTTATAATACTTGACAATTTTTACCTCATTTATAAAATAATATGCATTAAGTGAGCCATCATTCAAATATTACCGCAATGAAATCAGGAAGGTTAATCCAGAGGCTATAAAATGGATCGATAATATCCCCCAGAACAATGGACTATGATGTATTCTCAAGGTCAACGATGGGGACACATGACAACAAATATTGTCGAGTCAATAAATGCAGTGCCCAAGGGTACGCACAATCTCTCAATCACTACTTTGATCAAATCAACCTACTATGCAGAAATGAGACAATAACATCATGTATAATTAGTTTCTGGTCGAGTATACAAAGAAGATTGCATAAACCAAATTAATTATGAAGTTGGTAAGTCTAACACTCACCAAATCATGTGATTTGATTGAAATTGATATTCTTTCGTGGTGGATGAAACAGTAAACCAGAGAGAGATTTTGAAGTTAACCTTTAAAGAAAATAATGTGATAGTGGAAAATTTTATTGGTCAACAAACACAAGAAAAAAAAAGGGGGGGGGGGGGTTGAATTGTGTTTACTATTTTGAAAAATATTTCGAATGACTTAAAAACTTTAGTGATAAAACTTAAATGATAAAATAAATAACTCAACAATATATCCTGGTTCACTACTAACTCAATAGCTACGTCCAATCCCTTCATTCGAAGGATTTAATCCACTATAATTAGAAGTTACACTTGAACACGTTAATCACAATGATTGTGTTCAATCTTATCACCTACAAACTTTGTATAGACAAGTTGTTGAAGAAAGGGCAACGACTACTGAACTAAGTTTACAAGTTCTAACAACTCTTCTCAACTTTCAGCTTAGTTTAGTCAAGCCATTAAGGGACACAATCAACCACTATTGGGCTTGGTTACAAAAAAATAAATGTTTGTGATTTTGCCTCAATTTATTTCTAACTAGAGGATGTTTGTAAGATAAGCTCTCAGAGTTTTCTTTCTCAACACTTAGATAAATTTGAAAATTTTCCTAACTAAATGTTTGCTTACTGATTTGCGATTGTTTCACTTTGAAAGTTGTTATAAGTTGGTGTTTCTTATTTGAACTCAAAATGCGTGTGCTACTTATAGAAGCAGTTACAACATTGCCATTGTCTTTCAAGATATGGTTGAGTGTCCTTCATGGAATGGTCTTGTGTCTTCATGGTATGGTCTTGTTGTCCTTCAATACAATGCTTCAATTTCTTCAAAAATAGATCCGTTGAGATTAATTCTAACCATTAAGCATAAAAATGAAACTTAGAATTTTTTCTAAGTACTTCGATTTCAATTTGGCTGAAGTAGAATGTTCTTGTTCAAAAACATAATAATTCATAGTCAGACGCTTGGTGAGATTGTCAGAGACATAAGAATTTTTGTTACACTTGTCAGAGTTGGAGGCATAAGAGTTCTTGTTACGGTTGTGTATCAAAGACATATGAATTCTTGTTATCTTTGTTAGAGTCAAAGGAACTTAGATGCTTGCTTTATCTCTAGAGGCAAATTATCATAGGCAATTGGTCAAAGGTAGTGTGACCAAAAGCTTGATTGCTTCATTAGAGGTAGACTTTTCCAAAGTCTATTTTGCTTCACTAGAGGAAGACAAACTTTCTCAAAGTCAGTTTTCCTTCACCAGAGGTAGACGTCAATAGCTGAACTCAGAGTAAAACTGAATCAGGAACAAATACAATTTTGGCTAAATCTTCTTGTACTATTAAAGGTAGAGTATCAGAGGCTCTTTTTCACCATTTTTTGAATGCAGAATTTTCCATGACTTTGTGACCAATTATCAGAGGATATATTCTAATATCTTTCATATTTTTGTTTTCTTGAAATTGCATACTTTATATAAAACATTAGTGCCTAAAATTGTTACCACAAACTGATTTTGTTATTATCAAAACAAGTAGGGTATTTTGTATTTTAAACCAATTTTGCTCTTACAAATTTCAGGCTATACAAATGCATTATTCACATGTCATAGTTGCATGTTCTTACGCTCATCAAAACTATTTAGTTCATTTGTCTGACGTGTACAAGGTTGTAAATGTACTCAACATCTACAAATAAGAGTTATCACCTATATCTGACGAAGGATATTAACCTCATATGAAAGTGAAACAGTATATCACAATTCTAAAATGCGGAGAATTAAAAAATATCATTTAAATAGTACTCGTATTAAAACTGAAATGAACATTAGAGATAAAATGTCTAAAAAATGCGGACTATATTTGTTAACTAGTCATACTCGAAAATATTGTCTAAATATTACAGGTAACTATTATCAATCTACTTAATGTTTATAATTTGTGTTGTTATTTTTTATCAATAAATTTTTTTTATCTCTTTTTTAGTTAAAAAAAATCTACCCAATACCAAATAACCATTGCAATTTCTTTAAGAATTACCTTTATAAATGATATATAGTTTTTAAAAAGAGATTATATTGCGATTTTTTATTTTTAAATTGGGTTATTTCAAAAATAGAACCGAAAAAAAGAGGAGTACCCCTTTTCTAGAGGGTTTCCACTATCATGTAAAGTCTTCGCATTGACCCAATCTTTGTTTAACTCTCTCGTTCCCTTGCTTTGATTTTTCTATCTACTCTCACTCAACAACTTTGCAAGCAAGTGGAAGCTTCCGAGTGAGTCACACCAACATATTCTCACATTTCAGCTGAAACCCAGGTAACCCAAACTCACCACATGCTCTAAAATCTCAACTTTAATTTGGGTCTTCACAATTTGCAATAATTGGGGGGTTTTAGATCTAACTAAGTCAATTCATATTTTTGTTTCTTTATTCTTCAATTGAGCTCAAGTTTGAAACTTTACTAAATTTGGGGTTCATTTTCTGTGGTTTCAGGATTGATCGCGGTTGATTGAAGGGAGAAGAAGGAGGAATTGTAACTAGAATTCTTTTGAAATTACGGTTTTATTACATTTTTAGGAATTGAATTTGATCTATCAAAGATGGGTGGGCAATCTAGCAAGATGATGATTGATGGTACCAAAATGGGGACCCATTCTCTGTATGCTGCTGATTTGAGCTCTTATGAAGCTGAATGTGTTAAAGATCCAAACTTGCAATGTTTTGATGAGACCATTAAAGAACACACAAATAGGGTTATAAGTTCCCTTGCTAATGGTGTTGAGGTTAGGTCTTTATCTTTTGATTCACTAAGAGAAGTTACCGATAGTTTGCTTGAGATGAATCAGGAAGTAGTTAAGGTTATTTTAGATTGCAAGAGAGATATTTGGGGTAACAAGGATTTGTTCTCTTTGGTGAATGATTATTTTGATAATAGTCTTCAGACGCTGGAATTCTGTAATTCACTTGAGAAATGCTTGAGACGGGCGCGCAAAAATCAAGTGATGGTCAACTCAGTAATTACCTATTTTGAAGAAGAGGTGCAAAATGGGCTTGACGGGGGGACTTGTGTGAAGACATTGCAAGAGCTTAAGAAATTTAAGGATGCCGGGGACCCTTTTACTGATGAGTTTTATTTGTTGTTTCAATCGGTTTATACGCAGCAGGCAACCATGTTGCAGAAATTGCAAATCAGAAAGAGGAAGCTTGATAAGAAATTGAAATCCCTCAAGACATGGAAGAGGGTTTCAAATGCAATTTTTGTGGCTGCTTTTGTTTCTGTGTTGATTTTCTCAGTGGTAGCCGCTTCTATTGCTGCACCGCCTGTTGTAACAGCTTTGGCTGCAGCGTTGGTTGTTCCAATAGGGTCGGTCGGAAAATGGTGTAACTCGCTTTTTAAGGGCTATGAGAAGGCTCTGAAGGGACAAAGAGAAGTAGTCAGCTCAATGCAGCTTGGTACTTACATTTCATTGAAGGACTTGGACAACATTCGGTTGCTTACCAACAAATTGGAACTACAGCTTGAATCTTTGTTGCAGAATGCTGATTTCGCACTTAGAAATGAGGATGTGATAAAGCTTGCTATTGATGAGATTAAGAAGAATATAGAAACGTTTTCAGAGACGTTGGAGACTCTAAGTGCACGCGCTGATAAATGCAGTCGGCAGATAAGGAAAGCGAGGACAGTGGTTATACAAAATATAATCAAAAGACCTGATTGACATGAGGTCCCTTTTGATTGTTTTATTGATTACTTTCTCTTCATGCAAAGCTACAATTTGGGAAGTATGATTCAACACCAAGATCATAACTTCAATAAGATGAAATTAGAACCTGTGCAGAACATTTATATATTTATTATTAATATATTATATATAAACGAAGTTAGAACCTGTGTAGAACATTTATATATTTAATACAACTTTTAGTCTTATGTATAGATATCTGGATTATACATAGTTACAAATGTGTTTGCTGTTGTCTGCTTGGTTGTCTCTGATGTCACTATTGTTGGATGAAATTGACATCATCTATACTCTAGCCTATAGTTAAGTAATGATTTCATGAGAGCTCACATAACAAAGCTAGGACTTCATGGAAGCACAAAACTAGTCAACCAGAAAACTGGATCATGGGAGAAACTAATGATAGAATAAGAATCAAATCATCTTTCCAAAGAATAATCCTATTTCACACTTCTTTAAGAGATAGAAGAAACTTCAGTTGGTGAAGCTTTATCAGAAGAAGGGTGGATAATGGTCATGCAAGAAGAGTTAAATCTAATCTAAAAGGAATGAATGATGTTTGGGATTTAGTTCCACCTCTAGAAGAAAAATAACCAATTGGAATCAATTGAGTTTTCAGAAAGAAAAAAATTTGACGAAAATGGTAAGGTGGTAACAAACCGATGCACAACAGTATTATCGACAAGAAGGTATTGAATATTATAATGAAACAACTGCTTATGTTGCTAGGTTAGAAGTTATTATAGTTCTTTTATCTTATGCTGCTAATGATGGTATAATTTTTTATGAAATGAATGTAAAAAATGTGTTTTTAAATGGTTTTATTAATGAGAAAGTGTACGTAAAACAAACACGTTTTGAAGATGTTCAATTTGCAGAGCGTGTTTATAAATTCAAAAAATTGTTATATGATCTTAAATAAATTCCCAGAGAATTTGTAATGACAGATTAAGTAACTTTCCTTTAGAAAACAGTTTTATAAGAGGACAAGTGGAAACAACAATATTAAGAAAAACATTTAAAGATGATATTATCTTTAGATTTACTAATCAAAATTTATGCAAAAAGTTTTCTAAGCTAATGCA
>JBBPBR010000007.1:14011793-14046052 GCA_037974775.1 Cicer pinnatifidum | reverse complement strand
TGTATTTTACATTTTATTTCATCAAATAAATGCAAGTATCATTATATGTTAAAAAAACAAATTGACAATCAATGTATAAAGAGAAAAATAATCATTCAATATTATAAGTTTATCATGCAAATTTGACAAAAAGTTTTAAGAAATGAAATTAAATGATTATAGTAAACATGATTTTCCTTCATTTTAATTTTTCTACTCATGTTCTATTTTTTCAAATAAATAAAATATTATTGTAAGATAACTATATTTATAATATATAAAAGATTATTTATAAAACTTATAAAATTAATTAATATATACGTAAAATGCGAACCATAATCTAGTTTATTTTATATTTTTTTTTACTACTTTATAACAATACAATTAATCATTTTGATAATGTGGTGTATTTTCTTAATTATTTTTTTTCAATAAAAAATTATAGACTATTTCTCTATTTTTTTAAATTATTGAGAGTTTTTGTTGGCCATGATCACCCTAATTTTAACAAATGCCCTGCCACTTGTCGAGGTCTCTTTATTGTCCATTTCAAACTTTCAAATCAGATGAGTTTGGTAATTGTGTATGAATTGAATCTTCATTTATCTTGTATGCAGTGGAAACATCAAATTTCATTTATTTTCAGATTTTCAGTGCGGTTTGAATTTTTATTTTTTAAACAATATAAATAGTCATTCATTTAAATTTTTAAAAATTATGTTAATAGAATATAATATAATTCAAAAACGTTATAATTAAAAAAAAATTACGATTTACAACATTTATATTAATAAAATAAAATAACAAAATACTTATAAAAGTAACCAAATCTATAAATATAAAAAATAATATATCTAAAATATGTGTCTCTTAAATTGTAAAGTTTACAATACCATATTCTTTCATTGACTATGAATTTGATAGAAACTAATAAGCTAATAAGACCTAAACAAACATCATAAGTTGACAAAAATTCAAACAATTTTGCAGTAAAACAACTAACAATACAATATTGTTCATACTACGAAAATTACCAATAAGTGCCGAAAAATAGAAGTATATGTGTAAAACATTTATATTTAAATAAAATCATAAAAAAATGAATTAGAAAGATGACTTAAGATAAAAAGAAAAGTTTTTGGCTTAATTGCACTTTTGGTCCCCTTATTTTAAGTGAATCACGAAAGTAGTCCCTTTATTTTGTTTATCTCCAGTTTTGATCCCCAAACAGAATTTGAGTCCAAATCATGATGAGTTGTCATTTTTCTAATGACGCGTCAAAAAAATAGTGACGTGACAAATTATCTATGTGGATTAAAAGTTATTATTATATTATTTTAAATTAAAAAATACAATTTATATTTAGAAAATCTATTATTATATTGTTCTAAATTTTAAAAGAAAAGCCAAAATTAAAATAAAATATCATTCCCAATTCAACGCATGAGTCCCAAGTGAACCCTAAAATCAGCAAGGCATGTGAACCTTAAAATCAAAAATCAACCACTTGTTCATCATCATTGGTTTTTATCTTCTTCTTCTTCATCTTCCCTTTTCTTCCTCTTTTTCTTCATCTTATTCTTCATCTTCGTTTTTCTTCTCCATCTTTTGTATTCTTCATATGGGTTCTTCTTCTTAAAAACATAATCATCATGTGAAAAACTGAACCAGAAGAGCATGTTAAAAACACAACTATAACCTAACTTAACCAAAACAACAGAACCATACCAATATAGTACCAGAACTGAACCATACCAATATAGTACCAGATGAAGAATACGAACTATGAAGAAGAAAAACAAAGATGAAGAAGAGGATGAACAACAATGAAGAAGAAGATGAAATCGGATGATGATGAAAAGGGAAGTGCTCGATTTTGATGAAAAGGGTTCACAAACTGCTTCTGTTGAATTGGGGCTGATTTTGATTTTCATTTTAGGGTTCACGCTGCTTTTTAAGGTTCACGAATTGGAGCTGAATTGAGGTTGATTTTGATTTTGAATTGGGGCTGAATTGGTTCTTATGGTTCATTTTGAATTGTGGCTGAATTGAGGTTGATTTTTGATTTTGAATTGGGGCTGAATTAAGGCTGAATTGGGGCTGATTTTGATTTTGATTTTTTTATTTAATTTTGGCAACTTTTTTAAAATATAATAATAGTTTTTAAAAATATAAATTGTATTTTTTTAATTTAAAATAATATAATAATAACTTTAATTAATATAGATGTCTGTCACATCACCATTTTTTGATACGTCATTAAAAAATGACAATTTATCATGATTTAAAAATAAAATGGAAGAACTATTTTTTCAATTCACCTAACATAGGAAACTAAAAGTGTAATTAAGCTAAAAATTTTAACTCATATGATGGAGAAGGTGGAAAGAATTGGGGCGGCTGTTACCCTGGTAGTGTATGAAATTGGTACTACCCTGATGGTGTATGAAATTGGTTCTCGCAAATGTTAAATCAATCAATAAGCAGTTACGTGAAATGAATAAGCAACACCTACAATTAATTAATTTAAAAAATAATGGAACAAGGCTATATGCCAACTACACCATTGTGTGGACTCAACCAATTCCTGGTGTTGCTTGCCCAACCACTTGTTTTTTTCCTCCGTGTATTTACTGTCTAGTGAATCATTATATGGTATTATTAGAAAATAAAGAGGATGACCAATTTAGCCACTAAGTTCTAAATTCATAAAATAGTATATAATTTCTTAAAATAAAAGACTACCGATAACTGTAATTCTTACATCAATCAATTGATCTGATGAATTTGAATAGAAAATATACAGTTCAACAGAAACATCGATCAAAATTCAATTTTTAGTAGTTAATTTGCTACTATTTCTATAAATATGAGGATGAAATTGTCCACTTTGTAATTTCGAGAAAAAAACAATGTAATCATTTTTGCATCTATTTGCCTCAATCCATTTGTACACGCTCTCAGTTCCCCCCCATGCAAATCATGCCTATTTTAGTATTCTGATAAATTCAATTTGGCTTGCTTCTTTAATTATGATTTCTATTCTATTGGTCCAGATAACGATCACACTTTTGTTCTTCTTCACCAAAAATAAAAATAATCATCTACTAGTCCAGGTTGCAACTGAGTCAGCACCCCATCCAGCTAAGAACCAACCCCAGAACTAACCCATCTCTCATACCCCAATTTAGACTTAGTACTTACTTGACCTGAATTCTATGTAGTAAGAAACTCACGAAATTACTGCCCTATTTTAATTTCAACCGTCAATTTAAGATCAAATAATATAAATAAAAAATTGTATCTTTAAAATAAAAATATTTGAACCGTTGATTTAAGATAGGACATCTGAAATCGATTACTAGATCTGGTTGTAATTGTAGGAAATCCAATTCGATACTTATTACTGCTGTTAAAATTTCAAATTATAGACATCCAATATCTGAATTATGAGCTGTAGTACCAACTATTTCTACTTTATTCACGGTTAAAACCTCTGATCGACCTAGTCTTCGTTATTCATCAAATTACACGTGTACGGTGATCTCGCAAACCCTTTCTTCAATTTCAATTTATCGCTTCTTTTAACATCCGAATATTCGTTTTCTCCTAACAACAAGGCACAAAGGAATATCGAATTCGATCCAAATTCAATATCTCACCGACGATATCGCATACAAATTCTCGCGTCTTTTTCATAATCGTTATCTCAATTATTTATTAATTAAAAAATAAAAAAACTGAGCGATTTACAAAACGTTAAGAATGAGTGTTCTCCGTTGATATGGGACACCTATAAATAACGTTCCTCTCTCTTACTTGAATTCAATTCATTGAACATAACCAATCACTTTCATTCTCTTTCTAGAGTTTTCACTTTCCTTTTTATTCTTTGATCTTCACCAATGGCGTTTAAGAAAACCCTAACTCAGCGCCTCCTAAGCATCACAAAAATGTCATCTCAATCCCTTTCTAATTGTCGCATCTCATCTTCATCTCTTCAATCGCGGATCCCTTCCACCGCCGCTAACCCTGACATTGCTCCGGAGCCCGGAGACGACGGCGTCTTCCGCAGGTTCCTCCACAAAAGATCCATTTTCCAATCGGAGGCCCGGCCGCCGTTTCCTGCCGCCGATAACCTTCTCCAGAAACTCCGGGAGATAGACATTGCGAGGAACAGGATCCGATTGGACGTGCTGAGTCTGCCGGAAACGGATAAATCGACTGTTGAAGATGTTCGGAAGTTGTTGAGAGCGACGCAGCTCGAAGCTGTGAAATCGAAGCTGAGGAAGATTCCGCAAAATTGCGTAACTTATTCGGAGTTTATTGAAATGTGTGCTGAAAATTGTTCCGATCAAGAACAAGCAAAGAAGATTGCGAAGATACTTGATGATTCAGCAACTGTAATTATCTTAGGCGACGTCGTTTTTCTCAAACCTGAACAGGTTAATTTCTAATACCTCTTCCAATTCTATTATTCAATTTCATTTTTTTTTTTGCATATACATCTATAAACTTAATTAGATTGATTATTGTTTTTATTTATTTATTATTATTTGTTGCGTTGTGTTGTGTATTAATTTGTGGGATGATACAGAATGGGTCATGATGGAGAATAATATAAGATCCAAAGATAGGTTTTTAACTTTTTCTATCGATTTTAAGCCGTCGATTTGGAGATCGCTGAAAACTGATAAAATTTTGTGGTTATTTTCTTGACTTTTTGAACAGGAAATTGAGAGTTTGTTGTTAGCTCAGATCTAAAACGTGTACAGGATTCTACGTTTGAGATGGTAAATTAAGGGCTCACAAAAGCCCTTCTTCTTTCACACCCTCCTCTATCAAAGGGGGGATTTTTTTTTTTTTTTTTAAATATAATTTAATTCATATTCATACTTATTCATAATAATTGAGAGTCAGACTTTGTCTAGCTTCTCAATTGGAATAACTGTGATGAAAATTTGCTGCTTATTAATCGGGTTCTCTTAGGAGAAATCGTTTTTTCACATAAAAACGTGTTTACAGTGCTCAAACCAATTAGAAAATATTTGGCGAAAAAGTCAAACAAATTGACGGTATTTTAGAAAAAAATTGTTTCTACACAGTGATATTTTAAAAAAATAGGAAAAATTGATTTTTTTTTTCCTTCTTTTTTTATAATAACTCTTTTAAAACGTACCGTAAATGTTCATATTTTTTAAAAGATGATCACTTATTTACAAACTTACCTGAATTACTCTTTAAAAGTTTTTAAATTATTTAGTATACCAATATAAGTATTTAATACTATCTGATACTCCCTTGACCCTTGTTACCAAATGTAAGAAAAAAATAGATCTATATCTAGTATTTTCAACAACAAAAAATACATCTATCTAGACCAAATACATACATCTATTTTTTCAATATTTTGTTACGGAGTAAACTTATTTAGTAAGAAATTATTATAAAATTTAAAAACATTTTATATTTTATATAATAATCATTTAAATAAATTTAATAACATGTGTTTTTTAACAGAACACTGTATCTCTACCGCTTGAAAAGAACTATCTCTTTTTGGTCAAAGCAAACTATTTGTTATTGTATAATACATGTTTGCAGAGGATGATTACTAATATCTATAAACTTTTTTGACTGGAATATAAATAGTTTAGGAATTATCCTATAAATATACTCTTTTTTGACCAAATCTTATATATACATAAAAATAGTGGATAATTAATTAATTTCCTTTCATACTACATTTTTGTCTTGAGAAATGCCTTGTACTATTCATATATAATTCTAATATCAATTTTATACTTAATTTTGAGAATATTAATGTTTGATAATTTATACCTTTTGAAATATTGTCTAAAAGATTTGGTTTATTACAGAATATGCATACCTAAATGATTTTTTTAATTATTAATTTGAAAGTTAAATTATATATGATGTTAGATAGAAAATAATGTTCAACTAGGATGGGAAATAGGCTTTATAGCTTTGTAGTAGAACGCTGCATAAGGCGTGAGTTCCCAATATTTGTGTTTAGTCTCTCTATGAGATTCCCACTAGATTCTTTAGAAAAAAATTGTGTTATATTTGTGTGAGGAAGTAGATGTTCATGTATTGACACAAATTAACTTGTGCTAACAAAAACAGGATAAGTTAGATTTTTTAAATATTATATGATTTGTCAAAAATATATTATTAGATTCTTTTTGGAGAAAAAATATATTATTAGATTTTTCTTTCAAATAAATATTAGTCGACGTTTTTGAGATAGGTATTAAGTAGCACTTAATATATTTATTAAGTATTAGTTTTAATTGCTAAATTTCAAGTTAGATTTATAAATTTCTATTGTTTTGAAATTTTATTTATTTATTGACTTAGTGATATTTGTTGATAAATTTTTTTATCATTATTATTTCCTTTTAGTATCGTGATTGTCGCATGGAACAAAATAGTAATCAATTTTTTTAATTATGAAAAATAGTAGCAGTATTACATTACATTGCACGTTAGACTGTGATTATTATTAAATTAAATCTGCGACAAGGAATATATTACTTCATTTCTTAGATTTTGGGTCTATTTGGGACACTAGAATATGGTGGAGAGTCAACTTCCTTCAATCCTGTAACTTTATTATTTGTTTTTTCTTTCTATCTTTACTACCTGTTCCCCATATGCAGAGTCTACTTGTTTCCTTTTCCTTTCTCTTTGGTGGAACGGCAGCTAATCCAGCTGCTAAATTTCTCCCATCAATTCATAGTCACAAAATCCGGGATGAGGGATTTTTTTAGTATATTTTCTTTTTTTATATTATCATATACACAATTGCTATTTATTTTATTCAAGTCACTTTGTCTTATCCTAGGCAAACTGTGTAACGGGTGCAATGATTTAGTTTTCTTTTATCCTATGCTTCTTTTGGGTACAAATACAATTACCAAAAAGTTTTACTTCAATTTACATCAAAAGCTTAAGTCATTCCTGGAGGAAAAAAAATAAATGTAGATTGAACTATGTTTACCCAAACTCTTGCAAATTTGTGATGCAGGTAGCAAAAACAATCCAGACTCTACTCCCTATACCAGGAGCAAAGCCAAACGAGGCAGTAAGAAAAGAACTTGAGGAAATGGAGAAAGAGAAAGCAGCCATTGACAATAGAGCTAACCGAATGGTACGCCGTGAGCTCTGGGGAGGGCTTGGTTTTCTGATGGTGCAAACAGCAGCATTCATGAGGCTCACATTTTGGGAACTTAACTGGGATGTAATGGAGCCTATATGCTTCTATGTGACCTCAATGTACTTCATGGCTGGTTACACGTTCTTTCTTAGAACATCAAAAGAACCTTCCTTTGAAGGTTTCTATCAAAGCCGTTTCAGCACCAAGCAGAAGCGTCTCATGAAACTTAACAATTTTGATATTGAAAGGTATAATCAACTCAGGGATGCTTCGCCACTAGCACCCTCTTCTGAGTTGAATTCATCCATTGTTCACCCATTCAATCAATTTCACAGAAATCTTTGAGCTGTATAGGGTTGTTGGCTTTAGCCGCATTCACTGTATTTGATTACCAGACAGTGACAGAAATCGTAGAAAAAGAAAATCATACAATATGATTACAATGGTGAGATAGAATTAGGCGCGGCTTTATGTACAATACATACAGAGTCATGTTTTCGATTTTGTGTTTCTTTCTCACCGTTACCTTTTGTTATACAGCATAGTAAAACTTTTTTTAACAGCAACTTGTTGAATACTCTGCAAGCAGCTGATTCAAAACAGTCAAAACAAAGTTTACTCTGTCACCCTAACTTTGTCAAGAAATTGGTACATTGGAGTTGGATCCCCTCATGAATCCAATGTAGGACACAATAACTTTAAATAGGCAGAACATCAATATAACTAGTCCTTGGTAGATTTATTTGCCTCTCAACAATAAATTTACATGCCGCAGATGCCAATCATTGAGTTGGAGGATTAGTCCATGACTAATATTTTCTGGAAAGAATGACAGAAGGAATCTATGCCAGTCGGAATGTTTATGAATCGTATTCACCAATCAGAACCACTTTGGCGATAAAAAAATAACTAATTTTTTCTATTCTATCCAACGGGGAAAGATGTTGAATAGAGAAGTCTATATAAATTCATCTCAAACCCAATACGTTGATGCTAACATTGTTCTTAACCTTCAGATTGGCTAAATTCTCTCCTGCTAGCCCCATAATATCAATTATCAGTATAAAACATTAATTAAATCACTTCTAGAGGATAGGAAAATCTAGCACCCTAGTGCAAATGCCATTTAAACTGTAGATTTGGAAGCCAAATGACAACCCTAAGAGTCAATATGTTTTTATAGAAAGGTGAATGTTAGGTTGACCCGACCTTCCACCATTGACAAGTGCTTTAAAAATCAAAGACCAAGAGAATGGTTCTCTTGACAATGATTCAATTGAAGTTAATTCGGAAAAAAATAAATATATACTTCAAAACTCAATATGTGGAACTAACGTATAAATTCAATATGTGGAACTAACATATAAATTGTTAAGTGTCGTACATTTTCCTTATAGAAAAGGTGATTCAGCTCCATGTTTTGAGCTTCCATCACTATGTACATTTCAAATTCCATCGTTAACTTAACACTACATGATTTATGCAAAAAGAAGAATTAAAAAATCAGAACTAAATTTAATATTATGAACACAGATTCATCACAGATTCAGCAATGATAAAATTGGAGCTATAAATAGAGAACCAAAATCAAACTAAGAGAAACAAATAGAATGAAGTAAAATAATGTAGAAGAGGCACTGCACTGCACCTTCAGTGTACAAAAAAAACATAAACAAAAAAGAGGCAGTAGAAGAACTAGATGAAGAGAATAGGTCTCTACCCTCTAGTCAGCCACGTGCCACCGGTGTCAGCTCCTCCTTCGCCACCAATCTACCTTGCCGTCGCCTTTACCCGTCACCGGAAAATGATGAGGAATAAACATAGAGACACAATAATAACTATTAAGCAATAGATATAAAATTCCTCCAACTTGCAAGAACCCGTGAGGAGCAACAACAAATATATGACAACAAATTAATCAAAATAAAAAAGCTTAAAGAAAACCAATATTTTAACATAGAAAATCCCTCAATGCAAGGCTAAAAACCATGGATAGCCCAAACAAAAAAGAAAATAGCTCTACTATAATCAAATAAGGGTACAAGAGAGTCTCAAAATGATGCACAAAGTGTGCCTGCAACCAGCCAAAATAACAAAGCACTAAAGCCTACAAATGGAAAAGAAGAAGAAGAAAAACATCCAAAAACCTGCTTCTGTGTGAGCACGGTTTCTCCCCCTACAGAGATCGTTTCGTTGATCTGGCCATTGAGAACGAAGACCTGAATGTTGCGAACCTGGTGTCCAAAAATCAGCCCGATCCAACGGTTAAAGAATGCACAATCGGTGTTTTTCTAAGACTGATTTAACAAAGTCGAGAATATGGTTTACTCTTTTTTCTCTTTTGGTGGTTGTCTTTCCTATCAAAACAATCTATCTTTTAACAATCTCTCCACTTAAATAAATGAGACACATGAGCTACAATATTTGAACATCTCTCCATATAGGAAGGGAGTCCAATACCCAAATATCTCCCCCTCACAACTATGTAGAGATAATCGCCAAATCACCGATATCACAACAAATTTCAAATTTCTCTCTTGGTAATGTTTTAATCATCATATCAGAACCATTATAATCAGTATGAACTTTAGCCAATTCCAACAACTTAGCTTCCATAACATCACATATCCAATGATACCTCACATCAATGTGTTTGAACATGCTATGAAACGTCGAATTATTACCAAGATAAATAGCACTTTGACTATCGACAAATAATACATTTGTCCTGAATAAACCCAAGCTCCTGCGAGAATTTCTTCAACCGAATCAACTCTTTGCATTCTTCAAACTTTGCCTCAGTTGTAGACAATGCTACACATTTCTATAATCTAGACTATCAAGTCTCAACTCCATCTGTAAATTTAATAATGTAGCATGAAGTTGACATTCTCGAGTCAATATCTCAAGTTATATCTGAGTCTGAGTACACCGCCAAAATAAGTTTGTCACCTTCAAAACAAAGCCTCATACATATAGTACCACGAAGATACCTCAAAATCCATTTTACAACATTCCAATGCTCTCTACATAGATTTGACAAAAATCTATTGATTGTACCAACGACATGCGCAATATCTGGTCTTGTACACACCATTGCATACATCAACCTACCTACAACAGAAGCATAAGGAACTCGCTCCATGTTTCTTTTCTCATCTTCACTAGAATGAATTTGTTTATAACTCAACTTAAAGTGAGCAACAAAAGGAGTGCATACACTATTAGAGTTTTCCATCTGAAATATTTGCAACACTCTCTCAATATAGTGTTCTTATGACATCCAATGTTTCTTCTTCTTTCAGTCGCGCATTATTCTTATGCCAATAATCTGTTTAGCTGCTCTCATATCTTTCATTGCAAAAGACTCGCCCAACTACTTCTTTAACCTATCAATCTTGGAAATATTTTTCCAAACAATAAGTATGTCATCAACATATAATAACAGGATAATGAAATCATCGTTAGAAAAATTTCTAACAAATACACAATTGTCAGAAGTAGTCTTCATGTATCCTTGATCACACATAACAGACTCAAACTTTTTGTACCACTATCTTGCAGCTTGCTTCAAACCATATAGACTCTTTCTTAGTCTACATATTTAGTCTTTCTTGCCTTCAACAAGAAAACCATCAGATTGCTTCATGTAAATCTCTTCCTCCAAATCACCATGAAGGAAAGTCGTTTGACATCCGTTTGCTCTATCTCTAAGTCAATAATAGCTTCCAAATTCAACATGATTCTAATTGATGACATTTTTACCACATGTGAGAAAATCTCATTAAAATCAACACCCTTTCTTTGACTGAAACCTTTCACCACTCATCTGACTTTATACCTCAGAGACCTTGAGTTACTCTCAAGTTTCACTCTATAGATTCACTTGTTTTCCAACGCCCTTTTGCCTTTTAGCAATTTTCTCAAATCATAAGTGTGATTATCATGCAAGGATTTCATCTCATCATGCATTGCATCCAACCACTTGTGATTTTCTTCAATCTCCATGGCCTCTCGAAAACACTCAGGTTCACCTTTATCAGGCAAATTTACATACTCGTCTGAACCATAACTTGTAGATGATTGTCTCTGCCTCTTAGACCTCTTGAATTGGGTTAGAGATGATTCAAAAGTATCACTAAAATTCTCATCGTGTGACAACTCATGATCTTCACTAGTTGGAATATTTACTTCATATCTAAATCAATGATCATCAACACAATCATGTGGCTCATCATTCTCAACATTACCATCAGTTGTATCCAAATCAGGAACAGGTGACCGAACTGGATCACCATCAGCTAAGACATCATTTCTCTCAGGTGTAGTCTTCTCCACCTTATCAATGTCTTCAATAGTTTGGTCTTTCATAAACATTACATCACGACTTTTGATAAACTTTTTGTTTATAAGATCATATAACTTGTAGCCAAATTCATCCTCACCATAACCAATGAAGATACACTACTTTGACTTTGCATCCAACTTGGATCTTTCATCCTTCGGAATATGCACAAAAGCCTTGCAACAAAAGACTCTCAAGTGATCATACTTGACATTCTTGCTAAACCATACCTTGTTTAGTACATCACTATTCAAAGCGACAATAGGAGTAAGATTAATAACATGCACTGCCGTGTACAATGTATCACCCAATAATGTTTAGGCAATTTAGCTTCAGAGAGCATACACCTCACTTCAACAAGTGTCCGATTTATCCTCTCTGCTAGACCATTCAACTGAGGAGTTTTAGGAGGAGTCTTTTCATGTGTTATATCCTATTATTTGCAATATACATCAAAAGGTATGCAATAGTCACCACTGTTGTCAGTACGAACATGTTTCAGCTTCTTGTCTGTCTGCCTCTCAACCAAAGCATCAAATTATTTGAATTTCTCTAACACTTGGTCTTTTGTCTTCAGAACATAAACCCGTAGTTTCCTGGAACAGTCATCAATAAAAGTAACAAAATAAAGTGCACCACTAAAAGATTTTACCTTTGAAGGGCCACATACGTCAGAATGCACCAACTGAAGCAACTATGACTTTCTAGAGGGATAATGCTTTTTGAAGGATACTCAAGTTTGTTTACCAATTATGCAGTGACAACATTTCTCCTAATCTACATTCTTCAATCCTGGAAGCACATCCTTTTTTGCTAAACAAATTTAACCATTTTTCACTGATATGGCTAAGCCTTCGGTGCCGCAAAAAATGATTTCATATCCTCGACATTCACTTTGTCTTTTGCAACCAATGCTTTTGTCAATACAGTTTACTAATTTTCTCCCCTCTAGCCACAACCAAGTTACCTTTATTGAGTTTCCACTTTCCAGAAGCAAAATGATTATCAAAACCTCTTTCATCAAGCATATACACAAAGATCAAATTGAAGCGAACATCTATAGCATGTTTGACTACTTGCATTCCCATGTTGGTTTGCATGCATACATCACCAACACCAATTACCTTAAATACACCATCGTTACCCATCTTCAAAACTCCAAAGTCATCTGAAGTATAAGATGTAAAGAACTCCTTCCTCGGTGTAACATGTAGTGTAACACAACTATCAATTATCTACATGCTCTCATCAGATACAAGATTAATTAACTCATAGTCATAGAGAATAACAAGATCATCACTAGTAGGAGTAGTAACACGGTCATCATCACGACCCGTTTGTTTTTGTTTACCCTTCTTGCCTTTGTTCTCCTTTTTCCACATAAAATAATTCTTTTGTATGTGCCATGTTCTATGACAATAATAACACTCCATATTTTTGTTTCTAGACTTGGACTTGCTTATGTTGTTTTCTCTACCACCCTTCAATTCTTTTTTCTGACTTCTCTCCCTATTTTCAGTGAGATGAAGAACTTTGTGTCTTCGTTCTCATTTCCTCATTCATAACACCACCTTTAGCCGTTTCCAAAGAAACAACACCATTAAAAATCTATTTCACATTAAAGCATTTAAATAGTATGTTTTACATATTTTTTTTTTAAATAGACTAAACTAGACGTTTATATATATAACCAAATCTAATAAAATTATAACTAACAAGAATACAACAATCTTCCAGGAAAAATTAATAAACAAAATAAACTCATAATTAACAAATTTAAAATAACAAATACGAATGTTAATAAATAATTAAAAAAATAACAGTATTAATAAATACATATCTAAAATTTTCACTTAACTGTACGAATTTTTCATTTTAAGTGAACGAATTTTTCATTTTGACAATATTAAGTGAACGAATTTTGACAAATTGATCTTTCCACTTAACCGAACGAATTTTTCATTTTTAAGTGCATACAATAGAATCAATGAATCAATGGAACCATTGTACCTCCCCCTATTTGTAGTAGACGTCAACATCTTCATTGTTAGGCCTTCTCATACATGTAGCCCCAAATATGGTATACACACCTACTACAAATCTCTCTAAACTCAAATATGTAATGGAGTCACCCTTCTTTTGATATACGATTGGAGAGAAACATTTATGAAGATCTAATGGAGTATTTGTAGTAATAGTAATGGATATTAAACCATAACTCAATCAATTGAGTAAACAAATATCTGAATGATTGACATCAACTCTGATGGTAATTTGATCATGCATCAATAATAATGCCTCTTGCAGGGTTCTATGAATGCAATGTGGATGCATGATTGACACACCTGTTACTGTGACTTGAACATGTAGGGGCAGTGTTGATGTGTTTAGCAACATATACCACTTTAACAACTTTAAAAGGTGTGTCTCATGATGCAGCGTCATCAAGTTTTGTCAAGAGAATGTTGGGATGAGTGGTGGATGTAGGCCAGTGTGGGAAGTGGAAATATAAAATATGTTCAAGTTGAGAGTGTCACAAGATTGTTGGAAAATTGTAGCAGGAGCATTATGTACAACCTTCCATGTTTTTGGAGTTGTTCTTTTAATGTGTTGGTGTTTGTAGCAGGAGCATTTAGTTAATTTATTGTTTGATAAGTTGATATATGAGCATAATCAATGTATGATTGTGTGCATTTAGAGATATTTTCTTCGGTGTTATTTACTATGAGTTTGATATTTTAAACAAACAAATTCAATTACTATTCATTATCAATCATTTAAGCCCTTTACTTATTCATATTCTCTCTGTTTTGCAAATTCATATTTTGGAGGGCAACCATAAAAATTTATGTTGAAACAATTAATTTTTTGGTGGCCTTGAGAATATGAGACGGACGGTTATACACTTTAAATATGTTTAGATCTATTTCTTCCGGTGGTGGATCCTTAATTATTTTTAGAGGGGCAAGAAATGACCAAAAAATAGATTATTATAATTTCCTATACGAAAAACATTATATGTTCACATAATACATAATTTCAGGAAGAAAAAACAATCTAAACTTCTTAACAATCTCAATTACCTTTTAATTATTTTTGTATTTCGAAAATGTTTTAGAATTTTTTCATTATTTATAAAAAAAACACTAATAATTCATCTTACACACAGTCCTTCATTTTTAGCGTACTAAAATAGTACAATTAATTTAATATTCAATACTTGATTGAGATAAAAATAAAACACAAACAACAAATCTCACGCCGGTAGAAATATCAAACCAAATCTAATAGTAAGTTAAAATAAATAAAAAGTAAATGAGAAAACAGCGAGATAATTACTTGATGAATAAAGATGGTGATACGCCAAGAATCCGAGAGGGGTGAGTGAGTCTAGTAGTATAAAAGTTATTTATTGGGGAATTAATTTTATAAATGTCTTGAAAATAGATGTGTCAAAATAGGCTATTCCACCTATGTTACATCAGTTTTTATAAATGTCTTGAAAATAGATGTGTCAAAATAGGCTATTCCACCTATGTTACATCAGTTAACGGTTATTCGATTAATTTTTTATCGATATTCAAAGTGAGGGAGAAAAAAAAAAAGGTATTTAAGTTCATTTTCGATGCACCTTACTTACTTGAAGAAAAAAATTGAAGCAGAGTTGAAGTTAGAAAATAATAAGAGAGTGTTTAATGTAATTTTTCAACGCCCTATCTCCTTTGGACAATGTCTAATTCATTATGTTAAATGTTGAAGACGGCGAATATGTTGAACTCGTGTTTGATATTTATAAATAGTGGTCGCAACTCGGTTTTATCGAGTTATATGTCATGTTTGAGGATGGTCGTCCATTATCAGATGTTGGTCAACCATCATCATCAACCACACCTCACCTTGAATACAATTTTCAAGCACAAAACACTTATTATTTTCAAAATTATGAATCTTACCAACCAGAACCATACCAACCCAAACCATACTTTGACCAGGTCGAAACATCTAAACCTAAACCATCTCAACCTGAACTGTATATTCCACTAGCTGATGTGGGAGATTTTGACCAAGAAGAATTAAGTGAGGAGAGTGAAGAAGAAACATACTTTGACGAGGAGAAGGATGAGGACGATGACAATGGCGACGATCTAGATGAAATTTGGCTGTACAAAAAGTACAAGGGGACTCTGTTGTTAGCCATTTCACAAGATGGAAACAAAAATATAATTTACATTGCTTATGTACCTGTGGAAGGTAAGGCAGAGGTGCTTAGAGCTTTTTTTAAATAAAAAAGTCTAAGAATGTACATAACATCTCAAGTCGACGTTTGGTTGATTTCAGATAGACACAAATCCATTAAAAATACTTATAATAATTCAAATAATAGTCGGCATGATCCTCCATCAATACATGTGTACTGCATCTGACACATTGCACAACATTTCATGAGAGAGTTCAAGGATAAGGAACTTCAAAGAAAACTTGTTTGTATGAGTAATGATCTAATTCTTCTTAGTATATTTTTCACTTATAACTTTATAATACTTGATAATTTTTACATCATTTATAACATGATATGCATTAAGTGACTTATCATTAAATATTACCGCAATGAAATCATGATGGCAAATCCATAGACTTTAAGATGGATCGATAATATTCCCCCAGAACAATGGACTATGACGTATTCTCAAGTTTGACGATGGGGACACATGAAAATAAACATTTTCGAGTCAATCAACGTAGTGCTCAAGGGTACACACAATCTCACAATCACTGCTTTGATACAATGAACATACTATAGATTGAGAGTTTATATGCAGAAAGGGGACAACAACATCTAACATCATTAGCTTATGGTCGAGTATACACAAACGATTGCACGAACAAGATTAAATAGGAAGTTGGTAAATCTAATACTCACCAAGTCATGCAATTCGATCGAAATTGTTATTCTTTCATGGTGCACGAAACAATAAACCCAAGAAAAGTGCAACCAATTGGTCACTTTGAAGTCAACCTTCAAAGAAAATGGTGTGATTGCGAAAAGCTTCAGGTTATACACGTGTCTTGTTCACATGTCATAGCTGCGTGTTCTTACATTTGTCAAAACTATTTAGTGCTTCTACCTGACGTGTACAAGATTGTTAATGTATTCAACATTTACAAAGAAGAGTTTTCACCTATACCCATTGAAATATATTGACCCACATATGAAGGTGAAATATTGTATCATAATTCTGAAATGCGGAGAATTAAAAAAGGTCGTCCAAATAGTACCCATGTTAGAACTGAAACAGACTTTAAAGAAAAAGTGTCAAGAAAATGCGGATTATGTCGGTTAACTGGTCATACTCGAAAACATTGTTCAAATATTACATACAACTCTACTCAATCTATGTAATTTAAAATTTGTGTTTATGTATTTTTATGAATTATATTAATATATATATTGTTAATTTGAAAAAAAAAATTGATTTTTTTTTTAAATTGTTTAAAGAAACTGTTTTTGCAAATGACAACTTATAATGGAATTTTAGTATATAATTTTCAAAAGAGAATATTTTAATAATTTTATTTCAAAAAGAGATTATTAAAAAAAAAAAAACTCGAATTTTTTTATCCATTTCATTGCAACTTAATATAAATTAGATCGGTAAAAACAAAAAAAAACACTTAATATAAATTAGCTATATGTAAACCAAAAAAACTAAATAACCTAGAAATGTAAAAAGTACGAAATTGCGATGGCAAAAGAAAAGAAATTGTTCCTGCAGTGCTTTGCTCCACCTCTTAGAGCTAATTTTGTGCCATGCTTATCATATGTAGTGCCCAGAAATCTCACAACTGGATCAATTAAATTCTCATATGCCACTGAGAAAAAAGCTTGGTCCACGAAAATCATGTCTTGTCTTGATCCAATTGACAAGTTACTAAAAGTCACTGGCAAGTTCAAACCATTTCTGTTTTGGAGAGGTCGAAGGAGACGCTGCAGCCAAAAAATAGTGAAAGTGAAACAACATTTAGAGTTTCTGATATTGGAGCTCAATGAGTTTTTTTTGGGGGAAAATAAATTCAAAAACAGATATTTTTAAATCGGACGGTTTCCTAAAACCGCCACCGGTTTTATTGATCTGGATTTTGCTGTGTAACTTTGATTTTATTGACTACCGGTCTGGTTCTAGCTCTGGTTCCTGGTTGAACCGGCCTCTCCAATTCCATTTGTAAAACATTTATACGAGCATTTATATTATTCTACCTAAAATTTTGATAAGCAAACATTTGTCGCTCTTTTTTCGTCTAACTCGTCTAACCTCTCTAATTGAAGTAACACTTTTTGAAGACAAAATTTCCGATCTCTTAATATATACAATCTCCTTTCTTTATTATAAATATTAATTATTTTTTCACTTTTATTAAGAAAAAATGGTAAAGTAGTTAATATGTTTATTTTTTATATACTAATATTCTTAAATTAACTTTTATATTTGAATGTTTTTAATTTAATTTTACATATTTTAGGACAAATTAGTAATATTAACAAAAAAATATGTTTAAAAATTAAAATAATAAATACATTTAATAAATTGAAAATATGTTTATGTTGAACAATTCTTTTTCGCCAAAGAGTATTTATAATTAAGGACAAAAATAATATATAAATTGTGACGGCATGTGCATGTTTCTTTTTTAATATTGATATTTGACATCAGATATATATTAGATTTAGATTGAGTGTATTACTAGCATTTCAATTTTCGTTCAAGATCAAATATTTTAAATTTTATAGTATATTTTGATATTTTTGAAATATAAAATACAGAGTTTAATATCTTAAATCCAATCTTTATCACATGAAAGAAAGACATATGATTGCGTCATAAAATTGTGACAAGTGATTGCACAAAATCAAGATGTATATACATGACATTGTTTTCTTCTTGATATGCTGCCGACCATCAAATAATTAAGTTCTCACTTCAAAGACAACTTCTTTTTCTTTTCCAACCTCATTACTCATAAATACTTTGTCATTTAATTGAATTATCTTCCTAACCATTTTCATCTTTGCCTCATGCGACTTGTCGTTTTTTCAAATGTATGGAGGAAAGAAGAAACGTATGGTGGGTGGGGAAAGAAGGAAAAAGTATAAAAATGAAATGGAAGGAGACGGGTTGTCAGGTTGGTACTTGCGTGAGTAACCAGAGATAACGAAATAAGGGCTCCTTTCATGTCCAAATCAAATATGATATAAATAGTATTAATGTTATAAATTTTACAATATTTTTAGATATTATAAATTAAAAAAATTACGTAAGTGATGATTCATTTTAAATTTAATAAAAAAAACATTAATATATTGAATAAACAATTTCAGATTTTTAAAAAGAAAAATGAGTAATCAAATAATTTTATTTTATTTGTTAGATAAAACTTTATTTAAAAATTTAGTTTGATTTTAATATTTTTTAATAATAATTTATTTGATTATATAACACGACAAAACAATGAGTGTGATAAAATCATACGTACTTTTTAAAATTAGTTCTTATTGTTTTATTTTTAAATTTATATTTATATTTTATTATAAGTTTAATTATCAGTTTTTTTTCTAATTTACGAAATTAGTTTTTATATTTTAAAAGTCAATAGTTTTGATTCCTTCTTTAGATTTTTAAACCATAAAAATAATGATTTAATATATTTTAAATAAAGTGGTGTACGATTTCATGATATATAATCATTTAGATGCATTAATTATTCATATTTCATTAATTAAATTACAAAATGAATTTTTTTTGAAGTTGAAAGTTAAGTTTTTATAGGATTTAATTGAATTTACATCATCATATCATATCTCATATTATTTAACACTACGCAAAAAATGACATTTAACAGCGTCCCTTTTACAGCGCTTGCTAAACACAAGCATTGTTGTAAATGTATTTGAAAAATAACGGAGCCTTTTACAGCGCTTTTATTGACAAGCGCTGTAAAACAAGTGCTGTTGTAGGTCATATAACGTTTGCGCATAATGTTATAAGGCTTTTACAGCGCTTTTCATAAAAGCGCTGTAAAATGAAGCGCTTTCGCGTATGATTTTAAAGCGCTGTAAAATACGTGCGCTTTAAAATAATTGAACCACCTATTACAGCGCTTTTTTCACAAGCGCTGTAAAATACAAGCGCTTTCATTGAATTTAACTACCTATTACAGCGCTTTT
Source organism: Cicer pinnatifidum (assembly GCA_037974775.1). Classification (NCBI taxonomy): domain Eukaryota; kingdom Viridiplantae; phylum Streptophyta; class Magnoliopsida; order Fabales; family Fabaceae; genus Cicer; species Cicer pinnatifidum. The sequence continues at coordinate 14,026,327 of JBBPBR010000007.1, read as the reverse complement.
ACTACAAGCGCTGTAAAATACATAAATTTCAAATAATTATATACGTTGGAAACCCTCATATCCTCTACATCTTTCATCACCTCTACTCTAGGAACCCTCATACCCTCATATCCAATACGTATTGTGCCGCCATCTACGTTGTCTCAGGTATTTTTTTTTTTTAACTAGATTTTTTTTATCAAATTAAAAATTTATACCACATGATCTGTGTTCTGTTTTGAAATTGTTATATATATATATATATTAAATCTCATACCACATGATCTGCTCTGTTTTTGAAATTGTTAGTTGATATTGGTTTCTTTTTGAAAATTGTTGATATGTTTTGAAAGCTTATTATTTTTGTAACTGCATTTATATAGGTGGTATAATATGGATAGGAAATGGATGTCAGCCAATCGATTGTCAAAAGAGTATGAAATTGGAGTGAAGGAGTTTGTTGAGTTTGCAGTGAAGAATGCAAAAGATCCAAATAGAGTAGTTTGTCCTTGTTTAAAATGTTGTTTTGGAAAACGTGTTAGAGAAGATGAATTAGAAGGACATCTAGTATGTAATGGAATTGATCAAAGCTACACATGTTGGATAAGACATAGTGAGAAAAAAAAAAGGAAACATTAATTTTGAGAATAGTTCGACATATGAGCCGAACCGAGTTGATGAGATCGCAAAAGCAGTTGAAGAAGATCTTCGAGATTAAAATGTTTGAAAGTTTGTTGAGTGATGCAGATAAAGAATTATATAATGGTTATACTAAATTCACAAGACTGTCGGCGATATTAAAGTTGTACAACTTAAAAGCGAGTAATGGATGGTCTGATAAAAGTTTTACAGAATTATTAACACTCATAAAAGATATGTTGCCAGATGATAATGAACTTCCCAGTTGAACCTACGAGGCTAAACGGATTTTGTGTTCTATTGGCATGAGTTACGAAAGGATTCATGCGTGTCCTAACGATTGCATTTTATTTCGAAATAAATATGAACTACTTAAGGCGTGTTCGAAATGCAATGTCTCTCGATATAAGAAGAAAGAATCTACTCCAGCAAAAGTCGTGTGGTATTTTCCTATAATACCAAGATTTAGGCGCATGTATCGCAGTGAACAAGATTCAAAACACTTGACATGGCATGCAGATGAAAGAATTAGAGATGGAATGTTTCGACACCCTGCAGATTTCCCACAATGGGCAAAAATTGATCACGAGTATCCTGAATTCGGGATAGAGTCATGAAATCTAAGACTTGCACTTTCTATTGATGGAATGAATTCACATGGTCTTCAAAGCATCTCACACAGTATGTGGCCTGTGATTTTGGTAATATATAACCTACCTCCATGGTTATGTATGAAGCGTAAGTTTATGATGTTGTCTCTGTTAATTTCTCGACCCAAACAACCGGGGAATGATATCGACGTATACTTGACTCCTCTAATCGAAGATCTAAAACGTATGTGAGAGACAGGTGTGGAAGTTTATGATGGGTATAAGAAAGAATATTTCAATTTGAGGGCTATGTTGTTCAGCACAATTAATGATTTTCCAGCATATGGTAATTTATCAGGATATAGCATTAAAGGTCAGTGTGCATGTCCTGTATGTGAAGAGAGTACAAATTGGATGCGGTTGAAACATTGTAAGAAGAATGTGTTTCTTGGACATCGTAGATTTTTACCTTATAGTCATCAGTATCGTTGGTGGAGAAATGGATTTAATGGAAAATCAGAGGAAGGTAAAGCTCCTTTACGACCGAGTGGATATCAAATACTTGAAAAAGTACAAGGTTTGACCAATTAATTTGGCAAACCTTTTGCGGGAGAGCTGGTCAAAACTGGGTGGAAGAAAAAGTCAATTTTCTTTGAATTGCCATATTGGAATTCATTGTATATAAGACATTTCCTCGATGTGATGCATATTGAAAAAAATGTATTTGATAGTGTTATTGGTACGTTACTCAATGTTCCAGGAAAGTCTAAAGATGGCATCAACGCAAGATTGGACTTGGTCGATATAGGAATAAGTCTACCTCCAGTCGCTCATACTCTATTTAGAAAGGAAAAAATTGTTTTATGTAAATTTCTACACGAAGTTAAAGTTCCAGAAGGATACTCTTCGAACATTAGAAATTTGGTTTGTATGAAAGACCTCAAGTTAAAAGGTTTGAAGACCCATGATTGTCATATTCTAATGGAGCATTTGCTACCAATAGGTATACGTTCCATCTTACCTGAAAAAGTTTGACTAACATTAACTAGATTATGTTTCTTCTTCAGGGAAATTTGTAGTAAAGTGATCGACCCTCAGAAATTATCGACATTGCAGAGGGAAATTGTTGTTACTTTGTGTGAGCTTGAAATGTATTTCCCACCATCGTTTTTTGATATAATGGTTCACCTTACTGTTCATTTGGTTAAGGAGACACAACTTTGTGGTCCAGCTTATATGAGATGGATGTATCTGATAGAACGATATATGAAAATATTAAAAGGGTACGTAAAAAGTAGAAGTCGACCAGAAGGTTGTATTGCTGAACGATACATTGTTGAAGAGGCTGCTGAATTTTGTATTGAATATCTGTCCAATGTTGAATCCATAGGGCTTCCCATGTCTCGTCATTCGGGAAGACTATCAGGAGAAGGGATAATTGGAAGGAGACTACTGACTATATCAAGGACAGAATTGGAGCAGGCACAATTGTATGTTCTGCACAATGATGATGAGGTTCAACCGTATGTTACAATACACATGGATCAGTTATCTCGTTTGAACATGAATAGGAATCAAAATTGGATAACTCGAGAGCACAATCGAAGTTTTATAACATGGTTAAAAAATCACATAAAGTCAAAATTTGATTTAGACCCCGGATCAATTTCACAGAGATTGAGGTGGCTAGCAAATGGTCCGAGCTTACATGTCTTTTCTTACACTGGTTATGTTATTAACGGCTACACATTTTATACCAAAGAATAAGATGATCAGACCACTATGCAAAATAGTGGAGTCACTCTCGTAGCTGAAGCGATGCATGTCTCAAGTGCAAAAGAAAAAAACCCAATATATGCAAATCTATCATATTTTGGGGTTATCGAGTGCATATGGGAGTTAGACTACACAATGTTTCGTGTTCTCATATTTGGTTGCAAGTGGGTCGATAATAATAATGGCGTTCGGATTGATGCGTCAGGATTCATAAAAAGGGAATGTAAAGGGAGTAAGCTTTGATGTTTGTAAAGAAGATGCATAAAAGGAGAAGAGTTTGGTGAAGAGGAAAAGTTTAAAAAATAACATAACAAAACACAAAAATAACATAAAAAAACAATAAGACTGTAAAAAAAACATTCATATAACATAATAAAACAATGAGGTCTATTACAGCGCTTATTTGAACAAGCGCTGTAAAAGGCTTTAAAAAAAACATTATATTACATTCTAAATCAATGAGGTCTTTTACAGCGCTTATTTGGAAAAGCGTTGTAAAAGAGCCTTTTAAAAAATTAAACAAGGACGCCTTTTACAGCGCTTATTTTAAAAAGCGCTGTAAAAGGCTTTAAAAAAACATTATATAACATTCTAAATCAATGAGGTCTTTTACAGCGCTTATTTGGAAAAGCGTTGTAAAAGAGCCTTTTAAAAAATTAAATAACGACGCCTTTTACAGCGCTTATTTTAAAAAACGCTGTAAAATGCCTAATCCTTTTAGAGCGCTTTTCAAACAAGTGCTGTAAAAGGCTTATAAAAAAGCGCTGTAAAAGGGTTATATATATAATAGTAATCTCTTCAGTTTTCTCTTCATTACGTAAACTACACTATCATCTCAACCTTCATCGTTCTTCTCTTCTTTTACAAACCCTATAATCTCGTCCATTACGAACTGTATTTTCACGACCATCTCCATCATTTCGAACCTTATTTCCATCCAAGATCATTTCGAACCTTATATTTTCATTGAAATACGTAACCCTCATTACGTATTTCTTCAAACCATTTTTCTGTGAACCTTATTTCTGTGAACTTTCTGCGTTCGCTCTTTTCTTCGCATTTCATCTTTCTTCGAACCATTATTCAGGTATTGATGTTATTAATTTTTTGTAATCATTAAAATGCATGTTGAGCTTGTTTAAAATATATATACTGATACATGTTGAGCTTGTTTAGAATAATGCATGATGCATGTTGAGCTTGTTGATGTTATACTAAACTACATGTTAAACTTGTTGTAGTTAAATGAATACAAACAGAGATTTAGAATGTCAAAATGAAGAAGTTGGCACCAGTAGGACTTATGAAAATGAAGTCAAACGTGGTGCAACTATCATGCAAAAAGTCATTAAAGCAAGAAGTAATGACATTAAATTTAAGGTATACTATACTCTGTTTGTTGTGTATTTTTTATCTCTTTTTAATAGCATGTACTTACTATATGAGTTTATTAGGTTGGCTGGAATTTTTTGGGGCTCTTGTTCGTCAAAATGTTCCAATCACGATTGACGATTGGAGAGATAAGGCGTTGAAGGATGACAAAGATATTATATGGAATGACATTCAAGTAAATTTATTGATCCAATTTTTTGTCATTTATAATTTTTTTCATTGAAATACTTTACTTATAATTTTTTCGTTGCAAACAACTTTTGTCCTTGATGAGGGACGAAAGAGTTACGTTTTGAGAGTTGCTGCGAAAATCCATCGGAGATTTAGATCGCATCTGTCAAATTTCTATCTAAAAGATAGAGAAGGAAATATAAATGATGAACCTCCAAGAATATATAAACATTATATATCAAATGATGAATGGAGTGCATTTGTATCCAAACGTTCGGACCCCGCGTTTGTCGTAAGTGATTAATTTATTAGCATTTGTGTGTTTTATTATTCATATTCGTAGCGTATTTTAAATTTTTACATAATTGCTATTTTTTTATATAGAATATTAGTAAGGCAAATCGCGAGAGGGCAAGCAATCCGAAGCATCCATACAGAAAATCACGTATGGAATATGCACGCCTTGATCAAGAGCTTGTAAGTAATTAAACATCACTTTTATATAATGAAGGAATTTCTATTATAAACTATAGTTTCTAACTAATATTTTGTTTATGATCTTAACGAATAGCGACAAGAGACCCAATCCGATCAACCGTTGGGTCGTCATATCTTGTGGAAGGAAGCTCGTGTAAATAAGGATGGAGTGGTTGATAACGAAAATGTCAAAAAAATAGTAGAACTTTGTGTAAGTATATTATGACTTTAATATTTTTCAATATTGTATTTATCACTTGAATACTTTTTAATATTGTATTTTAAAAATGCTAATGAACTTAACTATTTTAATGTTACATGTATTTTAGGAGACCACCGAATAAAGTTTGAAGAGGGCAACAAGGCTAGTTGCAGGGACATTCTGTGCAAAGTTTTTAATGTTCCTGAATATTTCGGTCGAGTTAGGGGGAAGGGATTGGGCGTAACTCCCAAAAGCTTTTTTCCTCAAGAGAATCGCCAAAAACCTTCCAACGAGGAAGTATTAGAGAAGCTCAGAATCCTATCTGAGCAAGTGGCACAATTGGTGAATACGAACAAAGACAAGCAATTCCCGGATCAGATCCAACGTGAAATACAAATGGAGAGTGAAACCGAGAGTTGCAACGTCGGTTTGAAAATTATTCCCGAGGTAATTAATTACTTACTTCCTTATGTAATTACTTATGCATTAAACAATATTATATATTAACTGTACTTATGTTTTAACTATTGATTTAGGGTGTCACTTCATGTTTCCTATACTTGTCCTCGTGCACTCATCGGAAGGTGGGAAAAGGAAACTTGTACAATACTTCGGGAGAAGTATTGCACAATACTCTGATCCCTGCGGGCCATGTCAAAGTATCGCCTACCGTTGCTTTCGAACCAACTGCACCGTTGCCCATACCGGACAACGACGGAGATATGCAAACATTGGGCGAAGCTATTGGTAATTACGTGGCATGGCCCACAAACCTTGTTGCCCTCGTTAAAAGCCCTCCCATAAACAAATCAGTTATGTCTCCCGAAAAGGTTTGTCACATTGATTGCACAAGCTTTGTCAATTTTTTCAGATTCAATAAACTAACATTTAACCTCATTTTTGTAGGTCCAAATAAATAAACCACCCGCACATCCAAAAAAAGGCAGCAAACCTCCAAAATTGGAGGTTAATAGACCTGCCAAATTACAAAGGCTGGAGGGCAATAAAGCTGCCAAAATTGCAGCTAGAAAAAAACTGGATCGGGGGAAATCAGTCGCTGCTGCTGCTGCTCATAAAATAAGTCAGCCACGCCTTGGTAAATACGGGACGTGTCTTGACATCAAAGTAAAAAAGAACATGGGCAGTAGCGACGATTCACACATGGTACACATGAATAAATATATATTTGGAGATGATTATGAGGAATTTCTCGGCAAGGAGCACGTATACGAACTTCTTGAACATAAGGAGCTCAGTGATACTGTAATGAGCCTGTACATAAGGTAAAAAAATACTTTTAATTGCATTTATTGGTAATTAATTAAATGTATTGGTAATTAATCTAGTTTAAAATTTTCATTGAAGGTTTTTGTATAAGAAGGTCGTGTGCCCGAGGAAATTGTCAAATAAATACTCATTCTTGTCTCCGCATAAGACATCCATGTGGAAACTCGATCTAGATAATGTAAAGAAATACATTGTAAATATGTTTTTAGGAAATAAAGAAAAGGATAAATTGTTCTTCGCACCATATAATTCAAGGTACGTAATTTTATCTTTTTTAATTGATGAGAATTTAATTTATTAGTTGTGTATAAACAAAATTGCTTAACCAATTTTTTGTTGTTGTAAGGCACATTGGGTACTATTTGCAATCAATACGGTCTCTGAAGTTATATACTATTTGGATCCCGTGCATGGCGATTACAACAACCACTCTGAAATAAAGACTATGTTCGACACGTAAGTAATATTCATTTATTTTGTTACACATATATATAAATAAGTGTTTGTTCATGCTAAAATAATCACATTTATTCATTCGATAGTGCATTAAAAGTTTTTCGAGCTCAAAGAGGTGCGGTAGTGTCGAAGCAAAAATCTAATAATATTACATGGATCCCAATAAAGTGCTCTCGTCAAACAAACAACATCGACTGTGGGTACTACGTATTGAGATTCATGAAGGAGATTGTTGACAAGAATAAAACTATTATCCCATAAACGGTACGGTATTTTGATTATATGATTTTCATATATAAATTATCTATATATTTGATACTAATTTAATATAATATGTTCAATTTTTATTGTAATACCTCAATTTTGTCCTACAAAATAAAAGTAATTTTTTTTATTATTAAAAAAATATGTTTATTTGTAAATAATTGTAATAACTTAATTTTTTTTTTATATAAAAAAAATACAAAAAAAATATAACAAATATTAAAGTTGCTAGGCATCCCATCCACCTTTTGCTATGCTTACATCCCATCCCACCTTTTCCTATGCTTATTTCCTTCTCATCGCACGTTTCCTCTTTCTGCATTTTCACATCCTTTTATTCATTTATTATTTTTCAATCAGAAAGCCCATTCGTTCCTCGATCTAGTTGTCAAAGCAGTCTAAAATCCATGACTTTGATTTATACGATGGACACACCTCTTCTTCGCTTTTAGTCTATATATTCGAAGACAAAATCAACCAAAAAGGGGAGTGCAGTGATCAGCGGTTTTGTTTGTTTGTGTGTTGTTGCTGGTATAAAGAAAGAAGAAGAAGGATATACCACCATCTACCTAGCACCGCCTCTATTCTTGTGGGAAGGGTATTTTTTCATTCTGTTTATTTATAATGTACATTATTGAAAGATGATTTTTTTTATATTGATGTAAGGTTTAAATGACAGTGTTTTGCTTGAGATTAATGTGTGATACAAGTTTGGAAATCTGTTTTATTTTTGATATGGTTTCTAAAAAATGAGATGTTTAGTTGAAAATCTGGTTGATATATTGGTGTACTTGAAAAAACTGAGATTTCTAAAAACTTAACAAAAACTATGCTTTTTTGTGTTCTTTTGGATTTGGGCTAGTACACTTTCATGTTCAAGCCAACTATTTTACATTAAATAATTATTATATGTATTTATTTCATTTAATGTTGATGATTCTATTTAATATAAATAATTATGGGCACAATTAAAAAGTTATAAATATCATTTATTTTATATTTTTAATTTTTTTTTGTGTTATTTAATATTAAAATAAATTTTATTTTTTAACTTATTAAAATACAAAATAATTTAAAAGATGATTACATTTATAGCTAGTATTATTTTTTACTTTAAGCTACAAGTTAATATATGTCTTTGATTGTTATTTTTATTTTCGTGTTTATTATTTTTTTTTAATTCGAAGAATCATTTAAATATTATTTAATATTCAGCTTTTTTTTATTTTAAAAAGAAAAATAAAAATAAAATTATAACAAATTTTTTTATTAAAAATTAATTAGATGTGACATCTTTTTAATATTCGAGTTATTAGAACACAAATTGTGACAATTTGATGGTTCTAAATCTCATAATCACAAATAAATTAATAAATTAAAAAAAATCATAAACAAGTTAATAATAAAAATTATTTAATCTCGGAGTTACATACAAATTATATATTTTGATAACTCTAAAACTTATTTTTAAAAATTTATTATTATTATTATTATTATTATTATTATTATTATTATTATTATTATTATTATTATTATTATTATTATTATTTTATCTTGGAGTTGTTAGGATACAAATTAAACTATTTGTTTGTTTTGAAATTCAATTTAAAAATAAAAAATAAAAATATTCTTAAGAGGTTTAAATTAGATGTGACATCTTTTTACTCCTTGAATTTTGAGACACGAGTTGTACAATTCGATCGTGTTAAAATTCATATTTTAAGATAATTATTCAAATCAACAAGTTTATTTCTTTATGTTTGTCAAAATTAAAATACAATTTATTTAAAAACAATCAACACATCCGCATTTTCTACCAAGAACTACGTAGCTTTGATTTCTCCATCGCACCGGGAGATACGTAGGAGCAAGATCACACTCTTGTCAAGCATAACAATAAAATCTTTTTTTTTACTCTTTTTTTAACACGCTTTTATTTCAAGACAATCATATTTATAAAAAATAATTTTATATCCATATTTAATAATAAAGTTAAATAAATATAGTTTAAGTTGATATAATTTTGCACAATTAATTATAGGTAACTGTTTTTTTAGCGGATGTCGTAGGGTGCTAATACCTTCCCTACGCATAATCGACTCCCGAACTCAAAATCTGGTATCAAAGACCATTTTTTATTTTTTAAAGGTTTTCCCAATATTTTCCCGATTTAAAATAAATTTTGGTGGCGACTCCATTGAATTCGAGAAAAACTCGAAATTTTAGGCTGCGACATTTATATTGCAGTACTTTGAAAATTCCAGTCCATCATATTATGAGCAAGATCTGATGGAATTAAATGAGGAATGATGTGAGTATGTGCTTGAAATGAACATTATTTGATTTTCTGGGAAATAGCATGCTGCTGTGCAAGCGATCTGAATATTATGTGATCATACGACAATATATAAACATGCATATGAATATGTTGTAAATTAGGTTCAATGTATATTTAGTTACTTATGTTGTAAATTACTGTGTTACAGGGTAATTAATATATATGTATCATATTGTGTGAACTGCTTATTGTAAATTACTATTACAGGGTAATATATATGTATCATGTTGTAAATTATTGATTCTGGTTGTGTTGTGTGAACTGGTTCAAACTAATTTTGGATAAAAAGATAAAAGACAGCGCTTAATAAAAAAAAAATGTCATAAAAAGCTAAAAAGCGTTTTTCAAATATATACAGGGCTTTAAAAAAAAAATACCTTTTACAGCACTTTTTTAAAAAAGCGCTGTAAAAGGTACACCAAAATATGAATTATGGGTATGTCTTTTACAACGCTTTTTATAAAAAGCGCTGTAAAAGGTACACCAAAAATATGAATTATTTGTATGCCTTTTACAGCGCTTTATTGAAAAAACGCTATAAAAGGTACACCAAATATATGAAATATGGGTATGCCTTTTACAGCGCTTATTTTAAAAAAGCGCTGTAAAAGGTGCATAACAAGCGTGCGTTATATTTACATGATTTATAGCGCTTTTTAAAAAGCGCTGTTGTATCTTTTACAGCGCTCGATTCCACAACGTTTTTTTTTTTTGAAAAAGCGCTGTAAAAGGCAAATTTTGGTGTAGTGTAAAGCTTACACGTAACTACTTTTTTTTTGTTAAAAAATTATAATGACATATCAAAACTATTAGATTTTTAAAATAAAAAGACCGATTCGTAAATTAGTAAAAATAAAATAATTAAAAATACAATTAAACCTTCATTATATTTCAAGTTTGTATATTTTAAATTATATTTTATAAGATAATTCTGTAAATTATTATTGTTATCCTATCACTAGTTTCTAACTCAATTCATATAACGTTGTTTTATGAAATATTAAATTAAAATAATATATAATTGTTATATTTTATCAAGTAATATATCTCGTATATATCAAATGACTCTGACGTTAAATATATTTTTAGTTTTTACCAAATACAACTTTTTAAGTTCAACTAATATTAAGTTTTATTTAAAACTTTAGATCTTCATAATATTGCAAGTTGTATTATGTCCTTAAAAAAAGTATTGCATTTTTTAAGAATATTTCCTATTTTGAAATTTTTTATATATAAAAAATTTATCTTTTTAATCTTCAAAATAGTAGTACCTATATCTTCTAAATAGGAATTGAATGTGAATAACTTTTTTTTTAGTTGAATTTCAAGTTGACTAGTTGGCTTCTTTTATTTCTCTTTATTTTTTTTCTTTGAACTCTTTTAAATCTTTCCTTATAAAAACGAATAAAATATTTCCTTATAGTTCAGTTAAGTCTTATGAACTAGGAAGATTAAAATATATTGAAACTAACAATATTTGAGTAAAATTTTACATTTAGGTCACTTTCATATTACTCGGCCAAAATAAATAATTTGGTGTGCAGAGAAATCAGCGCAATCTTAATCTGCCAACTACCAGGCTTTACTAACTACTGCATTTACGACTGCTTTTCTTTTTCTCCCACCGACATATATATGGTGTCAAATTAATTTTAGCTAAAATATAATTATTTTAAAGCTATCATATTCATAATATCATTATTATGTTTTAAAGCTAACTAACTAATTATACGCGAATATCTTTCATAAAAAGTAACATACTAGTATATATTAAATTAAGTAAGGTCGTTTGGTGTTGAAAAAACTAAGGCGAACCCCACCCAACTAATCTGAAAACTCATTTGGTCTATTTCATTTGATTTGTAAAACATTGTGCTTGTTTGAATTTAGGATTTAAATAATTGACCAGACCAAAATTAAGGTCATTTTAGGATTAGGTATAATTCGTCTCAACCCATCTCATTATTTTTACCCCTATAATTGCCACTTTATCGGTTATTATTTTTTATATATTTTAAGAATTAAACTGACAAATTTTATTTAATTTACAGACTAGCTAATTATATTTTTATATAATTTATTTAAAGACTAATTAGAAAAGAGGTTGATATGTGAAGGACCAAATTCATTTCTTTACTATTTAAATTCTCGGTGTATTTTCCAAGTGCAACTTAAGTTATTTAAATATAGTTTTATTTAGTTATTATCTTATATATAAAATGAAAAAAAAAATCTGATAAAATAAAATCATCAACATCTATGTTAAGTATTGTAATTTTCAAAATTTATTCTAAACATAACCTTGTTACCATTTATTTCACATTCGATCATAAAAATAAATATATTTAAATTAGAATAATATTCGCAGTTAATAAATTAAAATTTGTTTCCTCTTTTATTATAGTTAGAAGAAGAAAAGAAATCTCCAAACAATTAATTATACATAGAATCAGAGGCATAGGTAGTATAAGTTTGATTCATAATTATTACCGATATCATCCTTCATAAAATGCTATCAATTAATATCTGACCATTTCCACTACTACATGCCATACTTAATTATCCATTTTAGTGATATCGTGTATGATTTTACCCAAGGCATATTCTGATTTAAATTGGTTAGATACTCTGCATGCTTAGCAATTCAAGTTGAAGGGTACGTGACGCCCACGGAGCCCAATGACGAAATAATGTGCATTTACTTTCTTGGACGCGTTACTAAACTAACATTTTTCCTTTGTTACTTAAAGTTAAAGGATAGACAAGTTTATATTATTCAAGGAATACAATATTGATAACTAATCGTGACGTTGTCACGGGAACTAGAGAACTTTCCCAAATGAAAAGAAAACAAATGTCAGATTGAAAACAAGGTATAAATGTAGAAACCGAAAAGCAACACGAGAAAAAAAAAAGAAAAATTACTAAAAATTAAGAAATGAAAATTGTAAATACAGTGTTGTTGGATTCAATTGTAAGTAGAAATATCTTTCCCTTTATTGTTATTGTTATTTTATTGTACACATTGCTCTAAAGGGGTACAGAAACTTAGACCCAAAATTGAGCAGGGATATTACATATTAGTGGTTAATCTTTATTCTAATTGAATTTTATTTAAACTAATATCTACATAAGTGATTCCAATTGGAATCACGTGATTAAGGAAGAAGAATCCATAGATTGATCCTGAGCAAGAACCTTTGTCCTTGGAATAGTATTTCCAACAATATACATCCTCACATAAAAATGAACAAAAATAAGAAGAACAGCAGTGTTAAGAACCGAATTGAAAAGCCAAGCACCAATTCCATTACAGCCACCTTGAAGAAAAAAGAAATGAAGCAAGAAAACACCAACATGACACACCACGTTACAACCAAGCAACACGATCTGACAATTCAACACAAAAGGAAAACACGCAGATCGAAGCCCAATTGCCGTCCAAAATCTGTAACCGTAAACGAGAGAGTAAACGAGAGTCGCGAACAGAATCGCGAGAACTTGAAAAGATTGAGAGAATTCGAGCCAAAGAAAAGAAACCAAGGTTGAAACGGAGTTGTTGGTAAGTTGGTAAAACGACAATTTACGGCGTCGTATTATTGTTATGATTGTTCTCAACATGTGGATGAAACGGGATAGGTAGTAAACGTACGACCAAAAGAAAACACGCCCGGAAGGTCGTGTACCTAAGGGGAAACAGAGGAGCCATTGGAATGGGGTTTTGGAACGCTGCCAGAACCACCGTGTGTCGCGGATCTCCGATACGGCGGATATTAGTGTTCCGGCGAAGATTGTTACGGAAATTAGGGACATGGTGAGGCTGTGGAAGGCGGGGATTGGTCCGAGAGGGATGTGGCGGCGGCGGGGGAAGAGGAGAGAGAGGGAAAGGTGGAGGAAAAGAGAGAGAGTGAGGTAAGTGGCTATTGATGTGAAGAGGAAGGACCATGTTGAGCCCCATGAGTGAGTGTGACTCCAACGGAATTCGACGATGGAAGGGTGTTCTGAGAGGTAGTAGATTAGGGTGCGGATCGCCGTTGCTGGTGGTTTAGCCATGGTGGCGGCGGTGGTGTTGTGTTCACATTAGTTTTGTTGGAAATTGTGGAAAGTGAAAGTTTTGGTGTTTGTTGGGGTTATTGGAAATCGAGATACCGAAAGAATGAGCGTTGAAAATCAGAATTGAATAGAATACAGAAATTGTTGGAAGTTATGCACTAAATACTCCATACTGGCTCAAATATACAACAAAATAAAATATATTATATAACTCTTCAAATCTTAACTCATATCAATTTTCTTAGTTTTTAATCAGTTAATTAAATAAAATTTATTATATTTCCTTTTTTGAAACAAAATACAAAATATATGATAGAAAATTAATCAATAAAAATAAATATTGAATTCTAAATTAAATATTTCGTATTTAACTATCAAGATTAGGGTGAGTGAAAAATAAGCGGAGGAGGAGGAGAGTAGTGAAGTGGATGACTGTGTTTGATATGACATATGAGTGCGGACATTACGGACAAGCGTTTGCAACATGCGCCAAATGAATATTAAAATATGATAAATTTACTACTCTCTTCTTATTATATAATAAATGTATTTCATTTAAAAATTTATATTAAATATATTAATATTTTTATATATTATTTTATTTATGTATTATTTTGAATAAAGTATTTATTAATATAATTGTATGTGGTGGAAATTGATAAATGTATTGCATATATATTTTATTTTAAATATATTATTTTATATTGAAAAATAGTATAAATTATTATTTTATTCAAAAGGGTGTACATTTTAAAGGTAATATAGTTGAAATTAGATAATATTTTCAGTTTTACACGTAAGAAGTATTAGCCAAAAATAGGTATGTTAGTGCTTGTATGTCCTCTTTTTTTCATTATGATTTATTGTATATCTATATCATTTATTAAATTCTAAATATATAATATAT
>JBBPBR010000007.1:13994533-14011240 GCA_037974775.1 Cicer pinnatifidum | reverse complement strand
TGTTGTATTTATTTTTGAATTTAATTTATATATTTTATCAGTATAATTATTTTTATATTATCAATAAATCTTAATCATTAAATTATTATTTAATTTTTTCATAACTATTTATGAAATTATGCATATAATTAGTCATAATTTGTCTGATGTGTAGAATTTTTTATACAATAAATACATAAAAGTTAAACTTTTATTTTTTTTATGAGATATTTATTTTATCTTTTTAATATTCCAATGATTGAAACCATTATAATTGTAAAAAAGAGAGAGAGGAAGCATAAAAATTAAAGCTTTGTCCTATTACTTTATGTGTTCCGGTTGTCAGCCTTTTCAAAGAGTTTTGTTATGTTGCACGATAGGTTTTCAATTCCTACAAGAGTGTTAACAAGAGAAATTAGGGTTTTGTTAGTGAAATTAGTGCTTTGCTAATTAGAAGAAAGTAATAGAAAATAATATTCAATTTCTTCATTAACTCATTTTAATTGAGGACCTACAATTTAAAGAAAACACTTGATTTAGATAATACATTACAACTATCCAAGTGTCAGGATTAGATTTTTGGGAATTACATACAGACAAGACAAAAATAAAAATAATGTAAAGGTCCAATACGCCATTTTTTGTAATTGCTTAAAGTAAATTTTTTTATTCAAAAAGGCCTTTTAATGTATCAAGGATGGTCCATATATACCTAGTTTTTGTAATTGCTTAATGTAAAAATACTCATTGGGTCAAAAGAAACCTTGGCCTCAAGGTTTGATGGAAAAGGATTCTATCATGTACCCTTATATTTAAATCTATCACCCCTAATTAATAAGAAAATACAATTTTGTCCTTCAATTTTTTTAACTTCTTATTTTTCACTCCCTCTTTTCAGAATATTCGAAAGTTTCGAAATGACAATTTCTATAATTTTCGAAACTTTCAAACAACTTGAAACTTCCGAAATAGAAAATCCAGAATTTTCGAAACTTTCAAACAATTCAAAATCTTTCAAACAATAGAAAAACTTTCAAAAAAATTCACTCTCTCTTTCCAAATTTTTGAAATGTAATCCAGAAGTTTAAACTTTTGAAACTTTCCAAATTTTCAAAATGTAATCTTTATTTCGAAAGGTTGAAACTTTTGAAACTATCAATTTTGAAACTTATTATAAATGGTTAAAAGAGTAAAATTGTTTTTTCATGTGTCTTGAGGCTGTGGCATATTTAGGTGAGGGGGAGCTGGTTAGAATCCTCTTGATGTAGAAGCATGGCCAATTGGATGGTCTTGGACAACGTCATATTTAACATTGGAAGGGCATGCATCACATTTTCATTGGTTGGTTCATGTCCTTCAGGATGCACTTCAGGATGCACAAGGACCATTCTTCTAGTGTGTGGTCTAGATTTATGAAGACAACTTGAATTTGAAATGAATAGTAAACTTATTAAGCATATAAAGATAGAAATATTACATTTAAAAGTGCATTAAAAATTGAGTATTCAACACTTAAAAGCTTAAAATGTGATTTTTCCAATGCAAAATTTCTTCTTTTGTATTCGTCACAAATGCCTTTAGGGAAATGGGTACTTGTTAGCATGTCCTTTTTTTCTTCTACAAAAGTTGGTGATGTATTGATTGTCTCTGGTTGAGTTACATGAGAATAAGTTGGTTGTTTGCATTTTCCCAAGGCAATGGAATGTGATGGACCCATTATGAAAGGCTACAATTTTGTTGATTTTGATCGTTACATATCAAATACTTGTGGTGTATTATGTTTGATTAATGGGGAGTAACTTAGGACAAACTTAACTTGTAAGCTTAGAGAGAGGGAGTAACTAGATATATCACTAGTAATTTTTCTAGAAAACACTTCAAAAACCAAATGTGTTTGAGTTTTAACCTTCTAACCAGATTGTGAGTTTTTCTTTTCACCATCCAAAAAATAATCTTTTAAAGTTGAAGATAAATGAGTGAAATGGGCTTGAGGGTCATTACCACAATATTTTCTTAACAAGGAAACATATACCAGTAATGGGTGTATACGAGAAGAGAGAGGAAGATCAAGCTCATATGCAACAACTCCAATCTTTTTTAGCACCATAAAATGCCCCAAAAATCACTTATGCGAGGTTCTGTAATGCACACAAATTGGTGTTTAAGGTCAAAATATGAAGCAACACCCATTGACCTAGTTCAAAGGTACAACATACTATTTCTTGATTTTTTTTTTTTATTCTTAACCTTCTTCTTTTTTATTAGGGGTATAATTAGAGATATTTGGTGGTTCTCGTCCATACAACACTAAAAGATGGGATATTTGGATAGTGGTGTAAAAAACAGAGTTATTCCCAAACTATGCAATGTGTAAGAATCTGAACCATTGTCGAGGGTAGTGACTAATAAAATATCTTTTCATGATCTTTGTTTAACCGTCAGTTGTAGGGTGATAGGTTGTGTGATACCGAATATTTGTGTCATATACTTTGAAAAACTCATTACAAAATGTAGTGAAGAAAATATGGCCTTTATTAGAAAATACCTGAAGCTAAATAACTTCATTTGTATGTTTGGAATCTAATGGAGGAGATCAATTTAAAATGAGTGGCAAGATGAGATATATGACAAAAATAGGTCTGCTCAATGTAGAGATGTCATTATTAATACCATTGATAGTATCTGAGTTTTGTAGGAACAACCTCATGTTTAGCCAAAAGTTGAATCACTTCAAGTGTTTCTATCAATTGGAATTATACTACGTCTACAACCTATTCTTCCGTCCAAGTTTTTCAAATCTTGAAGGCCTACTTTGTAAACACGCATCCTCTTATAGCTTCTATCATTAAAGAGGTTCATTGGCATTCTCCTAAATTTATGTGGATCAAATGCAAAAAATATGACTTTTGTCATGGTTACCCTGGTCCTTCTACCTATGGAGGCATTTTTAGAGATAGTGGTGCTTCTTTTTTGGGTCGTTTGATTGTCAACTTATGCTTCTCCAACTCACATTAAATTAAGCTTGCTCATATCATGACAACTATTTAGGTTGCCTTTTAAAAATTCTGGCAAAAGCTATCGATTGAGTTCGATCATCTATTGGCAATTATGGCTTCCGACCATCTTTCCATTGTTCCCCGACTTCTTAAAAATTTATGGATCAATTGTATGCATTTTTTTATATAGACAAATCTTCCATATTTGTAGAGAAGGTAATCATTGTGCATATATGATTATTTCCTTAGACTTGATATGCAGTGGTGGTCCAATCTCCCCCCACAACACTATAAAAGCTTTCAATATAAATATGTTGGGATTTCCCAAGTTTAGATTTTGATAATGGAAGGGGTCTTTTTGTATCTCTTTTTCATATATCATTATTCTTCCATGAGAAATGTTATTTAAACACAACTTTAAACACAAATACAAACACATATATTGTATACGTACGCATACTTAAGGACGTATACATACTTAAGTGACATTTTAGTCATTTTAATAATTTTCTTTCTATTCCTCAGACACCCTTCCTCTCTTCTCCATCTTCTCTCTTTGTTTCTCCATCTTCTTCTCCACCAAGAGTCTGAAAGCTTCTTCATCTTCTTCTCTTCTTCTCCATATTCTTCTCTTCATTTCTCCATCTTCCTCGTTGTCGCTCGCGAGAGGTTGCATCCAATTTTTCTGTTATTCGCTCGCTGCATTCGTTCGTTCGCTGCATCTGTTCGTTCGCTCGTTGTTGTTGCTCTCGTTGTTGCTTGTTGGGTATTTTCATTGTAAGTTTACTTCTCTATATCATTAGGGTTTTTAGTTATTGATTTAGAGTTTCTATTTTTGCTTCTTCGTTTAGGATTTTGATTTTAAGGGTTTCTATTTTTGGCTTCTTCGTTTCTATTTTTAGTTATTGATTTAGAGTTTCTATTTTTGCTTCTTCGTTTAGGATTTTTTTTATTTTTAAGATTTCTATTTTTGACTTCTTCGTTTCTGTTTTTGCCTTCTTCGTTTCAAATATATTATTTATTATTATACCTTAAAGGTAATTTGCTAGTTTTTGAATGTTGGAAGCAACCAAGTTACGAAGTTCTTGACATGCCCTAACAGGACAAACAAATATGGAAATGAGCATACAAGTTGTTGCTCCTATAATAATTGTTGAAAGTCTCTGATGTGCAATGTCGAAAAGTTATTGCACTTTGTACGCCAATACATTAACAAAACATAATATTAATATAAATGTTGATTTGATATTCAAGTTTATTTTTGTCTATTATTTTAATTTAGAAGAATTTAGTATCATAAATGAGGTATTTTATTAAAATGTTAATATTTTGGTATTTATTTCTCTACAGTTTCGATGCTTTAAGACATGGTATCGACAAATGAAAAAAATATAAGGAATTTATAAATTAGTTGTATTTGTATTGTTGCAATTTATTTATCAATATTAATCATATATTCGTACTTTTCAGATACGTGTGAGACATGCATGTTGACCAAATTTGTTGCATGAAATCAACATTCATTTGACAAATGCAAATCGAACTCAAATTATGATAACTCCATTCAAATGAGTTTTAGATATGCCAACAAATTTATAAATTTTTGGTGCTTTATTGTCGGAGTTGGCTAGTCGGTGGGATGAACGTAGTGGAGGATTTAGCATTAGAGGTAGGATAGTTAATTTTACTCCAAGTGACGTATGTTTAGCTATAGGACTACCAATAGTAGGTAAGTCTTTGAAAGAATATAAAAATGAGGAATATGATACATTGTTGTTGTTTAGAGAAAAAGAAGTAATTTGTTATATGATTGGTGTGTTGCTTCACATGTATCGTCATAACAGAGTCAATTTTTGTAGACTTTATATACTCCTCGCCTTTGGCGAGTTCTATTTTCCCAAATCAGGAAATCGAGTAAATACTCGTTATATTAAAATACTTGATGATTTAGAGTCTCTGCATAGCTATAATTGGGGTGTAGCAATGTATAATATTTTAGTTAAAAGTTTAAGTAGGATTGAAATTGTGTTGAAAGAGAGGAAGGTAGATTCGTAAACACACATAACAGGTTGTGCAGTTGTCCTACAAGTATATATTATATATCATTTTATGTCACCATCTTCTATCTTGTGTCATCTTTCAATTAAAATACAATCATTAAGTATATTAATATTAGTTTTAGATTTGGACGTTCAACCACTTGTGATTAACATTTATTAAGTATATTAATAGGGTTGTGATTAAAAGTGATGAAACTTAATATTTAGACAAAAATTATTAAAATGATTGATTAATAGTTCACAACCCTAATTTTTAGACAAAAATAAGTCATTAACCACCTATTGTACTTCATTAACCAATTATGTTTATATTATAAACTAGAAGTAGAAAAATCAGGTATGAAGTCAGAAAACGTGTATGAATCCAAAAATTCATATCTAAACAATGTACCAAGTTATCATACAAGTGAGGAGATAAAGTTGTTCAAGTTATTTCATAAAAAAATTGATTAAAATCAGTAAATAAAAGGAAAAATGAGGAATTATGGAAGAAAGGGAATATGAATATGTTTATTTTTGTAGAGGAAGACAAAAATAAAATATTGAAAAAAGAGAGACAAAAAAGGAAAAGTAAAAAAACGGGGACATTTAACGAAGAGAGATATTGTGTGGAGGCCAGAAGTATTTATGTTTGTATTTGTGTTTAATATTGTGTTCAAATATCACGGCTCTTCTTCCATTAACCAACATTTTATAACATTGACTTTCTAAATAAGGTTTTTCACGAGATAGTAGTTGATCAACATAATTATTTTATTGGGTTTTGGTATAGTCGCTCAAAACATTTTTTCCCTTTTTTTTTTTTAATATATCTTTTAGGATACTACAAATGCTAGTAGACAAGTAACAGGTGCAACATAGGTAGAGTACTACAAATGTCATATTTATTATATGATATTTTTACACTCTATTTTGTTTTTAAAAACTCTAATAATATATATAATAAATTTATTTGAAAAAAAATAGAAATAGGAAAGTCACCAAACTACAATTTAACCTATATATATATATATTTTAATATTTGACCTCTCGTAATACTAAAATTCCACCATTATTAGCTACAACTTGAACTAGATTATCATGCTTCTCCATTACTATGGTGTATCTTGGGAGATTTTAATGATATTTTTTTCACTAGAAGATAAAAAAGAATGAGTTGAAAGAGTCAAATGGTTGAGTAATGACGTTAGAGAGGTGATAACGCAGCGGGTCTATCATATGTTCATATCAAATGATACCCTTTTACTTGATTCAAAAGTATGATTTCATTTGTTTCAACATGTCAAGGTCGAGAATTTAGTTGCATCTGCTTCAATTCATTACCCTATATGCCTGAATTGTGAATCTACTCATAATAGTGTATGTTCCTATAGCTACTTTAAATTTGAGAATGTCTGGTTGGCATAACCTGATATTAAGGAGTTGGTTTAGCATCTTGGTTGAACGCAATCTTAGTGTTTTATCTAAGCTTGATAATTGTGTTGTGGGTGCTACTCATTTGAACAAGACACATGGATCTAAAAGAAGAAAAGAGATTGATAAATATAGCAAAATCTTTCAAGAATCCGAACATATGTTAGGTCATGTAACTTAAATTATTTCATAGCTCTTTGAAAACATTTGGCTCATGTATTGGTGTAGGATGAAATATTTTGGAGACAACGCGCTAATTTTTTTTGGTTCAAGATGGTGATCAAAATACCCATTTTTTATGCCTTCGTCTCTTTACGACCCAAGGTTAATCCAATTTTGTCCTTAGAGAACTTTAATAGTGTTGTGGTTACTAATTTAGGTGATTTTTGTCAAGTGGCACATTACTATTTTACTGAGCTTTTTCAACAACAAGATAGTGTTCGGGATCTATTGCTTAATGTGCTTTCTCCTACCATCAGCATTGATGATAATGTAGCTCTCACATCTCCCTTCCATTTCGACGAATTTGAAGATGTTATCTTTTCCATGAAAATTGATAAATATCTCGGCCTTGATGGTTTAAATCCTGGTTTTTACCATCACTTCTAGATCATGTGTGGTCATGAGATTTTTCAAGAATGTTGTTATTGGCTTGAAACTAGTACCTTCCCTACTCGCCTTGATTTAACTTATATTGTGTTGATTCTAAAATGTGATTCTCAAGAATTAATGAAAGATTGGAGGTCTATTGTTATATGCAGTGTTATATACAAATTGGTTGAAAAAGTCCTTGCTAATAGACTTAAAAGCGTCATTGACAAATGCATATCAGAAAATTAATTAGTTTTCGTTCTAGGACAATCCATTTATGACAATGTTATGGCGGCTATTGAGCTTGTTCACTATATGAAAACTAAGACTACTGGAAAAGTGGGCAATGTTGTGGTGAAGCTAGACATTAGCAAAACATATGATAGAAGTGATTGGAATTACCTTTGTGATGTTAGCAAAGCATATGTTTTATGTGGAGACTTTGGACTACTCTGTGATTTTTAATAGTAACATGGTTGGTTCTATCACTTTGGGGTGAAGGTTAGGCCAAAGTGACCTCTTGTCCTCATATTTTTTCATTATTTGTGTTGGAGGTGTCTCGACTCTAATTAGATAGACCGAAAGAAGAAGACATATTCGTGAAACCAAGATTTGTTAAAAAAATGTTCCTATTACTCCTCACCTCTTTTTTGTGTGCAAATGATTGCTTTTTGTTTTTCAGAGCCAATGAAAATGAGGCATTAGAAATAAAGAACATTCTTAAGTTGTTTCAAGACAAAATATTAATCTAAATAAGTCTGAAACTTTCTGCAGCAGGAATATCCCTTAATTGACAAAAAACTATTGCCAACATTCCAAACATGCAAGCTACCTTGAGTACTGGAAAATACCTCGGTCTTCCTTCCATGATTGGTAGAAGTAAAAAGCTACCTTCAATTTCTGATTTTGGAAGAAAATCAACTGTTGGGAGTAGCAATTTCCTTTCAAGAGCTGGAAAATAAATTCTTATCAAATATGTCCTACATGATATTCCAACCTATATCATGAGCATATTTATAATTATGAACTCCCTATGTGATGAAATAAAGAATATGATGAACTTCTTTATACTTAGTGAAAAGTGTATATCGTCTATCTATGAACGAGCTCATTGATAAATCAAATCTAAAATTGATTGGAAATTGGCAGATCATATAGAAAGAAAAAGTGTCGCCAAAGGTGGAAACTTTATTGTGGAGGTTGCTTCGCATGCGTAAACATGGTGCAGGGATTGAACCTTCTGCAATAATGGTCTAAAGCCCAACAATTGTGACGTAGAGAGCAGTACATTGCACCAATCAACTCTAATATAACAATTTAGAAAAAGCCTTCACTCGATCAGTATAAGTGTAACGTGGATGCATCTTTTTCTATCTTACTTAATAAGGTGGGTGTTGGTATGTGCATTAGTGATTAATAAGGTGCATTTGTGCTTACACAGACAAAGTGCTTCGTGCCTATTATGGATGTTGATGTAGGAGAAGTTCTTGGTCTTTTCTCTACTTTGAATTGGGTCCAATAACTCAAATTGAAATCAATTGACTTTGAGGTAGACTACAAGAGTGTTGTTGATGACCTTTATAATTATAAAGATAACGCCTCTGAACTCGACACTATACTTAGTGATTGTAGACATTTACTAAATAGTCATTTTCATAACTATCATGTTGAATTCATAAAAAGACAAACAAATGAGTTAGCTCGTGTTCTTGCTCACACGAACACATCTTTAACTTGTATTCATGTTTTTATTGATATTTCGATATGTATCCAATAGTTTATTATAAATAAAATGCTATAAACATCTCTTTACTTTGTATTTCATAGATTTTAAACTATTATAAAAAAAAAATGTCCAGTTAACATGATACAAAAGTTCAATGAACCTACCATAAAAAATGTATATTCAAGGTAAAAAGAAGAAGAAAAAAAAATGAACATAAAAAATGTATATTCAAGGTAAAAAGAAGAAAAAAAAAATGTATATTCAAGAAAAATATTCGCCCACCGTGGGGCTCGAACCCACGACCACAAGGTTAAGAGCCTTGCGCTCTACCAACTGAGCTAGACGGGCAGATGAAAATCATGCGTGATTGTACTATTTGACTGTCAGAAAATTGTTTATTGTGCCATACCCATAATATTGAGAAAATTAAATGAAAATGTGCTTATATTTTTTGCAAAAAATGCTTTATGTAATAATTTTTATTATATGTAAATATAATATAAATAAGAAAGAATAAAACTTTTACTAAATTACTTTATTGAGTATTGATATGTTTACTGCTACTATAAAATATAAATTTATAGTATGAGATATTAAATTGAGAGTAATGTATGTAGTATTATTTAGAAATTACAATTGAAAAAATAAAATTAATATTACTCTAAAAATTAAAATGGTCAATTATTTTAAGATAAATTATTTTTATAAATATGTCCATAATCATGAGGCAGAAGAGTATAACTTTACTCTATTTTAAAATATAAATAACTAAAATAAAAAAGTTCTAATAAGTTTTGAACAAACTACCTTTCATATTGAATTCAAATTTGACGGTAGATCATCATTATAGATAGTCCACTATGGACTAGTGTATAGAAATTACCGTGTAAAGACAAAAAGTTATTAATTTATATTTCTAAAAAGTATTGTCGGTTATGATTAAATTTTCGTATGATTTTATATATTCATTCTATCAAACATTAGCAAAGGTGACGATGTTCTTGAATTGAGCCCAAAATAACCAAAATTTTACGCTCCTCCTCTAGAAGGGCCAAATAATAGGGACTTGTGGTAGAAGTGTGGCAGATTATGGCAATAGTGACTGATTCCTTGCAGTGGTTTTTGTTAAATTGTTCAAGTTCCCCATGGCTGTTTCATTAAACACAAAATGATGGAAGAGCATTAAGGTGGGGGTGGTTGTGTGGAGGGGAGAGGGCGAGAGTGAGAGGGAAAAGGGAGAGCGACAAAGTGAAGGTATGTTTGGAATTAAAATGATTGGCATGGTGGAAATATGCAAATAGGTGTATGATAATACAACATTATTGATTTGAACCAAAAACTATTACACATTTTTTTCAGTTTCATTGATGAAATGTAAATCTACCCCTAAAGCTCACAATTTATAGTCTAATTAACAGTGACACACCAAATAATATTCTATATCATAACAAGTTCCAAAGTTGGCTGAGGAAATTCCTAAACTTGTAAAACAAAAAGACTAAAATCTTATATTTAAAAATGTAGACGAAAAATAAGTTTTCAATAATTTAATTATGATTTATTACCCTTGATAGTGTGAGTAAAAAATATATCCTTGATAGTGCACTTAAGTTCTGAATTTTACTTTAAAGAGTAGTTACTATTATTTTTTTCAAAAGCTAACGAAAGTGTTAAGTTTTCAAAATAATCAGATACCTGAATTTTTTTAAGGTAACATTTTCTTCAAACTTAAACAAATACAAATAAGATCTATATTTATAGGCCGAGCGATATATAGCCAAGAATCTGAAATAAAGTATACAACTGATGCAACAATTGCGAGCACCGATGCTACAAGATAGCTATCATTCATTCATATTATTATTACAAGAATTATAGAAGTTTCTTTAACCAAAAATAGAATTAAAAAAGAAATGAAATGAAAGCATGATGACTTGTCCAAACTACAATGGTCATTGTATTGTATACCATGAAACCCACCATGTTTAAGCTTGATATGCTTATATTAGGTTATTTGTGATGCTGAGACACCTCAAAAACTAGCTTATCCATGAATTGGCATTTCTTGTCAAATCCCCAGCCTGGGTTGCTCTGCACATTATATAGAAACCAAATGTAAATATACGATACCAATATTTAACAACTGAAATAAAAGGCAAATAAAAAGAAAAATAATCAAATTGAATATGCTATATATCTATATGATATTAGTTTATGCAATTTCACACCCAAATGCATATAATTTAAAGTCTTGTAGCATTATATGTTTTTACATCAACAAAACAAAAAAAAGATCGTCTAGAAATTAGCATGAGCATCAATTTCACCATGCATCTAGGACAACTACACAATTCAGAGCTATACCAAAAGGTCCAAAACCCTATACTTTCACACCTCCTTCCCCTAAATCATTTCCTCACAAAAGACCTCCTGCACTGTATCAACCACATAGCCCCATCTAAAACTCATGTATGTTTCTGCAATAGCCCCTTCAACAATGTAACTGTCAACACACAAAACATCCAACAAAATTGTACTAATCTATGCCTCCTACTTCCATTCCTGAAGGCTTCTTTTTCAAGCTTACACCCATGCTCTTCTCCTTCCTAATTAATGCTAACTTCCATTCATGCACACTGTCCACTGAAAACAATTATATGATCCCCTCAGCATTATCAATCTTTGTAATCCCCTAAATCCGAGTAACACATCAGGCTTCCCATATTAGTCATACACGCGCCCGACACATTGATTCCAAAACACATCCAATTACTTTGAACCATGATATTCTTGCCTTTTGGCTTTTTCACATCTTGATCCAGGTGTGCACATCTGTTTTAGCCAATCTAAACCCTCTATTTGTTCATTGTAGCTTCAGTTCACCTCATCATATTTTTTTGAGCCTGCAAACCGCAGCCTTGGCATCTGGATCTGGACCACCTGCCTTTGGCACCTTCTTTTAGCTCCACAACTTGTACTACTGTTATGCATCTTCCACCTTCATTACTCCCACACACCTCAGCCACTGTCACACTCTATCCAAACGGTATAATCTACCAAACTGGTGACACAATGCACTCCCCTCCACTCCAAGGGTCCTCCCAAAAAGAGGTATCTCCCCCACCTTCTATCCTTATTTTTAGCCCCTTAGAAAACCAGCCCACGCTATCACTCTCCATGTCTGATTCAATTGCCAAAACGAGTTAACACCATTTACACTCTCCAAACTATTAGTGTATGTTTTTAATCTCCGAAGCCATTTACCTTGTAGAGCTAAGTTAAATAACCTCAAGATTCTTATCTCCAACCACCCTCTTCCCTTGATCTATACATCCTCCCATTTTTTACCCATGGATTATTCTCACATCCTCAATCTTACACACAAATTTTTGAAAAAAATTGATAACAGCATTTCTCAATTCTTACAACAAATATTTCATCTATACCTGCGTTGCATAATACAGTTGTTTTATTTCATCGACTGGCATTTAGATTCTAAATTCCTAGAAAGAACGACAATTTTTTATCTGGATTTGAATTGAATATACAACTCTTGCAAACAGAAATTTGCCTTTGCCAAATCTGTAAAGCACCATCTACGACCATCCCAAAAATAGATCCTATACAAATATAAAATTATGATAGACCTATACCAAATGGGGTTTTATATAACAATGAACAACATGGGCAAGCAATAGAACACCGGAAGAGACACTCCTAATGAGAAAAAACCTACCTGAGTAAAGGCATTTTAATTTTAGGTTTAAATTTCACACAACAATATTTACAGTTCCGAACCTGAAGAGATAAAACAGCACGGTTAGTGAATTGTATCACAGAAGATGGGGCACTTTCAGGAAGAGTTTTAGCAACTCTCTCTAATTCTTCTTGTTGCTTCTTTGCTGTTACCCTGTCTGGTCCGCTGTAGTGATCAACAATCTTTTTCAATAATGGAACTCGTTCCATTGTCTCTTCCATTATTGCCTAGTGGAAAAAGGATATAAAGTTAGAAGACAATAGAAAAAAGTATATCAACATATGTGCACATATATACATAAAGAATACAACATTGACATATAACTTTTCCCCCTGGCAACCATATTATAGACAACTATTTCAAAATAAATGCAGCGATACAGCACTTCTCTCAATGTACTTAAATAGGTTTATTAAAACAAAATTGTTGGCAATCAAACCAGGAGACTGTCAATGAAGATAGTGCAGAATTAGCAATATAAAAGGAACACTAACAAGCAACGCATGCCCTAAATCATTGCAAGCTATGCCTTTAAATATTGGGCAGTAATCCTGAGTCATGGATAAAATTAGCAATAAAATGTACCTCCCACTCTTCTTGACTTTGAATCCCCTCATATTTCATCAAGAATGGTTTCATTTTCTCTAGTGCATCCCGAAGTGGAATTGGTTCTTTCTCATCAATATCTGGATTGCTATCAAACTCCATCATATATTCTGGCTCAAATTCAATCTGCATTAATCAATCAAGAAACAGAAAAACACAAAACAAAAATTAAACATCAAGATATGCTTGAAGTACAGATAATACAAGGTTGACCTAAAACTTTCACCCAAGAAAAATGTTGTCTTTAGATCTTCAGAACTATCTTAAAGACTTAATCAAGCCTAAGGAGTCTCCTGAGGCAAATCAATTAAGCTAAACCTCTTTTTTTATGCTCTTTATGACAAACCGGAATATTTCGCATTGATGCAGCTAAACCACAAATAAAATAAAAAATCTATATCCACTTCTCAAATAATTTTTCAAGGAATAAATAAAGATATTAACAGCTGCCTGCGTACCGCACAATTAATATCAAATGCTTCCACATACTCATCCTCCAGTGGTGAGGGTAAAACCCTACTAACCATCTCCTCAAATCCTTCAGTCAACTGATTCATAACCTCAGGCCCAACCTTCTTAGCTAAATTTTCGCCATCTGCATCATCTCCAAGGAATAGCCCAGAAGCATTAGAACGTGCGTTATCCTGAACTTGACCAAACCTATCATCTCCACCCGTCCCTCTAAATCCTCCCCTTCCTGCACCCCGGCCTCTACCACGGCCACGACCCCGTCCTCGACCAAACGCACCTCTCTCCCTAGGTTCTCCTCCTCTTCCACTACCACTTCCATCACCATCAACTTTTGATAAATATTTCCGTGCATTTTGCAGTGCATCATCACGGCTTAGCATCGGCTGCCTCTTAGGAACATTCTCAGATGTATCAGCAACCGAAGCACGCCGATTACGAACATGCCTATTCTCTTCTACAACTTGAGTTTCACTTACTGCCGGTTCAATAGGCTTCCCTCTCCCAGCTCCAGACAACACATTCAACACACTCATTGAAAATCTATTATCACTCTCTTGATCACTAGATAAATCTATTGGGCTAAAATCCTCCCTTCTAGTAAAAACCGGTTTTTTCGGAGGCGATACATCATCTTTTCCTCCTGTCTGAGAAACACTATCCTCACTTCTAAAGAAAACGGGCTTTTTAGGCACAGAATGAGGTTGTTGTTGTTGTTGTTGAGTATCATTTTCAGGTTGAAGTGGTGATGGACCAAAACCTCGACCACGACCAATACTAGGTTGTTTTATGGAAGTCAAAAACGATGAAAAAGAAGGAAAACCTGTTGGAAAAGGAACTGATCCACCACGGCCATGGCCACGACCAGCACCGGGAGGAGGAAATGGTGAATCTGTTGCTTCGGATTTAGATTCGTTTGAATTGGGGTTCCCTGGTGTTTTTTCGTTGAGGTTAAACTGTGGTGGACCCGAGAAAGAGCCCCCGCGGCCACGGCCACGTCCATCACCACCGCCGCTGCCGAAGTTGGAAAATGTAGAAAATGGAACAAGGGTTTTTCTTGAGGCATTGGAAATGTTGGAATTTTGAAGCTTTAATCCAATGGTTCCTCTCATTGGGAAGATTAAACAAATGCTTTATTGCAGGAAGGGGTTATCGCAGACGCAAATCGCACTGGAAGCGCATCCGATGAACGACTTTTTCGCTGTTTGTGGCGGCCGGAATCGACGTCCGACTGGGTTTTCCGACCACTTAATCCGAGTTATTTGTTTTAGGGTTTTAATTTTGTTAAAATTTGTTTATTTTTCCGACCTCTTCCGAAAGAAAATGGGTTGGGCTTTTAATTTTGTTTTTGGAATGTTGGGCCCGCTTCGCTTTTCAATTATGGACTGTTTATCGTGTAACCAGTATATTCTTAAAAGATCTTTAATTTGTTACTACCGATCTAAACTCTTTTTGGGTTAACAAAATATCGACATAATTTATTTAGATGGATTAATCTAGAGATATAAATATTATTTTTAAAAAAATTCAGAAATTTGTACGCTTTATATAATTTTGATGTGTAAAAGATTCTTAAATTTAAAAAATATCATATAATTTTTCAATTCAATTATCTCATTAAAAAATATGTATTAAATAAAATATTATTAAACAGTGTAATTTGATCAGTTTATATATATATTAAGAAAAAATATTTTCAACTCTTTTCCAAAAAATTTATACTTTGTTCCATCAAAATTTTTCTTTCAAATTAAACTTTTTAATTTATAATTTTCATTTATATTCAATCTAATAAAAAAAAATTTACAGGTGGATGGATGAGCGAGGTATATTCATTCTCGAATCTACATATAAACCAAAGTAGATGAAATTACACTAAAAGAGCAAACCTTTTAAAATAACTATTTTTTTCATTCACTTTCTTAGTAATTATTACAATATCTCATTCTATATTAATAACAGATTAGAAAAAAGTATATTCTATAATAAAACTAATCAATAATTCATTTTAATGAATATATCTAACCTTTTTATAAATAAGTGACTAGTATGTAAAATATCTAAGAAAAAAAATGGATCTAATGTTTAACAAATTTGGACCATAACATCCTACCAGTAGGAGAATACAACACCATATTTCATCAAAATTACTAAAATCTGTTAAATTTTACAAAATTAACAAAATAACCACATACAACACCTAATTTTTCCACCCAATAAATCTATTAAAATTATAAAATAACTCTCCTAATATTTTATTAAAAATGTTTAAAATAAAAATAAAATTTTCATATCTTCTAAATTGTTTAAAACCAGAAAAATTTGGAATACTAAACTTTGAAAAGCCTAAAAAACTTCGGATTAATGGTTGCATGCCTAGAATACAACCTTCTTTTATAGGAGGAAAAAAAATTCATTTATGATCCATCCTCGTCTTGCGACTTCTTAATTGTATAAAATAAAATAAAATATTTTCATATATAAATTTTGACGTAGGTATAATGAAGAGTTTTATTTTAAAAAGGGATATAAGAAAAAAAAATTGTATCTTGAAAACTTTTCAAATGATTAAAAAGAAGAAAAATACATTTTTATATACTTTAGGTATAAATGGGAGGTGCATAGTAGATGACTCATTGTATAAAATACCTATAAAAAGTTTGGTATAATGTTTAACATATTTGAATACCTTAACATCGTAAATCCATAATTAATAACTATTATTTTATAAGAGTTAAATTAAAATTAAAATTAATTAATTATAAATTAATTAATCAACTTCAATTCAGATTAATTCTCATCAAGCACATCTTCTAAGTTAGCCCAAGGGAAAGACACGTAAATCCTTTACTTTATGCATTGCCATAAAATATTTTTTTACTTTAATTTTTATACAATCCAGAGATCCAATAATATATTATAAAAACTCTTTAACTATACACATAAACAAATAAGGTCTTCAATATTTTTTTAATTTCCATTTTTTAGCATAATCATCATTTGAATTGATATTTGTGTTGTGTGTTGATTGTACTATTAGTCAATTAAAATCGATGCAACTATTTATGATGATGGAAATAGTATACATTAGAAGAATCTTTTGATGTTCCT
>JBBPBR010000007.1:13961218-13973574 GCA_037974775.1 Cicer pinnatifidum | reverse complement strand
GTAAAAAAATATAAATAAATTGTGTATGTATTTCGTTATGGAGAGAGTATAACAATGCATTATGGATTTAGTTATTGTTACCAACTTAGTTTTATTCCACATTAATCATTTGTCTTGAATTATGTAATAAAACTAATTTAGCAACAACAACAAAATTACAATATCTAGTATTTATAAAAGGAAGGGAAAAATTAAATTTATTCCCATCACAACGTCAAAGGGTCATATATGCACCGATTTTTTGTATTTGATATGATCATTTTTACATATAGTATTAACCTCACTTGTCTGACAATCACAAAATAAATTTTAAAAAATTAATGTAAGTTGAAAAAAATACTATATAGAAATTGTTCACTTCATGAGACTTAAAAAAATATAATTACGTTAATATACATTTATTTTAAATATCAGGTGATATGGAGAAAAAGTAGTAATAGAATCGAAGATACGTGGGAATTTTATTCAGATGGAGACACCTTTGAAAATGGTGCATCTTTCATATATGCAAAAGATGGACAAGTGAAAAAACTGAATTATAGTCTTGAAAAAAATTTTAAAGTTGTTGATTTCAAATATGTGAGATCATTGACAATCTCATCGGGAGTGTTACAATGCAGTAAAACTTCAATACGTTGAATCAAAATCTGTGACGAATATATTCTTCAATATGATAGAATCACAAATTTATTAATTTTGAAAGATCGGATTTTTCAGTATTAAGAAAATGAATGATGAAATTTGTTTTGCATTCTATTGCAACTTCACTATTTATATATAGAGAACAATGTAATTAATATTATTATACACTTAAACTTAGGCTTGGAATATACTTTGATAGGCTGGCTTGTATAGGTTGAGGATTCAAGCCCCTTGTTGTACTAAAAAAATGTTATTTGCTTAAATTACTTTATAGAACAAATAAATTAAATTATTGAAAATATAAAAATTTAAATTAATTGAAGAATATTTATAGATATTCATAGTATTATTAAATAATAGAGAATTTAATGATGTTTACTTTTATTTCATTGTAAAAAAAAATATAAATTAATACAAGAGAATTTATTGATATTTACTTGTTTCATTATAAAAAATATAAATTAATTTTGTTTATTTTTATTTTAAAGAGTGTATATCAATGTGCCATTGTTATGGTTCTGGTTTATATTACCAACTTAATTTAATTCCACTATATCACTAGTCTTGAATTATTAATTGTTCTAAAAAAAATTATTTAATAAAAACAATATTTACAAAATATAGTATTTGAGGAAGGAAAAAGTTGTCTAGAAAACAAGGGAAGGAAAAAGTTAAATTTATTTTTTCACAATGCAGTAAACCACACAGGGTCATATATGCATCAATCTTTTATCATTGATATGATCATTACATAATACTAAGTTCACTTGCAAGACAATTACAAAAGGAATTTTAAAAATTTATTGTAGGTTAAAAGGATACTGTATAAAAAAGTTGTTCACCTAAGTTACATAAATAAGACATAAGCCTTTAAAAAATCTAAGTACACTAATATAAGTTTTTTTGAAATATACTCAAACAAATAGAAAGAGAAAGTTATAGGAAGATGACCAAATTGTTTTCATACTTCAAACTTCCTCCGTTAACTATCGCAAGTAAAAAGATGGTCTCAAATCTTGATAACTATTATAAGTAAAAAATTATTTATTTTTTATTCATTTAATACTAATATTCATTTAATGTCGGTACTCAGTGTTTGATATTAAAAATGACAATTTAATAAATTTAAAATATGTTTTATATGGAATCTTGAAAATTATTTAGCTAATTGTTTTTTAATAATTGTAAAAGTATTTATTTTTACTTATAATAATAATCTAATTAGTTGTTAAGGAACATGACATTTTATAGGGTCATGTCATCCAATATCTAACTGGTCCTAGGTGAATGAAGAGAGTCCAAACATACTATTTTCTATACAAAGACTATTAGTTTGCTTTCACGTCGGGTAGCTCTAGACACGCGGTGAACATGAAGCCACAAGAGATAGCTTCGATATAGACGTGGTAATCAAACGCAGAAACAAACATACTATTAGTTTATCTATTTTCAAAAACATATATATGTTTAACTCTTCTTGAATTTATATGTACACCACTTCTCTTATTGATCATAATATTTTCAGACAAATTATGACTAACAAATATAAGCAAACTAGTCAAGAATACATGCTCATGCACAATATGGAAAAACATAAACAGAAAATAGTATAAAACTTATGTGTATATATACATAGCAATCTACTAAGGCACAAATAAACACCAAATTTAAATTTGAGATATTGAATCAACATTTACTTAAGTATCAGGGATATAAGGTTGATTTGATGGCTGGGGTGTGGGAACTAAAGAGTGGAGTTATAAAGAAGTCACGAGTTTGATCATTATCTTCAGTAAACTAATAACAATATTAACAATACTAATTACTAATCTTAACTGTTGAAAAAAAAACATTCACTTAATCAACGAGCTGTGATGTGAGTAACCATTCCAGTAACCTCTCCATCTAATCCAAAATTCCATGATCTTTCTAATGTGGTAGGAGAGTGTTGAGTGAGAAGAGAAAGGCTAAGAACAACTTCTCCCATAGTTGGTCTTGACGAAGGTTGTTCTTTAGTGCAATTCACTGCTATAGAGGCCAAGCTAAGAACTTCAAAAACATTATAAAACCTCCCTAACAAAGGATCTATCCATCTTATAAGCCTTTCATCTCTCTTCTCTTCTATATCAAAAGTCTCCCTAATATCTTTCCACGACATATTCACCTTTCCATTTTCACTATATGACAACGACTTCTTTCCTGTCAGTAACTCCAACAGAACCACCCCATAAGCAAATACATCAACTTTTGTTATCATAGGATCCTTTGTAGTTCTTGCAGCCGAAAAATTTGCTATCTTGGCCTTAAAGTTTGAGTTAAGAAGGATGTTACTTGATGTGATGTCCCTATGGACTATACTTGGTTGTGTGTGTTCATGCATGTATTGCAGCCCCTTTGCAACATCGACCGCTATGCTTAACCTCTGACTCCAAGTGAGGAAAACTCCTGAGCTTGAAGAAGTGGAAAACTCAGAGAACAACCAATTATAAAGAGACCCATTTTCAGCATATTCATATACAAGGAAATGGTTTCCATCATATCCTGAAGAGACACCTATTAGTTTCACCAGATTTGTATGATTTACTTTCTGTAGAATCATTAATTCTTCTGTGACTTTGACATTCTCCTTAACATTTTTCACAGCTAAAACTAAACCATCTATTTTACCTTTGTATACTGATTCACCTATCTTACACTGTTTATTGAGGTTCATGGTAGCTTCCATAATCATATCAACTTGATACACTTTTGGCCTACTTACATAATTTGAAATTTCAGAAATTAACTTATCTGATATCTCCACAGAAGGCACACACCTATTCTCACATGCCTTTCTCTTCCTCCAACAATAAACACAAACCATTAATGATAGTGAAATCAAAAGAGTGCATACTAGACTGATACCAATGGCAATGATAATAGGAAAATGATTGCTTCTCTTTCTTTCACTCGAATAGTAGTATGATTGAGAAATAACTGGTAAATTTGTCACTGGGATAAAAACTGGAAGATTGGTTGCAGTAGTGAAGTTCTGACCAAAGTTGTTTGCATTTGCAGTGATTATGTCATGTGGTAATGCACCAAACTTGGCAGCTACGAGGGCAACATTGTCATTAGGCTGCCACACATAAGTAATCACATACTCTATCCCTTTTTCAAACTGATTGTTTGAAGGGCATTTACATAACAAAGGGATGACTATTTTGGTGCCTACTTTCAACAAATATGGATTCAGGTTGGGGTTTGAATCTTCTACTGTTTGCCAATTAGTTAGATTCTGAAATGAAATGGTTGAAAGATAGTAGTAACTTTCCCCTTGTTTGATAAAGTGTGAGATATTAGCAGAAGAGTAGTTTCCATTTCCACTGCAAGCACAAGTTATAGGTACCAGTAAAAGTTGGCCTGGAATTAGTTCTTTATTTTCATCTTTTATGTTACTTGCTCTTGCAATGGATAGAGGACTGGTGTCAAATATATCGGATATGCTTGTGAGGGTTAAGAAATTTGGAGAGTGAGCATAGTAAGCAGCATATGTGTGACAGGAAAGAGGGGAATTCAAAGGGTGTGAGAAGTTTGTTCCATTGATTTGTGGCAATTGAAGTAGGATATGGGTGGCAGAAAAGAACATGAGTGCAAAAAATATAGCGTGAGATGGAAGGAAGGAAGAAACCATTGTTGTCAAAAGGTGGTGAACAGATGAAAGGCGTGAAAGAAGAGAAAAGGAAATATGTAATTAGTGACAGTCAGATTCAGAATTGTTAGTAAAATAGTTTGTGGATTATTAAAATCAGCTGGAGATTTTGTCTATAGCTTTAACGTTTTTTTTTTCTTGTGTTACTTTCATATTTCTTGACACATTGGATATTTGTCGGTATGCGATTCATGCACACGAATAGAATTGCAGTAAAAATTCTATACTGGATTTTACTTTTAACGTTTCAGCTAAGAGTGTAATTTGCTTGAGTATTCTACTAGTGCCAAATCCATCTTAGGACGGCTAAGTTGTCTTTGCTACCAATTTTAACTTGGGATCACGACAACTAGTTAGGCTACAGACCAAACCTAAACACCAAATATTTGAAACCTCCGCACGATTTTTAAGGAGCGAAATTTAAGATTTCTACATCATGCTAAATTTATTTCAGTACTTGACAAAGTAAACACACCACCAACTCACTAAGCCTATAGTAGTAGAAAGTTGACTCCAAGGAAATCTTGACCATGATCTCCATCCCAAAATCTTGTGCCCTTCTCCCCTCTAATTCTCAAGTAGCAATCTGACTCAATAAACAATCCGTGGTTTAATCAAATGATCATCATTTACTCCTCTCTATCTCTCACATAAAGGATGCTCTCTCAATAAAATATAGTGAGAGATCGAGAGCAAAATGTTAAACTATATAAAAATATACAAAATAAAAAACTCTTAAAACTTTTAAGTAATTTTTTCAAAAATAAAATATTTGAAAAGTACTGATTAGATTTGTCAGACAAAATGAATATGCCCACTGATCACAGCTTGAGTTTTTTAGTATAGATAATTTCTCATCATCTACAGCTGAAAAATGAAATAACTCCCTGCCTCAAATGAAATGTATGTCATATCCTTTCCCATATCACTCCTCCGTGCTCCTCAACCAAAAGCAAAGTTGCAGCGAACTCAACCATAATGTTGCCAAGGTGCTGGAATATTTCGCTACACAGCAAAGTCAAAGGTCTATGCTCCAGCAAAGTATGTCAATAATTTCCTCATCCTTCAAATCATTATTTTTTGGAAAATAGCTCAAAATTTAAGTAGCTCATTTTTCAAGAAATTATATATCCATGCTAACGAGAAACTTTGATTTCTAAAATCTGTATTCAACAGGCCCGCAAAGCACAACCGAGTACAAAGTTACAAAACTTGATTTATTCAATAGCAGAATATCAAGGATACTTATTTCTCATATCAAACTTTTTCTAAGGCTTCAAACCGAAATCTTAATAGTCATAGACAATAATAAATTATTAAAACAATGAATAAGCCTTGTACATAGGAGAGTCAATCCCATTTGTGAGACAGTATGAGAGCTCATGTAATTGAGTGCATGAAATGGCCACCCCACCAAAATATAACTATACCTGCAAGAAGCTTGCATACTTTGCACCCAAGAAAAGCCGTTGGATGCAGAGCAGTGCATTTTTAGTAACCTCCGCACTCTCATGATTCATTAGTTTCATCACTCGTTCCTTGGCTTTAAGGTCTGTCACAATGATCCGCCCAGCCGGATGGCACTGGATGAACTGTGAAATGTCAAAGCAAGCAACAGCTAGAGTCCTTGGATCATTGGACGTGTCCAAAATTGTTAATAGGACCCTTAGAATCTGCAACATATGAAGATAGTTTTAATAGATTGTAGATGAATGTTTGTGAGAAGATAAAGTGCGCACAATAAGATTACAATATAATGATCTTTCATTTCAGGTTTTTTTTTTTTTTTTTTTGCATTGCCAAATTGCTCCACATACATAATCATCTATTCTTGCTAAAGAAATGTCTATATTACTGTTGAGGGGCAAAGCAACATTCATGTTCTAAATGCCTGGTGGAATCCATAAGCAAGAAGGAACAACACATAAGTGGGTTTTCTACACTCATAAGAGCTTAATCTTATTTCTATGTTTTCCGATTTCTAACAAGAGAAACACGTTTTGAGCCCCAAAGATACCAGTTTTTATACTCTGAAATAACAAAAATAGTATGGAATCACAAGTATGCATTTTTTATTTTTTTACAGCCAAAAATTTCAGGTGTACTTAAATAAGAAATGAATTTAAGCCCAAAAGCAATAGATAAAGCACAGATACCTGGAAATCATGCTCTTCAAAGTTTGTTATATTTTCTCGCCAAAATATGGGATCTTTGTGCATGGGAGACCAATCCAGATTGCCGAGAAGAACTTCTTGCTTGTACTTATCAAAAGAACTTAGTTTCTTGATGTTGTCCTTAAGCCCTTCTTCCAGGGAATTAAGAGCCTCCAACAAGTCCTATGAAAACCTTCTTGTCAATAGAAAATTCGGGAAAGCTACATGAAATAGGTACTTTCAAGAGAAAATGCAACCAGATGCTAGAGTAGAGATAAACTTCTAGAAATGTAAGGTCTCCATAATGGGAGAAGAACAAAGTAGAGCTTTATAATAATCAAAATAGTGCCAATTCGAGTAAAAAGTAAGAGCAAACATAAAGAGCTCTTCATAAATTAGAAAAAAAAAGGTGATTGGTAGATCACTATAAATGTGTATTCAAGTAACTAACAATGTTTTATAAATGTTTATATATGATTGTGCAGAAAATGCATATTAAAACCAGAGCAGGAAATACGTGGTTATGAAAAAACAAGCAAGGCAATAGATGGTGTTGAGGTAGCAAGCATCACTATTATCTAATCCAATTTCATCGACCACATTTTCAAGTCATTAGACATATGCTGTGGGATCCAATCATTCCAATGAGTTCTGAGAAGACAGTTACCCTGATTTTCCTTTTTCTATTAAACTGCTAACACAATGATGAGAGCAAATATCACAAAACATGATCACAGTCAAAAACTAAATGAGTTCTGACTTCAAATAAATCAACAATGGCGAGATATACATCAAAATATGCTTCCAGTGATTGAACTCTGTACGGCACCTATTATAGTTTTATGACATTTCAACAAGTATAATTTCTGCTGGAAAATTTGTGCAGGTATTAATTCTTCACCTCATCACTCCATGCTTGTGCTTTCAAACTCTGAACAACTTGTGGCAGCTGAAGATCAACCATCTGAGCACCCAATGTCCCTTTTGACATCAAGTTTTTAAGTGTCAAGACAACAACTCTAACAACCTAACAAAATTGGCAATGAATTGTGTAACATTAGACTTCTATGACAGATGAAGTTATGAACTTATGAATATATCGGGTTTTTAGTTGCCATCATGGCAAGGCGCCAGGGGGGAAAATAAAACGAAAAGTAAAATACAATTTAAGTCAACAGCCATCATCAAATTATAACTAATAATGTCATTTCCAAGAAAAAAGAAACTTGAACAACATATGTTTGTAAGAAAAAATGAGACGAACATAAATGGAACAAGTCAGCTATACCTTTTCTTTTGTAGAACTCTTAACAACATCAATCAGTCTTGGAAGGGTCCTTGAAGTAGCCAAATATTCAATAGCGGGCTCATAATAGGATAAGAGCCATATGCAGAGACATGTCTCATAAAGAAGCTGTTACAAAAGAATTTATCGATTAAGTTCCCTTTATTCCCTACACCAATTCAATGAATACTACAAATTGTATCAGTAATATTTCTCTTGATAGACAAATTTAGAAGCCATCAAATCTTAAATCCTCAGGTGAAATTCCATAAGTGTTCTTCAAATAGAAATTAGTAATTTGGTTAGATGCATGATGCATATTTAATTAGCCATCTATTACCACATGCAATACAAGCACAACTAGATATTCAATGCTTACACAGGCACCTATAGGCAGAATTCATTCGGTTCAATCAACTATGGATAAATCTACTTGTTCACAATTTCATATTTTCAGAGGTAGACTCCAGCAAACTTACCTGAATAGATTGTTGAGTGGATGCTGGACAAATCAATGGCACAAGCAACTTGACCCCATCTGTTTGAACAAAGGAAGACCTAACTACAGGTTCCTTAAGTAGAGTTGCTAAGCAATTGATAGCAGTTGGAACTCCACGACTAGGATGAGAAGGTTTCTTCAGCTACAGGTAGCATAATTACATGAGCATATATTACTTGTAAAAATTTTAGAACAGACTCTGTTTGCATCTTTGGATTTAACATGCATTTATTTCTATTCACGTAAAACGACGCCCTATGAACTTCCTATATCTGACCGTATAATGTATTTGTACACATCCGGTTAGAGTGCTACGGTGATCCAATTTATAACCTTGTCCAAGTTCAGCAAATACTGTCTCACTGTCTCATACTTGCAAATCTTTAAAAATCTCATATATCTAGTACTTGTAGCAAGCAACTAACTTCATAAGATGATGTATCAGATGCATCGTCAACACGTTTGTGAGTTATCTTATCTGGCTGATCCAGTGAGACAGAAATAGTGATTATACAAGACCGCTAATGTTTACTGTGCTCAAGTCTAGCATCTCATGTCATCTTGACAAAGATTACAAATCTCAAATTAATATTGCCATTTACAACTCCAAGATTATTAGCTGATGAACTGAATTTGGGTTAGCAAACTGCAAAAGGGAGGAGTTTCAGTATTACAAACCTGCTCGCAAAGCCATTTTACCAATCCTATCAAAACATCATCAATAGTGGTCAGCGATTTCTTTTCATTTGATACTTCTCCGTTGGAAGTAATGCCACTCTGATTTTTTGGCCTGACACTACAATCAGAAAAGGGTGAAATTTTGCAATAACTGAAAAAGTAACCTATAAGACAACCCGTTAGTTGGTATAATTCCAAGAATTGTTTGAATTAAAATGTTGGAATGTCAGACGTCTGTATTACCTAACTATTAAAGCAAGGATCTTACAACTTTTCTCTTGTACGAACCAATTTCCTTTCCGAAGCAATCTGAAAGAAGGACAATATTGTTATTTTCTATTTTTATTGTTTATATTTCATAACTTTGGAGTACAAAGAAAATAGACAAATATACAACAAACATCTTGGTGAAGTTATAGGATTTTAGATGAAGAGAAAGAAAATGAATAAAACTTTGAATTTTGAATATGGTTTGATATGATTGATGATTGTGATTTGATACAAAAAGACTAAACACTAACCCTTATTTATACTAATTCAATTCTCTAAGTCATAATTAAATAAGGAACTAAAGCACGATACTATTACAAACAAATCAATATGAAAACTAATCTTCAGAGAGATTCTAAGATACTTTATCATAAGAAACTGATCCTATGAGATCATCTAAGATACTCTAAGATAATATCACGATACTAAAAGATATCTTAATATCTTCTAACACTCTCCCTCAAGCCAAAGCTTACTAAGCTTAAGCTTGTTAAAAATTAAATCTTTGAAAGAGAACAACTACCAAATAATATAATTTGTTATTGAAGATCAGTAGGGCCAGATCAGATCTGGAACAATAGTTGAAACCGACTTGCCATTGGGACAAAACACAAAAGTCAAGTTAGACTGTAAGTGGGACAAAAAACTGAGACAGAACCAATACAAAAATGCAACTGAGACAGAACCAATACAAAAATGCAACTGAGTCAGAACCAATACCAAAGTGCAACTGAGACAGCAAGTACCAAACTGCAACTGAGACAAAACATGTGCAAAATTGCAAGTAAAACAAAACTAGTAAGTAGTAACAAAACACAATTGAGAAAGAAAAAAAAATTCAAAGAAACATGTGCAATTGTACGTCTAGTCATATCAGAGGAACAAAGATAGGTTAAGAAATATCACTTGAAGTTGCTGTTGAATATGCAAATGGTGACAAAACCAAACTCAGTTAATAGACCCACAAGTTGAAACTGGTCTCAATAAAACTAGGAAGGCTCAACAAATCAAATATGACCAGTGGTGGGACGAATAGGCGACAGGAAGGTGGCGTGCGTGGCTGTCATGTGCCAACGAGAACAAAAACTGATGGTCGGGAAGTGACAGCAATGGCTGGAAAAGGAATCTAAATATAATCATAATCATTGCATTTAAGCACCAAGCATTAGGGAACTTAGCAGCAGAATAGTGATAGGATAAATCACATAGGGTCAGATCTCATACCATGTTGAAGTTGAAGAGTTTTAGATAAAGAAAGAAGAAAATGAATAAAACACACTGCAAATGAATATTCTTAAAAACGCTTGGTTAAAGTAATCATCATGGTTGCAACCACATTATATTAAATAAATCACTGAAATTTAGTCTACCCGAGCTTCTATCATCTTTTAAGGCAAAGAAAGTTAATAATTAATAAGCAAAACAAAAACATATTCAGAGTAAATACTTAACTTAGGAAAGGCTCATAAGTATCTTCGTCCGCAAGGGTGTTGTCATGAAACAGTCTTGCTCTTTTCGGGTTCGCTACCAAAGATAATAATAAAAAGATTTATCTTGTTACGCCAATAATAACAGACAAAAGATATAAAACAAAGTTCCTTTTTATTCAACAAATTACCTGTCAGCATTTCATCTATCAGAGCCAACACATACTCTACTGTATCTTCTTTGAAAATATCACGTAAAACATGAACAAACACGCGAACATAAGCTGGACCATCCTACCACGCATAACGAAGTTGAATTTTCAACACCACAAAGAAACAAACTCCAAATCGTAAATCAAATCTACTTCAAATCAAAATTCAAACTCAAATGAAATTTAAACTCAAAAAACAAATTACATCATCGAGCAACTGTGCTCGGTGGCTTTCTGGTCGGTGATCGTAACGCCTTAAGAGTTGAAGGCTTGTTCCAGAGATGAGCTTCGTGGACATGTAGGTCTCCCATGGAATGTCCCTACTCAGAACCTTCCAGAAAACAATAACACAATGTCAATAAACGATCGAATACATTGCAATACACATCAACTACGAAAATCGAAAAATTCGAAACGAAAATGTTCGGAATCGAGTAGAATCGGGATTTTGCAATCAGATCGAAGAAGTGAACAAAAAACGGAAATGAATCGGATCGGAACGAACCTGTTCGGCGGTTAATTCGGCTTGGTCCATGATAGTGGAGAACCCTAGAACTCGGAAAGTTCGCCGGAAAAAGTGTCACGAATTGGAACTGCAATTGAAATGAAATGAAATGCGAGTGAAATGAAATTGAAATGAAGGAAAGTAGTAGTAGTAATAAGAGAAGAAAGGAAATAGAGAAGGTTTATTAATTTAACCTCTTTGTGTAAATTGTAACTAACTCTCCAGCGATTTGTAGCGGGGAGAAAAACACAGTGATGAGAAAATGGAAATTAGATCAGTTTTGGAAGCAAATGATGGAGTGTCCCTCTCTTCTCTCTCTCTCTCTCTCTCCCTCCCTCCACGACAATTTTTACAGTCATGTTCATCCTTATGCCACGTGGGTGTCCATCACATTTACATTATTATTTTTTTTTACTCGAAAAAAACAATCAAATTTTTATTCAAAAAATATCTGTCACAAACACTCCTTTTTTCCAATGTAATATAAGTCAAAAAATGGATTTAAAGGATATACATAATTCAACTGACCTCCAAAAAAAATTCCATAATTTGTCGCATCAGCACTCTTTTGTGTAATTATTTTTAAAACTTTTAAATTAATGATATTAACCATTCTTATTTTTAAAATTTCTAAATTCATGATATTACCAT
The DNA here is from genome assembly GCA_037974775.1 of Cicer pinnatifidum. Classification (NCBI taxonomy): domain Eukaryota; kingdom Viridiplantae; phylum Streptophyta; class Magnoliopsida; order Fabales; family Fabaceae; genus Cicer; species Cicer pinnatifidum. The sequence goes on along the minus strand of JBBPBR010000007.1, from coordinate 13,961,561 downwards.
ATAAAAATGATAATCTTATTAAATGATGGCATAAAACTGTTTGCGTATGTTCATATCACTCAAACAAAATATAAAACATAAGATTATATCAGAGTTAAACTTTTATACAAACATTTTCTTATATAAAATATTTATAGCACCTCTTTTTTTACTTGAATGATTTAAATATTTGATATCTACTTGATATTGTATTGACATCTAGAATATTAGTGAGCTAAAGTTTTGGAATTGAATTAAAAAATATATAAAATATTTATACAAACATGTAATCATATATACGACCATATGTCATAATACTATTTTTCCAAAATATAAACAAAAATATTTTAAGATGTGATTCAAT
>JBBPBR010000007.1:13906321-13929832 GCA_037974775.1 Cicer pinnatifidum | reverse complement strand
TAATTAATTAATTAAGTATAGTTTAAATGCAACTGAAGGTATTCAATTTCACTCACACAACAATATATACTATACTAAGTACAAAAATATTACTAAAGTAATAAGAACATATTCTATAACAAATATATAAGAAAAAAAAATATTACAATGATGGAAAAAAAATAAAATCATTTTAATTGCGTGAAAGAGAATATTAGAATTAATAATTTAATTTCAGTGCTAATTAAAAATTTTAACCAGAAAATTAAATATGTAAAAACTTCTAGAAATATAACACATAGTTTTTCTAGGGTAGTTTTTATTCTTATATAAATAGAAGATAAAAAGATGAAAAAATAGTAAATATTTGACGAAAAAAATGAGAGGAAGAAAAAAAACTGAATAATAAAGAAAGAGTGGGTGAAAGTTTGAATATAGATAATTGGAATTACAAATGAAAAATCGAAAAGGAGAGATAAGCGAATTTAAAAGAAAATAGAAAGCATAAAAAAAATGGAAAGACACTTGTAAATATCTCTATATACAAGCATTAAACTTTGACTTGGGTTCTAGTTGGTTCAACAGAACACAGGAACTTTAATTAGGGGAAGGGAGACAATGAAAGAGAACCAAAAATATAGATACGTTTGATTTAAAATAGATGATAGATTTTAAATGGTTTCATATTTAATTAAAAGAAAGAAGAGATATTTTAAATGGTTTATAAGTTATTTTAAATTGAAGTCCAATTCTCTTTTCGTAGCGAGCCATATTATCTTTTCCTAAAATTGTATTTTGATTCTCCCAAATTATGTGATGCAACATGGTTCCTTTAACATTTTGTGAGTAAATGGAGCGATTGTGTCGTGATTTTATAAAGGGAATTGCGTTTAATATGATGAAATGTTACTTAAGACTTTTTTCTTGTATCTAAGAAGGATTATGACTTTTTTCTTCTCTATTGTAAGTTTAATCATATTTGTGAGACTATTATGGAGACATGAAGCTATTGGAGGAAGAGAATAATTCTTTTCATTAAAATTAACTGCACACATCAATAAGGTATTTAATTAGAATAATATCATTTAATGACTAATCATTATAATTTAATTAAATAATTCAATTAATGTTTTCATACTCATAACAAAATAAAACCAAGTATCTAACACATCAATTTAGTGATTATCAAAACTAGAAAACGGTAAATTTTAATTTAATTTCTTTACATATAAAATAAATATATTAATTAAATAATAAATTAAGAAATTTTTTAAAAGACACATATAATATATATATATATATATATATATAAATATTGGAGTGTTACCAAAGATACACGTTCAATGTCTTTTCATTTTCACTATATTCATTGAACTTTATTTTATGTTTAATTTGAATTTCCAACATTGGGTGGTCCACAATGGACATTTCATTGATTTATGGCTAGAACATTCGGTTCCTAATATTCTGCCATACTCTCTTAATTTATTGTTTATGACTTTGTTTCTTTAGAGGGTGTGAATTGGAATATCATTAATTTGTAGGTTTCCCAACGTAGTTATGCTAAAATTGCCAATGTCAAGCTTCCATCTTTGATTTATGAGGATTTGTTGATTTTAAAGTTTTCTAACGATGAGTATTTCTCCATTAAATCCGTATATCGGTCTTGTGAAGATGATTTGAAATCATCATTAAAAACCAGAGCTATATATTTTGTGTTGGTCTACTTCAAATGGTGGAGTTTGGTCACGATGAGTGGAGATGAATCTCTTATGTTTCAATTGTAATTAGTAAGTCTTATTTGATCCTGTGTTGCAGTCGAATAATTTTATTGATAATTACAGTCCAACTTCATATGTTTGTCCATCCTTGGAGCTATGTTTGTCCATCTCTTATGTTTCTATTGTTGTTTTAAAATATAATCTCTTGTTGTTTTGTTACTCCTAGATAGACATTTTATTTTGACTCATTAGATATTACAGTTACGAAGTTTCTTAGATGTTATTCTACATTGATTAATAATATATTTTTAAATATTTTATTTTATTAATTTAATATCATTGATGTTTTGATAGATAAACTTAATAAAGATATAATAATTTTATATAGTTAAAATATTAGAAAAATTATTAGTGTTATATTAATAGTTAAAACATTAGCAAAATAATTTGAAAGCAATAAATTATGTATCCTTGCCAACACCTTCAATTGTCTGTGGAATTTGATCTCTCTTTTCACATTCTCATTAATGCTTACAAACCACTCCTTATGCTCAATCATATGATTAGAAGAACATTTGTCAAGAACAATTTTAAACAGTCATAATCTGAATTAGTAATGGCCATTAGTGGTACATCATCTGAATCTGAATCCTCAACTACCATCTTAGTTTCATCATATTCTCTTTGTACCTCCTTGAATCTACATTCATCTGCAAACTACCTCCATTTTTTACAATTATAACATTGAATTCCATTCTTGTTAAACTTATTCTTACCATTTGATTTCTTGTTGTGATTATCACTGTTGTTTTGTTTTCTTGAATTTCCAACAACATCTGAATCATGTTTCTTGTACCATTTAGATTTTCCCGTTCCTTTCTTGTATTTTACATCACCTTGGCTGGTCTTCTTGCTAGCTTGGGCCTATAATGCCTGCACTTGAGATGTTGAGGTTGTTGCACAACTTTCCCCTTCTCTCACTACAAGAAATAATGGAATTTGTGAGGGACAAAATCCCTCACAAAGGAGGAAAATCAGCCACAAAAGAGATATTTGTGACGGTCTTAGACAACCACAAATAAGTTAGTCACAAACCTTTGTGGCGGCCAAAATGACCACAAAATTTGATTTTTTTCGTTACCATTTGTGAGGGCCAAAGCCGCCACAGATTCCTCCTTTTGTGAGAGTTTAGGTCGCCATAACTGTTAAAGCTGATAAAAAAAAATTAAGCTTTTTTGGGACCTAGACTCACAAATTTCTCCTTTTGTGAGGGCTTAGGCATCCACAAATGATAAAACATATTAAAAAAAAAAAAAAAAGATTTTGTGAGGGCTTAAGCCGCCACAAAATTTTGACTTTATGAAAAAAATTATTTTATTAAATTTGAAATTAATAATAAAAAAATAATATTATATATAATAAATTAATATTAATATAAATTAAAAATTTAAATTTAAAATATAGTATTACAATTTAATTAAAATTTAAATTAAATTTAAAATATAATATTAAAAATAAAATTATAAAATAAAAATAAATATTTTATATAAAAATATAATATTAATATTAATTAAAGTAAATAATAATGTATAATGTAATCATACAAACCAAAAGTAAAACATACCATAATTAAATAATAATGTATAATGTAATCATACAAACCAAAAATAAAATTATCAAATATTATTCAAGTACATAATAATTCCTCTGATGAATCGCTCCACTCCCTCCATCATTATTCAAGTACACTAACTTGATGTTGGGTGGTGTCTGACATGAAGCTTTCACACAACTGAGAACTCTTCGAAGTAAACACAATATCACTAACTTCAAATCAAAAATAAAAACTAAAAAATTAAATATAAAATAAAAAGTTAGGAAAAATCAAGTAGAGAAAAAACTTGGAGAAATAATATTTGTGGAGAGAAGGTGTTGAGAACATTTAGAAAGAAAGTTTAGAGAGAAGGTAGAAATGAAAAATGATAAGAGGAGTGATATTTATAGAATTTTTTTGATCCTTTGTGGCGGCCAAAACAACTACAAAATCCGATAGTAACTAAAGCCTTTGTGGCGACTTTTACGGTCAGAAAAGAAGACATTTGTGGCGGCCTAAGCAACCACAACTGAAAATGGTACATTGGGCATTTGTGGCGGCCTTTGCAGCCACAATAACAGTCCACTGATTTTGTGGCGGCTTGGATGCTCACAAATTGCTTGCCATTGTGGCGGCCTATACCCTCATAAATGGGTGATTTTGTGGTTGAAAAAGCCCTCACAAAGGATTACAATTTCAGCTGGATTTTGTGGTGGCCTAAACTCTTACAGAATGTCAACATTGTGATTTTTTTAGGGTTTAGGCCCCCACAAAATCCAGCTGAAAATTGTTGTCCTTTCTGACGGTTTTTTCAGCTAAAAATAACAACCAATTTGAATTTTAGTATTTGTGAGGACTTTTTTGGTTAGTACTTTGTTATGGTTTTTTTCGGCCACAAAATATTTATAAAGTTGGCCACAAAAAAAATGTTTTTTTGTAGTGACTACCTGCACATGACTGAGGTAATCTGTCATAACTTCATATTCTTCTATCTGCATTAGTTCGTATTGCCTTCTTAACATTTGGAACTTCACTTTCTTGGTCTTTTCCCCACTTGTATAACACTTGGCCAATATATCACATGCCTCATTGGATGTAGATGCTTTTGAAATTCTCTCAAAGTTGTTCGAATCCACACTTTGTTGGATGTAGAACAAAGCCCTGCAATCCATTTTCTTGCAATCTTTGAAGGCTGCTTGCTGCCTTTGAGTAGGATTCACACCAAGCTATTCATAGTCATCTTGAACAATTTCAAACACTTCTTGAGCTCCCAGCATTGATCTCATTGATGCATACCACCTCTCCCAATTTTTCTCACCAAGGATTGACATATTCGATGGAAAGCCTACTCAATTAATTATTTCTTTCTTTCACTCACACATTGTGTTTCTCATTTTAATTCCCCTCACTTGTCTCTCGTGTTTCCCTTTGATTAATAGAACTGAACCTGTTGATGCCAATTGTTAGAACATATTGTATAATTAAGAGTAATTGAAATTTAGAAGAAGAGAGTACACCAAAATAGTTTGGTAAACAAAGATTGATTAATCACTTACCAAGAATGTTCTTGGTATCATAAATTTATATCAAACAGTTTGCACACTAACTTTCAAAATAGAATTGCAACTTCCCGAACTACTTTTTGACTTCCCTAACTACCTTTTAACAACTAATAATGTCATTTTATGAATTACATACTTAACAATAAGCTGGTATATCGAGTAGATGATATGTGACAAGTAGAACTCATCCACATCCTTCAAATTGGATTATCAGATGAGTCCACCTCGAATGCAAGGAGGAAAAAGACCTATATCTATTCTATGAAGATAAAGAGTTGTTACACATAACTAATTAAGCTGCAAAGCTCAGAGCATCAATCAAGTCCACCCCAATGTTAAACCAAAAAGCTATAATAAAAAACACTTGGTTCTACAGAAAGTTGATGAAGCAGGGAAAGAGAAACATGGTTAACTTGTGTTAAGTTAAGAAGGAGCATTTCGATTCAGCTCAACACTTGGCAAATGAGCATATCATTTAGAAGATTTAGCAGGAAACATTTATCTATGGTCACTGAATGCCACTCACCTCAAGTTTTTTTTGCAATTAATTTTTGTAAATAGATGGTGAACTATTTTTCCTACTCGGGATTTTTTAATTCTATCTGGCTTTAATCAGACACATCTTATTCTTCATTATCACTAGTCAAATCTTATATATTCAAAACAATATGTCCTTCTCGGAAGTCAATTACACAAGCTCAATGCCTTGTGTCTCCGTCGCAATTTGTAAGTGAGTCCAATACCTTGCATCAGCACTATATTGGGATGGTAATTGATAGAATTTGGGTAGAATAGTGGAATTTTCGTCTCAATGCTTGTGATTTAAAAAAATATGTATATATCTTTCATTACCCTATATATTGAGAGTATCAATACTCGTACTACCCTATGGATAGTTAATGGATAGTTAAGTGCTTGTATTCTTACCAATAACTCACACTTTAATTATATTATATCGATAAATAAATGATATTGTTGTGATTAAATTTTAAAATTATCTAAATATATTAAATCCAATAATAAAGCATTATAAAACAAAATATTTTCTAACTTAAATATTTCAAATGAACACACGTTACAATACACATTCAAATATTCATAATAATATTTTATGAAGTTGCAAGTCATTCGGTGGAATTATTCAAGATTTGTAAAAAAATTGATAGAAAATTGTAAGTATAATTACAAATTCACGGTTAATATAAGACAACTGTTAGTTAAGGAGTTATAAAGTCACAATTATTTATCAATTTATCAAAATCAAATTCTTAAAAAATTTACAAACGTTTTATCTTTCGATTATAAATATTGTAGTGGTTCAATGATATTAATATATATATATATATATATATATATGTTAAAATATAAAGAAAAAAATTAATTAAACTAAACACCAATATAATATATTTATATAAGTATGATTGCGAAGCAGGATGAACATTATAGTACTCGTACTTGCACCTATATTCGCTTAATTTTGCGAGTAATTACTCGTTCCCGTGTTTATACCTATTATGCCGTATAAATTGTTTTACATCTACCCACTAAATCTGAATCTGGCATCCTTAATTAGCAACCTAATGTAGCAATCGTCAATAGATCAATACATTATTCAATAACATAAGTCCCAAATTAAACAGTTTATATGGAGAGTTACATTTTTTGAATGCTTACGAAATTTTTTGCTCTAAGTGAAGGTCTTGCACATCAAATGAGTTTTGCAAGGTCTTTGTGGAGGCCCTACAAATTGTGTGTTGAAGCATTCAGAAGCTCATCATATAAATGTTTTCACTCTAATAGCTAATTCTACATAAATGAGAATAAAATCATAAAATAGGATAAATAAATAGTAGAATGGAGGCTAAAGGAGTAGTAGAATTGAGCTTTCTCAACTTTAAATATTATTTATTAATTATTTTCTTTAAATTGACATTCTAATTAACTTTATGTGCACGACTTTCAAATAATTATTTTTGTAAATCAACATTTAATAAAAATAATTTGTTAAATTTTTTTATTATATTTCTTTTAATATATCTAGTTATATATATTTATGGGTTTTTTAATATGTGAAATTTAGTAAAAATGATATTAATTTATTGGAGCAATAAACAACTTTTTGATGAGGTGAGGTAAAATGAAAACATTATCCATAATGAGGAATGATTAGAAGTTAACAATTACTAACACTTATACCATTCCAAGATGATAATTAATGCAAGTTAAAGAAGGCGAAACATAAAAAACACCTGTAAAAATCAAAGGCTTCACCAAAATGGAAAATGAACATGGCCATGAGTGACAGAACCAAACCTTAAAGCGGTTATGAGTGCTTTTCAGAAACTATGTCTCCCACACAATTAAACCTAACTTGTCTATTTTACCCATCCAATGGCACGTGCCATCCTTCCACTTCCTTTACCCTTCCTCATTTATCAATATCTTATTACCCCTGCACAACTTCTCTTCTCCTATCTCACTTCAGCTATTGATTAATTAATTATATTTAATGATAATGAATTTTGTAACATTCCAAATGACTTAATTGACCTTACCTGTTATGGAACTCATTATCTCCATTTGCAATGATTATCAAGGTCATATTGGTCATTTCAAGAGAATAAAAAAGATGGGGCAGTTTGGATCATTGAGATGACTTTGTACTGACCTTATCTTTATTTTATTCCGTATAATTTTATGTTGGTTCCCAAAGGACGTATTCAAATGACAATAAAATCCAACACTTCCAATGGCATCATGGATGAATTTTACTGCAAAATCCAACCCTAAAAAAAATATTTTCTTAAACATGGATTCTAATATTCCATTCCGTTCATATTATTATCTTCGCTGTCAAGCATATAAATGAAATGAAATATTGTTAGATACTCCCTTATTATTATTCTTTTTTTTAAGAACCCTTGTTATTCATTTATAAACAAAAATATATTATTTTAAATTTATTAAAAAAAATAGTTATTTTAATTTTAATAATAGTTAAATTATATAAAACAAAAAAAATCAATTAATTTTATTTTATTTTATTTTGATTTCATGTAAAACATGAAAACATTACTAACTTACCCTTAATTATAATAACCATCTCCTTGCAACATTAATTAACAAATTAATTTGAGGGATTATGTTTGAAAAAATTATAACATTAAATATACTAACATAAGTTGACATTTGCTTATAATTGGGTTTAATGAATATAATTTTTTTTTTTATTATAATTGAGTTTGAGGAAATATTCTATTATTTGAGAGTATTTAAATTTTATTCCACACATCCAGAATTAGTTTTGATTCCATTGATATTGTATTTTTGTAAGGTTATTGTAGTAATTGTAGAGCATGAATATTTAGTTATTGGCTTGCAATCTATTTATGTGAATTTTGTGTGATAGTGAAGATTTAGAGAAGAAAGGAAAATATAAAAAGACATTATTGGTGGGAAAGAAAAATACTAAAGGAGGTGGTGAAGAGCAAAGAAGAGAAAGAACAGCGACCGCTTCTCTTTCATCTCTCTCTTTCTCTCTCACTGTGTTTATTTGAGAGAGATATATGAGTCCCCTCCAAATCCACCATTTTTAATTTCTTTATTTATAATTGTATACAATTTCCAAGTTCCATCTTTCTTTTTCCACAAGGTGATTGCAAAGACAGCAGTACTTACTGCAAAGAGCAACAAAGAGAAAGAAAAAAAAGGAGCGATAGAGAAAGAAAGAGACCACATAAGATAGATAGATAGATAGTGCATATTTGAGTGTGCCTGTTTGTAAGAGAGAGAGAGAGAAGGAATTCAAGAAGCTTTCAATTGCTCAGAACAGAAAACGATGTTTGAGAACTCTTCATCCTTTCATACTCTTCACCTCTAACAGGTACAATACATGTGTGTGTATATATATATATATCTATGTGTGAAAATGATGAAATGAAAATTAATTTTAAATTTGGTTCATCAAATATTACATATATGATTTTTAGTGTTTGAATTTGTCAGATTTGATTATTGAGAAGCCGATCGATCTTGATTAGTTATGAATTCAATGATTGTGATAATGGTGAAGAAGAACAAAATGTTAAGATGGGAATAGCAACACAAACACCGTCCCTGAATAGTAATTCTTCAAATCTCTCAAATTCAAAAAATCATCAATTTCATTCCTTTTATTCAAATTCTCAAAACTCCAACAATTCTATGTCCCAAGATTACCACAACCACCATCACAACCACCTCGCTTTCTCAAACGGTTTCGAGAGATCCACCACAATTGAAAACCAAAATCAAAGAGACAAAGTGAGAGTCCACGGCGGCTTCGGCTCACAACAACAACCACCACCACCACCACTGATCGGCATAGACGAAGAACCAGGTGGTCTTCCGGTTTACGAAACAACTGGAATGTTATCAGAGATGTTCAATTTCCCCCACGGCGCATCATCTTCTGCGGCCGAATTACTAGAACAACAGCAGCAGCAACAACAACAACAAATGACATCAACGACGTCGTTTCGTTCCTCAACAAGAACACCACCACAGCATGGAATAGCTAGTTCCAGTGACTGGTACGGTAACAGACAAACAATTTTAACAGATTCAAAAAATCATCATCATCATCAGATGTCAAATATAAATGCTGACTCAGCAGCTGCCATGCAACTTTTTCTCATGAACCCGCAAACCACCAGATCCCCTTCACCTCCTCAACCACCATCAACCAATTCCTCTTCAACTCTTCATATGTTACTTCCAAATCCTTCAACTTCAAATCTTCAAGGTTTTACTTCTGGTACGGGAGCCTCTTTTGGTCAATTCACATGGGTTCCTGGAACTACACACCACCATCACCAAATCAACAACAATCCAGTTGAGATTTCAAGTGTTGTTGAAGGTCAAGGTCTTTCTTTGTCTCTCTCTTCTTCCTTGCAACAACAGCAACACCATTCAGAGGAATTAAGAATGGGCGATGCTGCTGGTTATTTATATTACAATCAAGGTGGAGGAGGAGGAGGAGCTTCTTACAAGAATCTTGGTGGATTAGGAACAATTAACCACCATGGGCATGTTGGATTTGGTTCTTCGTCATCTTCTTCTTCTTCTTTAGGTGTTGTTAATGTTTTGAGGAATTCAAAGTATGTTAAAGCTGCTCAAGAATTGTTGGAAGAGTTCTGTAGTGTTGGAAGGGGTCAATTTAAGAAGAATAACAACTTTGCAAGGCAACTTTCAAACCCTAATTCAAATCATGGTGGTAGTGTTTGTGGTGGTGGTGGCGGTGCTTCTTCGTCTTCATCAAAAGATGTTTCACCTTTGTCACCTGCTGATAGGATTGAGCATCAAAGAAGGAAGGTCAAACTTCTTACAATGCTTGACGAGGCATGTAATCTTTCTCTCTCTCTCTCTCTATGCTTTTTTTACCTTCTCTCATTCATCAAGAGTCAAATTTCTTTATTTTTAATTTAATTAACTAATTAATTAATCTATAACAAATAATTAATTTTTAATAAAACATAAAGTCCTCTAGTGAGTATCTTGAATTTCAGAAAGGCAAAAGCCGGCTGCTATATAGTAGGGTTCCACAACTTAGGATCAGTTGGTAAGGATTTCATCCTTATTTTAATCAAAACTCTTTTTTTAATCCTACGATTCTATTGGTGAGAAGATTTCATTTTTTATACTAGCTAGTAGTACTATTTTTAGTTTTTTTTTTTTTTTTTAATTTAAAAAAAAATAGTTTGGTGAAAGGGTTAAAACAAGACACTATACCATCTAATCTAATCTATATAAGAGAATGCGTCAATCAAGAAGCGACGTTTCTTCTGAATATTATTAAAGACTAACCAAACAGAAAAGAAGACACTCCCTCCCCAATCATATATATTACGTATCAAGTTGTTAGAATTGCACTGTCCTCTAAGATTCATACCCATCATAGTAATATTGTTGTGATTGCCATTCCTAATATCTCAGGTGACTTACTAGTCAGGATTCGGGAGAAATGTCTTTTCTTTACTTTAATGATTTTCTTTTTAATTTTCATTTTTATTTCAAACAATAACAAGTACATTCTTCACTTTTTTACACTTTCTATTTATAGTGTTTTTTAAACACTTCTTACATCCTCTATTCTTCCCTAAACATAAACAACAAAAATTAAAAAAATAATAATATATAATTTCTAAACAAAATTGATTAATTTTTTTACTTATGATAAAGCTAACATAAATAAATAATAGTATACATTTTGTGTGAAAATAGATAATCTCTTCCTCATTTTTATAATTTTTCCACAATTTTTATTTACGAATGAAAAAGTCTCACAAAATTGAATTACTTAAATTTGTATGTAGTTTTTTTTTATCAATAAAAAGGTATTTATTTATGTTGCACGATTACTGAGTTGAATCCTTAGAAATACTGAAATTGATATAAGGTATGAAGCATTCTCTAAAATAGTTAAGGAAATAAATATCTTGTAGTACATTTTCATTTCACAATATGCATGAATGAATGAATGAATGAATCGTAATTAATAATAAGTGGGTAGGTTGATAAAACTTTTTAGAAAGCACACGATGGATGAATGGAGGAGTAAATAAGAACGTGCATGCGCCGAAACTATGTTCGAGCAGTTACAATAAATTGAAAACTTTTACAGGTGGAGAGAAGATACAACCACTATTGCGAACAAATGCAAATGGTAGTGAACTCATTCGACTTAGTAATGGGATTTGGATCAGCAGTACCATACACAGCACTAGCTCAAAAAGCAATGTCACGCCATTTTCGTTGTCTAAAGGATGCAATAACAGCACAGTTGAAACATAGTTGTGAGTTATTGGGAGAGAAAGATGGTGTGGGGACCTCAGGTTTGACCAAAGGTGAGACACCAAGACTTAAAATTCTTGAACAAAGCTTAAGACAACAAAGAGCGTTTCATCAAATGGGGATGATGGAACAAGAAGCTTGGAGACCACAGAGAGGATTGCCTGAACGATCTGTCAACATTTTGAGAGCCTGGCTTTTTGAACATTTCCTTCACCCGTACGTTCTTTCTTTCTCTTTCTCTCTCATTATTAATTCTTACTTACTATTCCATGTACCAAACAAATACTATTATTATAAATTCTTCACTCCTTACATTTTCAACCTCATATTATTTTATATACTCTTTTCATTTTTTACCTTCAATATTATTTAGGATAACATTAGGAGTTACAAAATATGTTAATTAATTGCCACAACTCTTTGAGTTGAGCCTTAATTTTTTATTTATTTGTGCAATAACATCAAAACGGTAGTTAAGACTGCATTATCCCAAAGGTTTAACTCAAGTGTTAATTGAGAAAACGAAAGGAGTTTGAGAATAAAGCTAAAGATTCAAAACTAATTATTTCCCATAAAAACATAGCTTCATCATCTATTCATATTGATTGCAATTTAAAACCATAGAGTTAGCATTGAATCCAACAACTCTGTAATTACTATATAATATAGCATTGAAGTTGTAAATTTTAGGGTAAGATACCTTACACTTATAGCTAGTATGGAAGTTCATATATAGAACTTGCATGGAGTGGAAGTAATCTCCTCATAAAATAATTGTATTATATTAGAGTTGAGAGACAAGAGAAAAAGAAGTTAATGAAGGAGTGGTATATACTATATTCCATATGACATAATGATAAAATTGTGAAAAAGCAAAACACACAATACGATAGATACTGTGATGAATACTAGTTTGTATATAAAAAAAAAAAAGTAAAGTATGTAGGACAGGTTTCCGTTAATTAACGAAGAGGAAAAAAAGGATGTTGAGAGAGAGAGAGAGTCCAAGCAGCACCACAAAGATAGAATCTAAAAGCTCATTAATATATATTGCAGAGAGACTGAAATTTTAATAGCTTCCGTCGACAGTTAAAAGCTGTAAATATAAATATGTACATGCATAAAGTCTTTGTTATTCAGTAATTTAAATAGCAATGAATGGAAATGAGTAAGTGAGTAATTAAGCATAATAAAGTAGTACAGTCATAGATTCTTACGCCCAGAAAGGGAGAGACAGAGAGAAAGAAGGAAAAAAAGAAAGATAATAGATAGTAGTAATATTAAGAGAAAATGTTAATATTAAGAGAAAAGGAGTGTGATGTCATTTTCTGGTCTCTTTCTCAGGTACCCTAGTGATGCAGATAAGCAACTCTTAGCACGACAGACTGGCCTTTCCAGAAATCAGGTTCGTCTTCTCTCCATTCTTAGCTTTCCACAATCCACATATATACGTGATAATAGAATAAGACAATTATTTTTTTTTCTTTTCTTTTTTCATTATTACATGCACGGACCACATGCATATATATATATATATTATCATCTTCGTTTCATGGAATGGAATGGATGACAACATAAGGGACCAGCTGTATTTGTTCAGATGCAACTTACATTGTTTTTCTCTCCTTTCTTTCTATTCCTTTCATACAAACACAAACACCAATGTGCCCTTTCTTTTTCTTTTTCTAAATTATTCGACCTCCTGAATGAAAATGCTAAAATTAATGACAACTCTTCCATGCTAGTATTAAAGAATATTCACATTTTTATTTTTAGACTCTAATTAGTACACCTGTTATATTATTCTAATTACAATTGGGTTCAATTGTCAGTGGTCCAACAAAATTATGATAAAATCAGATGTTATGTTAAAATTTGAATTGAATATTTTAAAAATGAAATATATCTTCTACTTAATTATTGTAAAAATATAAATACACTTTTAAGTAATGTTTTTACTAATTTAGAATTTTCAATATTCTATACTTCTTATCGAGACCTTTTTTTGGGTTTCTTACATTTCCTTTTGGACGTAACTATGAATTTGATCATAAAAATGAAATTTGATTGAAAGTTTAGCTGTTTTCGAGTTTCACTCACCTTTTTCCTCTCACTCATAAACTTTCTCTCTCATATCAATTGGCTTCACTTCCTCCCAACTACACAATAGGGACCATAAATAAGGAAAATAAATGATCTTTTCTAGATATTATTGTCTCATCGTGGTAAATTCCTTTTCATGTTTATGCACTCTCTACACAGCATATATATACATGTAATTTTTTTTCTTTTTTCTTTCTAGTGTCACATAATACAAAAACTGTTATATTTTTATAATAATTATTAATTAATTTCTTCTTTTGTACACAAAACTGTCAGAGACATAAGATAGTACAAAACAATAGATTTAAATGATAGTATATATTATACTCAATAAAAGTATAGCACGTAGTAAATTATATTCTCATTAAACAGTACTTTTCCCCTATATCTTCCTAATTTGTATATTATATCAACACCTACGTGATATCTTCTTACCCCTTATGTATATGCCTACACCTATAACAGTAAGTGACACGGGGTAAGGACAACACATTGTAGAATCTATAGGTTCACGGTCATACAAAACTTTGTCCCTAGCTTCTAAATAAAAACAACTGATACGTAATTTCATTATATCATTCATTCATATTGAGTAGTATTTCTTTGTCCTATAGTGTGTCAAAACAAAATGGTACAAAAACTTGAGTTTTGGTTAAAAAAATAAAGATAGTGTAAGAGTGGTAGAATTTTTACTTTCTTTTATATGCATTTTACAATTTTTTTCTCTCTTTTTATTAAAAATTAACTATCTAAGTTACAAATGAACTGATGTATATTTATTTACAATTTCAAAAATAACTTTAGGAAATTGATAATGGGAAACTAGGTCGATATCAATACCATATATATGATAGAGGGACAAACAGAATCGAAAGAAAGCATGTCTTTTATGTTTCCTTTTTTCCTAGAACAGACAACACAATTGAATTACTGAAATGTATATTATATGTATGTACTTGCAATGTTTGCTTAAATTAAAACTAGAGGTCGATATCAACTGCATAGCTCGAGTTTGCATGCTAAAATTGTGCCATTTTTTTAAACCGAGTGTCAAGTGCATGCACACTACTCTCTCTCTCTCTCTCATTGTAAAAGGATGCTGCTTCATTAAGTATTAATTTATTTAATTTAAAATTTGAATAAATATATCAATATTTATTGATCTTTTTTTTTTTTTTTTTTTTTTTTTTTTTTATATTTAAGACTAGAGAGAATACCATTTTTTATATTTTAAACTTTTATCTCTCATTTTTCTATGCTTTTCTATTTGAAAATATATCCAAATTTTTACATTTATTAATTTTCCATCAATTATGAATATTTATTTTTTAATTAATTAAATATTTTAACTAATCTAGAAATTAATAATTTGTTACACATCAAAAATTTATATTTATATAATTGATATTAGTAATCAAGTGGGTATAAAAATAGAGTTTAGTTGTCATATATCTTAACTAAATGTTAATACATCCCAACAACACAATCAATTATTTGAGATTTTTTAAATAATTATAATTACAATAAAACGTTCTTTGTAATCTAACAATTATAATTCATTAGTGTGTAAAAATGAATAATACCTTTTCACTCTTTTTTTATAGATAAATTTTAATAGTTAAATTAACTTTTTTTTTTTATTTATGTTGGACGTGACTTAAATCATAAACCGAAGTACTAAGCTAGTTGTTGGGGATACTATTACAATGCATTAAAATAAATAGCAGAAATGTAGTAGCCTAGCATAGCATCTACAGCATATATACCGATGGAGTGTATGGATGAATTGAACATGTTTGTTAATAATTTTCAGGTATCAAACTGGTTCATTAATGCCAGGGTTCGTTTGTGGAAACCCATGGTAGAAGATATGTACCAAGAAGAACTTAAAGAAGCAGAAGGATCAGAAACAGAAGAAGATAATAATAATAATAATAATAATAAAGAAAAAAATCAAAACAGTAGCAACAACACTAGTGGTCACAACAACATTGCTACCACAATTGCACAAACTCCAACACCTTCTTCAACAACAACATCAAAGAGATCCAATATCAATGCAAATGAAAACGACGTGTCACTTACAACAGCAATTAATAGACAAGGCTTCTCGGAAAACCAAGCAATAACCTCCGCCACTAAAACCACCGTCTCTGAGGTGGCGCCACCTATCTCCGACACAGACTTGTCCCCACAAAATAACAACAGATCAATGGTTGTAGATGACACGTGTCGTCATGGCAGCTTTGTTACAGCCGAATATGGGACCGCTTCTGCTGCTACATCTGACATTGGTTCTACACTCATAAGATTTGGGACCACTTCTGGTGACGTGTCACTTACTTTAGGGCTACGTCACGCCGGAAACATGCCCGACAAAACACCTTTCTCTCTTAGAGACTTTGGAGGCATTTAATTTTTTAATTTTTTTTCATTTTCAACTTCCCTTCCCTTCTTCCCTATAATATTATTATTATTATTACTATTACTTCACATAATAATCATCATATTTAATAATACATATTTATAGCTGGTTGTTTTATTATTATAACATCATTATGATGATGATATATCAAAAGAAAACATTATTTTTTCCTTTCTGTTTCTCTATGATATTCCTTTCTCTTTAATTTGCATTTTATGGAAGGAAAGGAAGAAGGGAATACGGTTTGAGAAACTGTAGCCTTATGTGTAATCATGATTGTGAGCTGGCTAGCTAGGGTAGCTTTCTCTGGTGATATATATAACTGTATAGTAGGTTGTTTTTTTTTTGGTTCTTTTTTGCCCCATTAAAATATTTGTACTTAATGATGCTTTTGTACCTTAATTATTAATTTAATAGCATTTGATCTAGCTATAATTAATTCATGACATCTACTAATATATATCGTATTGAGCCAGATTGATAGTCTTGTATGTTTTGTACACATGAATTTTGAATTTGTTATGGCTAGTGATTC
The DNA here is from genome assembly GCA_037974775.1 of Cicer pinnatifidum. Taxonomy (NCBI): domain Eukaryota; kingdom Viridiplantae; phylum Streptophyta; class Magnoliopsida; order Fabales; family Fabaceae; genus Cicer; species Cicer pinnatifidum. The sequence continues at coordinate 13,913,082 of JBBPBR010000007.1, read as the reverse complement.
ATGTGGATGATTCGGTTTGAAGAGAAAAACTGTTTAATTTGAAAATTTTTGAAAAAATAATACATCTCACTGACAATATTACAGGGTTGAGTCGCGGATTATGTCGATATCTTTAAAATATTTCGAGACACTGTCCGAATTGTGCAAGTCAGACTATCAACCACGAAATCCCAAGGATAAAACAACTCAGATCATTGTATCGGAGTTCTACTGCACCATAGAAAACCGTTCTAGAATTACACCATCAATCTGACAGTCGAATGACTACTACTCGTAATATGGCACTAAGACACTCAAAAGAAAAATAACAAGTGAGTAAAAAAAAATGAGAAGAGAGAAAAGCCTTAGACACATAGAACTATTTTTGGTGTGTTTTTCCCATTGATGAGAGCTCTCTATTTATAGAGGAAATACGTAACTGGATCAAAGAGAAAAGTGTAATCTATTAGGTTTGATTCACTAAATATATGCTCAAATATTTAAGTTTTGACCACAGAAACATGTGCCACGATTTGTTTGACTACTAAAACATGTGCCACGTTTTGTTTGATCACAAAGCGTGCGCTTAGTTTTGACTTAGGTTTTTTACCGGACATGAATAGACGCGCATGACCAGCGATTAGGGTTTTGACCAATAAATCTGAAGCGCGAAATTGAGGGGTAAGGAACTGGCTCATCAGATGTTGAATATTGACTCGATGGAGGGTAATTATGTAATTAACGTATCAATTAAAGATAAAAATACAAGTATTCATTTAATTAAAATAATTTATTAATTTTCATATGCTAATTAAAATCATAATAATACACCACAAATCTAGAGCCAAACCACAAAGCTAAGGCTCTCGTGTGTGTTGATCAATTTTGCATGCATTCTTCTTCCTTTACAAAATTACGGTACTCCTTGGGGCACACCTCAAATACCATACCTCCATCTTATATACCTACTAGTGTATGATGTCTCTTTTATGTGGGACTTTCTTATTTTTTATTTCACAATAATACTAGCTTTCATTAATGTTATCATTATTTACAACATACTTTCATTAAAATCATCATCATTTCCAACAGAAATATATAAGAGTTTATTTAAGTGATAAGGGGTCATCAATTCAACTTTCTTATAAGTTAGTATCTACAAAAGTTGTTTAGTAGATGTAAATATGGATGTTCACTCAGAGCTTATTGGGGAAATGCAGATGGAGGCTTCTAAACAGTGAACCATCTATTTCAAAGTTGTGATTTCTCTATGCAAGTGTGGTACAAAATGCGCAAGTGATACAAAACCGTTCTTCTGTTTGACTCGTTTGCTGATTGAGTTTGTTGGTAATCGATACTTCTCTTGAGACTCCAACCTTCTTCTTTAGGACATCATAGATTGATTGGTTCATCCTTCTCCCATTCATGTTTTTTTTTGGCTTATTTATATTTGGTGGTGGTCATATACTCGCATCCCCGCCACCCGTCGGTGTCATTGTATTTTACTTTTCTTGTACTAACTTTTTTTCATCGGATGTTTCTTTAATTTACTTAATTGTTCTATTTTTGGTTTGTTATATTGGTTTGAGTATTTATTTTAGAATGAAACTAAGGTTCGGACCTTGAAAACAAACATAATCACCAACTTATTAAAATACATGCATAATCTTCGACAAGTGTCTCAATGCATGTATTGGTGTAGTTTGGTTTCTTTTCGGGTGTTAATTGGTTCTACCAAATTGCTTAGCAATAATGCATTTGTATTTGGTCATGTGGTTTCAATTTGAACCATGGTTTTAATGAGAACGAAGTAATTATTTTGTATTTGAAAAAAAAATAAAAAAACTTATTAACATTTGTCTATCTAAATAAACATATAGTTATAAGTCAAATGCTCTAATTGGTTGTATCTACATAGTGTTTTCCATGTTTTTGTCTATTTGATTGAGAGCGGTGATCAATTGATATCTAAAGCTCAAATTAACATTTTAATTTGGTGTTGCAAAGTGTTTAGACAAGGAGATATTTGTCGGATTTCTCATTGCCAACATCTATCCAAACAACTTAAAGACTTTATACCAAATTTATCGTGAAAAAGAACCTCGTTGTGGTGATCACATAATACATACACACCTAGATGCCCCTACATTACGTTGATTTTGATGTATCCCTTTGTATCCACTCTCGCCTTTAGACGTGAATTATTAAACCTCCCACCTTGTCAAAGACTATGTCATGTCATATAAATTGAGGAATGACATGCATAATAAATAGTTCGCGTTGATCTCTTTACCCAATTAGAAAGGATGGGCCATCTCTATTAACATTCTGTATATATATATATGTGTATATATATTCATCCACTTTTGTTCAATTATATTTATAAGGAAAACACTCGATAATCACATACCTCTCGCTAAAGCTTAAATAATTACGAGAGTGATTAAAACTTGTTTTGAAATTGCCCATGTCCTCTGATATTATTGAAGTCTATTTTACAATTTTATTTTATAATTTTTGGAAAGTTTACAATTTTCTCTAACTTGTCAAATTAAATACTCCACCACAAATTTTATTTTTAAGAGATTTTTATGGTAGATATGAAAATTAACATATTTTAAAGTAAGTTTGACTATATTTTAAATTTAACATCTATAAGTAAGTTTGACTATATGTTAAATTTAACACTATCAACTTTTGAAGTTTTACATTTTTTTTCTATTATAAAATAATTAATATTTATTTATTAAATTATATATAAAAAATAATCAAATTTCTTTCCTAAGTCGTTTTTCACTATCTCCCTCCATCATTTTCATTGTCTCTCTTCTCGATGTTCTGTATTGTCTATATTTGTTGTTAGTTCATTTAGAATCAAAGACAAATTTGGAAACAACGGCGTGACAATGGCAATGTGTGGTCGATGATATCGGCGTAAACACGAGCGAATTAGGAAAGTAACAAAGGAGAGATCTTCTCACACTGTATTGTAAGAATGGTGAAGTGTTCTTCTCATGACCGTAGAAGGACGGCATGGGAGGACGATTTTCTCAGCTGGTGAAGTTTCGTGAGAGAAAACGAAGGAGGTTTGAATTTCTGAATTGACAATAACTTTAATTTTAACTAAAATAAAAAATTCACAAAAATAATTTATTAAAATTATTAAATTAAAAATATAAATAAACTTGTACAAATAATTTAATCAACTTAATATATAATGTATAGATATTGATATAGAAAAAAATAACATATTTATTAGTTAAAAAATTAAAAGTACTGATAGTTCTACTTTTTTAAAATTATTATAAAAGTTATCCTATTTTTATTACCATTTGTTATGATTTGATTATCAAATAATACAGTTTTTGGGTTGGGCCCAGGATGCTGAAATTTTAGGTGAAAAAATAAATTGGAACACGGTTAGACACGTCAGCTATGAATAGCGCACGAGTTCGTACCAATTCTCTTCTTTGTAATGCTTGCAAATGCAAAAATTATTCTAATAAAAAGAACCGTAACGGTAATACTAATATGTATATTTCTAAAATATCATTAATTTACACATTAATATATTTAATTTAATTTTTTATATTTTAACATAAATTAATAATAATAATATGGATAATAAGTATGTTTAAAAAAGGTATATAAACGTAATAATTTGAAAAATATTTAATACCAAGCAAAAAATATTTTTCCAAAAACAATGAGACTAAAAAAAGAAGATAGTAGGATAATCTTGTAATCATTTTACTGAATTAAACATTGTTTTTCTATCTTAGCCCGTTTTGACTTTGTCACTGCTGACTTTTTTTAATTCATCCAATTAATTTATATTACTATAAATACTTAAATTCATGTGGTCCATTTTTTATAATTAATAACGAATATGACTGTATGATAGTGAAGATATGCTTGTTTTATTTAAGTGATGTGACAATTTACACTTAATAAAAATCATCCAATACAAACTAAAAAACAACTCAAGATCACGAACTTAAACTTTACAACAAAAATTCTAAAACATTCATTTAAGTAAAATTTATATGAACGATGATGAATCATGATTCAAAACCACATCAGGATAAGGTCAAGCTTACAAAAGTAACGGTGAGGATTATAGAAGCAGCCACAAAAAGCACATTCATGATTAATAAAATTGACCGTTAAGTTTTAAATATGTTAGTTGGTTTAGTTTGGCTAATTTATAATTTTAATTTTTTTGTTTTATAAATTTTTAAATTATATAATTTTTTTTCGATGATAATTTCTGAATCACTGCAGTTACGTATGAATACACACCTAATTAATATCTTTAAAATAATTTATCAAGTGCTTAATTAATTATTCTCTCTTATCCAAACACTTAATTAACTAATTAATCTCTCTTATTTAAAGACAGTTAACATTATAATACTTAATTAATTAATTAATTAATTTTTCTCTCTTATCCGAACACACCTTAGTTAATTGTAGTGACGGCGGCAACTAAAACATTAGTCCATACCCATATTAAGAAGATTAAAGAAAATGATGTTAGACATGTGATGGTAGGGTATTGTGATATTAGTGAAATAATCGATTTACTTTCATGAATTAATAGTGTTTAACTTGATATTATAGTTTATATTTTAAGAAATCATTATTGGTTTACAATCACATTAATAAAAAAAAGTTAAATAATAAAATGTCTAAAAGACTAATTGATAAAGAAAAGAAAAATCAAAGAGAAAGAAAATAAATTTCTTAAAAGAATTACTTTAATAGTAAAATTTCTTTTGAATAAATTTTGAATTTTATAATCGATGTATTTTGGTATTTTGTAAGTAGAATTATTTTCATAAATAAAATTGTAGTTGTTGTGTTATTAATGTCAAAATGTATATTTGAGTTTAATAGAAGAATGTGACATACTATTTGTATTTTTTTTCTTGTTACATAAGTTAACCTAACAAATATATTTACAATGAATCATGTTGATTGATATATATAGAGTATATTATGTAAATTAATATTTGTAAAGAGACTAAAATTTATTTTATTAAATTATTAAAATTATTTATTTTATTAAAGACTCAATTTTAAAAATTAAAACAAATTCAATTTTACAGTTATCCATGATTCTATATAGCTAGCTAGTGAGCAAGAGTATCTTATTTTGCAGCTCATGGGCTCATGGCAACATTAATAATAAGAGAAAAATTGTTTATTATGAATGAAATACTATGTGTTTCCTTTGTTAGAATTAGAAAAAGGAGAGAACCATTGTTGTATATGCAAATTTGAATGTTTCCATCATGCGTCCTTTTTCCATGAAGGTTCCATTTATAATTTATTTTAAGTTTCCTATTCTTAGCCCAGACTCATTTTGAAACTGTTGCAAACTTTTGTACTAAAAGGGTAAAACTAGAACAAACAATAATATTTTCACAATTAAATTAATAAATAAAAATATTATACTTTTTATAGGCCATGAGAGAGGACCCCCGGTATTTAAATTTCTGCATGCGTGAAAACCCCGCGAATAGATTCTCTCTAAAATATTTTGTTCCTATCTCAAATTAATGTGAAGCTAAAAACATTTATTTTTTATTTTTTACTTTTTAAAGATGAAGGGTATCTTTTGGAATTCCCATGAGATAGTACTAGTGATTTGATTTTTAACACAGAGAGTAATAAAGCGGTTTTAATTTCTGCTACATAGGTACATGTGTGATGTGGACTTGAAATTCAATGAAAGAGACTGAAGGAATGTCCCTCGCTTTTTTGTTTTTTACTTTTTAATGGGTTTATTGACAGATTCGCTTTCTAGTAGGACTCATGAAATTATATCAAGTCTCAATAAAAACTATTTTATTTATATATAAATAAACTATGTCATTCTAACTATCTATCTATAAAATTTCAGCCAGGGAAATATTCATTAGGGGATTTGCTAGAATTTTTCTCTTGTACTTTATACCAGGAGCTTGTAGATATAGTACATTTGATGTTGTGTTGAACAGCCTAGAGAACTAGAGGGTAAAACTTGATTCTTATTTCTATCATTTTTGTTTATATATTTTTTTTTAATATTTCATACCTCTTTTAAAATTTTCAATTATAAAAAAAATTAATATATTTTATTTTCACATAAACTTCTCGAAATATACATACTTCAATAGTGTTTTAAATAAATATGTTTATTTATAAATTTTATATTTTAGGTTATAAAAAATATGTATTTTGTTAGTATAATTAGTGTCAATCAAAACTTTATAACTTATCATTTAACCGAATATTTTTATACTTACATGGTCTTAGAATTCTCTTGTAGTGGTGTAAATTTGATTTGTTTGTATGACTATTTTATATAAAAGTATGTTATAAGCTACTCATTGAAAATTTGTTGTGCATCAATGACCATTCTCTGCTTTTGTCAACCTTAGAAGGTGCATTTGAGTATTTGATTGTTAGAAGGATCTATTGATCATGAGCTCTGACAAAGTGATAAAAAATATATGTTGTTTCAATTTTATGTACATGAAAACAAATTTTTAGAATGAGTCATATTTTTTATTATTTGTTGTATAACATACGAATATTTGAACAAAATATAAATAATTAATAAAGTATAATTTCTATTAAAAATAGTCTAAGTAAATAATTTTAGTATCCATTTATTATTTGAAAACGGTTATAATTGATGAAAAAGAATATAGACAGAGGCTCCTCGAATTATCCATTACATAAAAACAAATCAAATTTAAATCGATTTAAGATCGATTAAATTATGAGTATTT
>JBBPBR010000007.1:13888945-13905688 GCA_037974775.1 Cicer pinnatifidum | reverse complement strand
TAATACATTAATTAATTATAATGTATTGTATAAACTATATGCGTAATAATTGTTTGCTACTGATGAATAAAATAATACAGTTGTACTACTTGTTAAATGTTTTTTAAGCAATTATATGTTAAATTACATTTAGAGAAATTTTTATACAAAATCAAGTTATTTTTTATACATAAATATTAAATATATACTAATATTATCTTTTTACAGATAAATAAGAGTTTATATATTTTAATATTTTACAGACTATAGAAAGTATATTTATATTCAAACAATTTTTAAAAAATTTAATTTATTTTATTATAAAATTTTAAATATTTTGATATTATGATGCATGAATTATTATGTCATTTATTCTTTCATTTTCACTCTCTTATTCCTCTATATTAAATCAAAATTGTAATTCAAAGTCCGTGATATGGCTAAAATGATTTTATATAAATATTTGATGACGAGAACTGACAAGAAAAATCGTATTTTAAATTTAAAACATCTAATTTTATATAATTTAACACCTTGTTAATTAAAAATTATTTGAATATGCTTTTAGTTGTATGTTCCTTTTAGACGTATGTAGGCCATATTGAAACTCTAATTTAATATATTATGGGCCATTTTAAAGCCGAAAGATCAAGGCCCATTTTGTACCTGAAGAGTAAAATAAAAAAAAGGGATCAAGGCCCATTTTTTTTATAATAAGATGAGTTAAAATGAAAAGAATAAAAAAAAAATCATATTACGAAAGTACAAGTCCAAATGAGGGGTACCATATCCAGGTTTTCCAAGTTCTAGAACTCTATTCGTCCACTTGATGGAAAGTAAAATGGGCCTTTGGGTGGAGAAAACATATCCCAATGACATTCTTAACATCTTAAAACTGAATCATCGTGCTATGAACAAAAAATTATGTCACCCCAATGTTTACTCAAAATGTATACAAATACTACTGCGTTGAAGCTTTCAATAACATTCAATAATCTTATTTTTTACCACATTTGACATTTTAGACTATTGAATTCCAACATCCAAAAAAACTCCGAAATTTTTAAGAATTGAAAGAACATCTCCCAAAAAAACACTCAAACATTACCCCACAATGTTGACAAAAAAAAAATACATTACCACTAAAAAATATTGGAAGTTTCTTCTCTCACTCCACATATTCTTCAAAGCTTTCAAAATCATTTTTTACGCCAAATTTTGCCCTTATTCAAATTAATGGGGTTTGTTTGAGTCGACAAATCTAATTTTTCTTTAAGTTTTTCATAAATTTTGTACATCCAAATTTTAACTGGGTCATAGTCGTTGGTAACAAAATCACACGTTCATGAAACAAACACAATTTCAATCAAATAAAAATCTTTGTAAACATAATATCTTAGGAAAATGTTCATCCCTCCCCTCATTATTGTCCATCCAATAACCATTACACTACTGAAAGTTAAGAACCAAAAAAATATGAACAAATAGGAAGAATTGAATAAATATCCTCTAATATCTTGTGTCAAGCTTCAGATTGAGCCGACCTCTATTTAGCCCACTTCAACCTTGTAGTCTTTTATGGGCTTGTAATTCAAATCAGTAATATCTTATTTTAAATAATTTTACCCCATACCCAGCACCAACTTATACATCTATCCCATATTTTTAATCAAAATCCAATTTTATGATTTTTTTTATATAAAAATTTAAACTTTTTGAAACACAATATGTTTAGAAAAGCTTAAATTAATTTTTTTGAAATACAAATATATTTTTTAGAAAAATTTCAAAACACAAAATTTGAATATATTAAATTCTTTGTGTTCCATAATTTTTTTTAAAAATTGTTGAAATAATTTTCCTATAGAAAAAAAAAATTAAATTTTATAAAATATTTTTATGTTCAAATAAACTTAAATTGAGTCAAACCGAAAACATGTGTGTTCTTTTTCTTGTTACTAAACACAAGTGTGTTCTTAAAAACTATAAATTTTAATTTTTCGGAACACTTGTAAAATTTGATGAAGTAAGAAAAAAAATATATTTTGTTTAGAGATAAAAAAAGGTAAAATGAATAGTTTAAGTAAAATGTATAGTAGGAGTATAAATTGTTAAATATGGAGAAAAGTTTTTTTTTTATGGGATAAATTTGCATTTGAGCTCGGCTAAAATGCACCGGTAAACATATTTTTTTTAATTGGTTCTTTATTGTTTCTATGCAGAATAATGTGACCTATGTCTTTCTCTTTTTTCTACAAAAGAGGGTAAAAGCCCAAAGAAAGAAAGAAAAAACTAAGAAATCAAACACATTATTAGACATACGAACTCTAGAAAAATAATATATATATATATATATATATATATATATATATATATAAATAAAAAATAAAAAAACCTCCTAAGCTCAATAGGAAAGATCTACAATACAATAAAATTTCAAGAGTTGATGGTAAGGCTTAAATTAACAAGCTAATATGCACTTCTAATGCCTTTCTCAGAGACAGATTCAGAAATTTAGAGTAGAAAGAGCAACATATATAAAGTTGTAGCACTAAAGATATATAACATTTAAGATTATAGTTGGTAACAATACTGATAAATGCGACCATTTGTTCCCTATAAATTATTAATATTTTAACATTTTCCCATTTCAACTCCTCCAAACCAATTCTCCACTTATCACATTTGTCAACTTATACCTTTAAACTAAAGCCTTTTTAACTCAAATATAGATTTATAATAAAAATCTTAGTAGGAAATTTTCAAGTTAACACAAACTTCATTATCTCACGTCACTTCTTCTACTCATAAATACTAGGATTTAAGGTCATGCTACTATCTTTACATTCAGATTAGTTAAAAAACTAAGAATCCCACTCCACTCCTTTGAAGAGATTATACAAAAAACCAAAAACACAAATTCATCAATTCAGCTATTTTGTTTCCACATAGAATCCACAATCAACTCATACAATCACAAATAACACTTTTCAATACTAAACTTTTTGTCAGCTGCTGGAGGAGGTTAACACACATTCTTCTGTCAACTTAGTCTCTACAATCCCTTAAACTTGTTATATAAAAAGCAATTCCACCAACCATAATACCACCGAAACTATATTCATAAATTTCATATTGTTTCATCATATACTTCTTTATTCGTCCTTCTTCGACGCCACTGAACAATCTGACACAACATTACCTTGATTTTCGACGTACGGCCTAATGAAAGTTCTGCGCCACCAAACCTCAAAAGCTCTTTGAAGATTAGGACAACTATCACCAGTTTTCAAGAAACTTCCAACCCAAGAAAGCAAAATACTTTGTTGATCTTCCAAAGGCAAGGTGAGAATCGTCCTCCCGATTCCTTCCTCCACAAGTTTCCCATCGAACGACCTGCATCCATGCTGTAACCAATTGTAGTCGTTCATTAGTGGTTGCAGCCACGTCTGTAACAACAATTGCCGTGTTTCCTTTGACGGCAACAACTCTCCTCTACCAATCCCGACATATAGTCTTCCGGAAATGCAGCTAACATGATAACGAGATACAATAGGCAGCTTTGCGTGTAAGGAAGCTAAATCATGCTGGTTTGCCCATATTAGTGCAAACTCATCGGCTGCTTGTTTGTCAACTAAAATATCGAGCAACCAGGAAATGTTATCGGCTTCAAGAGCTATATGCTTTACTACAGAATCTCTTTCGTTGCTTGTTTTCTCAGCAAAAGATGGTTCTGCAACCTGCTTGAAAAGAGATAACAATGAGTCCACACAGCTTCTGCATGATCTATATATCATGTCATTACATATATTGTTGGAACGCGCGTAACTTGGAAGACTGTTATTCTCCCTGAGGAGCTTGAGAACTATGGATTTCATCTCTCGGCGACCTTTTTCCTCATTGCTTTTGAGAACGAGATCAATAATGAGGGAAAGTGTGTCTTTTGGGACATTGGAAATGTCGGAAGAAACACGTTTCAACACAGGGTTGACCCCGATTCCTTCGCCTTGGAGTTGTAGTACAGTTGAGACCACTTTTTCTTCTTCTTCATCTCCAACCCAAGGAACGGCCTCCAAGTACTCCAAGCATGATTGGATACATGAGCTGAAGCCAAGGAATTCTGCAACCTGAAGGAATAATCAAGTAATTCAAATAAACACAAATCCTTGAACAAAGCCAGATATAATATATGCTATCTCAAAACTTGTTACATCCCAGTTTTCTATGAATATACATCAGTAATTAACTGATTGTTTTTGAAAAACAAAAACATGTGATATGCATCCATAAATTGCCTTACAAGTAATTATTCTTGAAAAAACTATAATGCACAAGTTTTCATTTCACTGCAGAAGCTTACATTTCATAATCATGATGTTGGTGTACTCGATTACAGTAAAGATATCACTAATAGTACAAAACATTCATAGTTCCAAAATTCAAACTTCTATATGTTCTATAACAATTAACAAAAAAATACGCACTTGCTAGTAACATTATGTAAATACAATGTAAACCAAATTGTAAGAAGCAGCAGTAAATAGCTATCGACAAGCTGATCTCAGATGCCATTATGAATTATGATAATCTCAAATATACAATACTTTTTAAGTACAAAAGAAACATATACACCGCAATTTCCATCAACAAACAAAATTAGATTAGAAAAAACTAAACTGCAGCAAAGCATGATACATATATAGAAAAATACCTTAAGAATCCGAAGAATGCGAGAAACATTTTGTTTCATGAGCCGCTGTTTCATTTCCTTGCAATACATCAAACCAACAGTTTCAACATAAATTTCAACATCCTCGCAATCGCCAACTTGTAGACAAGACAAATCCGATTGTTCTGAGAGCTTTTCAGAAAAGAAACTACTCTTCTCAATCAAAACATCCCTATGCACACTCAACTTAACAGAAAAACCCTGCTTCCCTAACAAAACAACCTTCATATCACAAGTTCCAGGCTCACCAAACTCAATAGCTACCTTCCTCGGCATAGTTTCAATTTTCGGTCTAGAAGAAACTCTCTCACCAGCCAAAGATGTACCTGCTGAAACCCTTTCTGAACCAATACTACATTGTTGATCATCAGAAATCACTAATCTAGATGAAGCATGTGTAGAACCTCTTCTCTCAGTCACTGTCACAGCCACAGGCACCGCCTTTTTCTGAACACTAGTTTTCGGCGGCGGTGGTGGTGGTGAAGAAGGTTTAGTTTTATTCAAAGGATTTTGATTCTTGATGAGACTTTTTTGAAACACAACAGGTGAAGGACAACACCAAAAACCTTCAGGTGTAACAGCTATAGGAACATTCTTAATCTTAGTTTGGCCTTGATCCACACGGTTATTAAGCCTAATATCCCCCATAATGATAGATTAACAAACACAGAACTAATTTGGAACAAGATAAGATTGCATTAATGAGAAAATGATGATGTTTACTGAAAACTGAAAATAACAAAACAACAAGAAGTTCCTATGTAACAAACAAACAAACATTAATTGAACCAATTAAATAGTCAAGTCAAAAGGGTAAGAGAATATCTCGCCAAATTTTGTTCCACTCTTTCCGGAAGTTCACTTCTTCTCTTTGAATTGAATACACTACTTTTTTTTTCCCTTCACAATAATGATAACTACATATAAAATAAAAATCAAAACTTGCAATCTCTGAAGCTGATCTGCTTTTCCCCAAATTGAATCACTGTAGTAAATTCAAAAAAAATTCATGAAATTAGTAAAATATTATTTTTTTTCTTAAAAGGGTAAAAAAGGAATCAAATTTCAATCAGCAGAAATAGCAGAAACATAGGCAACCTAACTTTAACTCAATTTCTCTTTCACAGAGAGAGAGAGAATAAAGCATTTTCAAAACTACCCTTTAGTTAACAACAGATCAGAAGCATAGAAAAACTGAATAGAGGAAATGGAAGAAGAAAGAAAAAAACACAGAAAAATAGTTCCTTTCTATAGAAACTAGCTACCACCTAACAAAAAGATTGAAACTTTACCAATAAATGGTGCTTTGAGAAAACTCTCTAATTCTTGTGAACCTTCATAGTGTTGAAAATGATTGAATAAGAGGTGTAGTGTAAAGCATGGAGGGAACAAAGCAGAGAGAAGAATGAATGAGTGAAGTTTTAGTAAAGAGTGTTTGTTTTGTTTAATTTGTAAAGTAGAGAAAGAAAGAAAGAAGAAGAAAAAAAAAACACCACAAGACCCGAAAAAGGAAAAAGAGAATGGATGATGATGGGTCATGAACTGTGTTTTCTACTTTAACAGTTCTTCCATGCTTTTGATGATTGTTGTACCTTTTTTTGTGGGTCTCTGAAAATTTTGTAAAATTGAATATTGGACCAAACAATTATATCACTAATTACTATACACCATTTGTCTTCTCTTCATTTTCAAATGTTTTGTTTTGAAAATTGTTTTTTATTTTTATTTTTATTTTTTATATATGAGAATTGTTTTTTAGATACATAAAAAAAATAGTTTTAAATTATATTTTTTCTATTTAAATGTTTTTTTCTCATCAATATAAACACTTAATAATATACGTGTGTTGAGATATGACGTGAAAAGTTGTATATTTAAATAATGCAACTGTATTATTTTGTATTAAATAGAAATAATTGTGTTTTTTTTTTGTCACTTGTTTTTGTTCTTGTAAGTTGTTCTCTACATTGACACAACTCAGCACTCATAATAGCCTTCCATTTTATTCCATTGATTGGTTATTATTATTTTATTTATTTTGCTGAATTTATTTATTACTTGGTGAATGGTTATTTATTATTTATTTTTGGTATAAATATTTCTAAGATTCTTTGTGTCTCAGTTGCTTTACGAGACCGTCGTTGGATATTCTAGGTTGGGAGTTATTATCATGTAGAGTAGAGTAAAGCAGAAGTATGTTATTGTTACATTTGCAATGACAAGTATACCCTCCTTCTAGTGAACAAGCTATCTTCTTCATGTCAAATTTTGAGACACAAGATTAACAACCTTTTGAGTCTTAATTAAAGTACCCTCTTCCTTTAGTACAAATAAATGAAAGAAAATTGATTTTATTTTTAGAAATATGAAAATTATGATAAAGTCACGGGATTTCGATGTTTTAAAAATATTGATATTTGTTAATTGATTTATAATTTAAAATAAAAATGAATGTACTAATAGATTTAAAAAAATACATGAATACCAATTTAATTAAAAATATTATTTATAGACTTAAAAATGTATTTATAATAAAAAAGTTATTAGATGTAGCATTCTCTAAATTTAATATCTAGTTTTTTCTTTTATATTTTGATGGTGCTAGTTAACCATTAACAGTTTTACGAGAGGGACAGGATCATGACATATGAACATGATGGATGGTCCAAAGTCCAAACCAAAACATAATGTGTTACTTTGGTTTGGTTTCACCTCTGTAACATCTAAAATCAATTCTTAATGCGTATAACTGAGTTTGATATATTTTTAAACTTTTTAGTTAGTTTTAACGGTTAACAAATTAAATTGGTGAATGAATGCTAGTTTATGAATTAAATTCATTTTTAATTAATTTATGCTAGTTTATATTAAACTTATTTTTAATTAATTTATTCAAAATTAATTTTTATCACCACAAATTATATTTATTATGCTTAGTTGCATAACTTCTAATTCAATCTCCATGGGTTTCACACTCAATTTGCAAGCTATTTCAAGATTTGTGCATCTAAATTTTGGAACCTTGTGTAAAATATGTTTTGCAAGTACAAGTAATTCAATTTCTTTCTTTTTTTTTTCTTCTTAGAAAATATTTATACTCCTATCATCAAAACCAACTTTTTTATTTGTTAATTATCAATACCGACTATTAAACTAAAGATGCTAATTTTAATATAGTTAGTAGAAAATAATTTATATTGTAATAAATAGTTACAATTAAAATTAAACATTAATTTTAGATATAATGATTATACGATTCAGTATAAATTTAACATTTATATGAATTAATTTTGAAACCAAAATAGTATTTTATCAATAAAAATATAAGACTAGTTATAGAAATAGGACAAATATCAAAAAGCAATAAACAAAAAGTAGGACAAATATAAAAACTTACTACACCGATAAAAGAACTAACAAGACTACCTTAGAATCCATTTCAAAGATAACTTAATTCATAGATAAGTTCGGAGCAAATTTCATATCTAACAAGAGAGTTCATAATTCAATCTAAACTATTGTTAGATTTAGTTATATATAATTTAAGATACTTATAAGTTAGTTATGATTAGATAGAAGATAGTTATCTAAGTTACCTTATAGATATTATATAAAAGTGTATCCTACACTAATTGTATCATAATTCTTCACACTATATTTCAAGTTTTATATTACTCTTTAATTATTTATCTTTTTCTTAGACTCAATCATTATTCTCAACATGGTCTTACTCGAGCCATGGAATCCTTCTTGAAGAGATCATCCTAATTATTACTCGAGAAAATCTCAATCCTCGATCACTCTCTTTCTTTCCATTTCTTTTTCATGAGAAAATTTCAATAGTCTCTTCTACATCTTGCACAATTTCAAAAGAAAAACCTTCTAATTCATGAAAGTGGTAATATTTTTCGTGATTGCAATATTTGAAAAACGAGTTTACAAAAGAATTTAAATGGTTTTTTGTGTTGGTTAGTTAAATCTCATTTGGATACTCATAATATGTTTATGCTTTGTATTTGGCTAATAGTGAAGATTTTTATTCTTTGGTGTATTATTGGTTTAGTGTTCAAACACACGCAATGAGTTCTTTTCAAATGGTGTAAGATAACAAATATTTGTTCAACATTATCATGTACCCCAAATTTTAGTGGTATGCTTCTTTGAGTTTTAATCATTATTGGTTTTCTTATTTCTACTCTATGGTAGTTAAACATTTTATCTCTCTCGATATATTTAGTTAAACATTTTTATTATTTGTGTTTTTATATATGGTAATAAAACAATTACCATTCTCTTTCATAATCTATACTATGGTAGTTAGACATTTCTCTTAGTACTTTTATCTTAAAGTGGCTAAGTTTTGTTAGTCAAATTTGGCATTAAAGCCCCAAGATTGAGAATCTTGATTCTATATTAGTGACTTAGGGGTGAAAATATGTCAGGCTAGATCAGACTTTGAAAAATCTGAGTTTGATCTACGATAAAAATTTTTTAGGTCTGAGTTTGGCTTACGACATATCTAAGGCTTTTTTCAGTCTGACCTTTTTTAAAAGTCTGACATAACCTAAAAGTCTATTTCACATTAAAGTATTTAAATAGTACATTATACATTTTTTTAAATAGGCTAAATTAGACATTTATATATAAAGAAAACTGATAAAATAATAAATGTAAGGAAAACTAATAAAATTATAACGAAATCTAATAAAATTATAACTAGCAAGTCTGCAACAACCTTCTAAAAAAACAAAGAAATAAAATGAACCCATAATTAGCAAATTTAAAATGACAAATACTAATATTAATAAATGATAATAAAAAATAATATATATATATATATATATATATATATAGGCCGACCTATCAGGCCTAATATGTTTTTTAATAATTATATGTCTGATTTATTTAGATTAATAGCATTTTTATTAAACATGTCAAACCATACCATAGGTCCCTAATGGACGGACTAGTCTATTCCTACGCTTAATTGGAGTGAGTATCGTGGAGACACCGAAATATTTTCAAATTAACTCAAAATAGACAAGATTTTCAAATTAACCCAAATTAGTCTACGTGATTACGACTTGTATTTTTATTCTTGTAATTTTCTTGCATTAGTAACATTGTATTTTTTTTAATGTATTGTATTATTCATCTCAAGTTGAAAATATTACTATACACTTTTTAAATTGCGGGGATTTTAAATATTGTTAGATTTAGTTAAATATAATTTAAGATGACAAAAAATTAATTATAATTAAATAGAAAGTAATTATTAAATTATCTTATTGACATTATATAAAAGTGTATCCTACATTTTATATTATAATTATTTTCAATATTTATTTCAAATTTTATATTTTTCATAAATTATTTATTTCTTCCTTATACTCCATTATGATTCTCAACGACTATATTACAAGATCCAAATTTATTATAAAAGTTTTTTACAAATTTACCATTAAAATCCCAAATAATATCACGATATGTTGAACTTTTCTACGGTACAATATAAGAGTCGTCAATATTTATCTTATACATCCTAAACTAAATTCCTACACGAAGACGCAAAATTAGAGGTATACCATATCTACAACTTGTACTGTACAAGATTATTGTTATTGTGGAAAATATCTTGGAATCAAAAATGTCGGACCAAAGAAATCTAGGACTATTTTGTAACCAAAACAAAAAATCTAGTACTATTTTATTCCCAGACAGCCTGATGTTATGTTTTCTTTAAGCATTATGTTTTATTTTATTTTTATATTTAATGGCTTCTAAGTAGCCTTCGTAAGCATTTTATATTGAATGGCTTCTAAGTAGCCTTCCGTAAGCATGCTTAATTTAAAAATAAATTGTTCAGAAAATTCAAATTTAAAATCTGACTATAATAATTTTTTGTCAGAATTATTTATTTATAGGTTAAATTTTAAGGTTCTTTCAATTAAGAAACTATATAGTTAAATAAATAAAAAATTAAAGAATCTAAGTAGAGTAATATAGTATATGTTCCTATACATACATGTAGTTTAGAAAGATATGGTGAGACAAATAGGGTGTCGAGCCTTTTGGTCCTAGTAATTACTAAGTTTTGTGATGAGAGATGACACATATCACTTGACCACCACATATGTTGTCGAGCCTTTTGGTCTGACCAGGGCTAGGTGGTATAGCCTTTTGGTCTTACCAAGGCTAAGTGGTATAGTATTTTTGAAAAATTGTATAATTAAAATATTATTTTTAAAAAAAATTTAATTTTAGTCATATTCTATCACACATTGTGCACACGTCAACATGTGTACGAAACATGCCTTGGTACGTCCTCCTTTCAGTGCTGAATCTAGTCGATCGTTTAGATTAACTGAGTAATGACAAATTGTGAATGATATGAGAAAAATATGTTATTATAAATCAAAAGAAGTACGAATTCCACACATGCGCACACCACTGTATGATCATCTCGAGTTTGACTTGGACTAGGCCGTGTACCAATTTTGGTGCATACATAAGTTTCATAAGTAAATGAATTGACTTACAAATCAAATTTTTTAAAAAATATATGACAATTAGTAAACATCTTCAAGAACTTATATAAAAGAAAATAAATTTAGAAAAAATGTTTTAATTTAAATAAATTTTATTGCATATATCTTATTAAACAAAATTAAAATCGAAATATGTTTTTTTTAAATTGATATTTTAATATCATATTTGCTATCTATTATATAATTAAATAGATTAAATATTCCCTATTTAATTTATATTGAAAACAAATCTTAAAATAATTTTAATTATGAAAATATCATTAATGAATTTATAATAAAAAAAATACGAGAGAATGATATTAACATAGTTTCATGGGAAACAATTTATTAACATATACCAAAAATCTCATGACCGACTTCATTATAAGATGTTAAGTGTTTTATAAAAATTAGAAGGAGCCTTAGTGATGTTTTAAGAAACCTCGGAAAAAGTTTATGTAAAATATCCATTTTAATACGAAATATTCATTTAAATAATTAATATATTAAATTATAATATACTTTTAAAAAGTTTAAATCAAATATAAAAAATAAGTTTACAATAAATAAAATACATTTTTTTTCTGTGAAACTAAATGAATAAAAAAAATTATAGATTAAAAATTCAAATTATTCGCCTTTTAATGAAATTAATTAATCATTTGAATTAAATTATTTAGTTAAATATTTTCCTAGCATAAGAAAAACTAACATCCACTTGCAAAGTGGTCTCTGCTGGTGCTGACTTTGGGCCCCTCTTTCTAATCAATTATCCTGCTGTATTTAGTGGGCTCCAAAGGTCCTCATGAGATTAGATATTAGTATTGATAAACATTGTCCATGTGCTACTCAATCTTTAAAGTGTTTTAATGCAACTAATAACTAATTTGTGGCTATAGTAAAGAGTAGGGTTAGACGTCGGGCGGGTATGGGCAGTTTCGGGCTAAAAATGTAAAATCGGTCCATTCTACGAATATAATTTATTGGCTCAATTTCGTCTATTTTTTAAATCGGGTACGTCGGGTTCGGATAGATCGGGTGTCGGTTATGTATGGGTGGGTAAAAACGGATTGGACTTTATTAGACTTTTTTACATTTTTTTTTTTCTAAATTATTCAGCCTTTTTTTGGATTTGTTGAAATTTGACCTCAACTTAGTTTTAATTGGACTGGGCTGTTGGTTTTGTTATTGACCTTTTTTTTTTAAAATATTTGCCTTGTGACTGTGTTTTTGTGATAAATTGGCCTTTTTTTTTAATTTTTATCTTGTGGCTTTTGGTGTATTTTAAATTATATATTAATATATAATATAAAATTAATAATATTAATATGTAATATAATTCGGTCGGATTCAGATATCGGCGGATTCAAATTATTCATCTGAATCCGATCATATAAACCCATATGAATCCTTAATTTTCACCCGTTCAACCCATTAACCCGACAAAACCCGTTTGCAAATTTAAATTTTTTATTAGAACGGTCGGGTTCAGACGAGTCCGAATATTATGTCTACCCTTAGTAAAGAGCATGCAAACCTAACGAAATTATTAATCACAAAACTTGACTCATTCTTGCTTTGTTCAAGGAGACCTGACCAGCTCATTTATAGTTTCGTGAATCGCAAAAAATGTAAATTAATAAACCGGTAACCCTACAAATTTTCATCTAGGGTATAGATTAGCTGCGGAAAAAGTTGATGACTTTTAATTTATTTGAAAATTAATTATAATCAAATAATTTTACAGTTGTATGTTTTAATTGAAAATAATTTTTAAACTAAAATCCAAAAGACTAATAAAAAATGTTTTGAAGTATTACGATTTTAGATAGAAATTATAATTGAGAAAAAAATAATGAAAATTTTATTGAATAATGAAAAAATTATTGTATACATTAAATAATATATAAGACATATATAGTCATTAAACAACAAATAGTTACTATAACAAATCATACTAACTAACTATTATACTTAATTTATATAATTAATTAATTAATTAATATGTTCAATATTCTCTACAAACATAAACGTGTTTGTTACACTTTTAGTGTGAAAATTACAACAACACAAAAATATCGAGCATACATCAAGTACAAAAAATATAAAATATTTGAAATACATCGGTCAAATAGAATATGAAAATACATATGAGGTTAAAAAGAAAATATATTGCTTTACCATTCATCACTTTTTGTTTAATTGGATAGAAATTAAAATACCGATTAGCCTAAAAGGAATTGTATGTACTTAATAATTTATTTTTTTATGGGGTGAATTATAAAGAAAGAGGAATTATATCATCAAATTTTGGTGTTCTTGAAAAACTTTTAACAAACTCATAGAAGATAATTCCGAAAGAAATTTAAACTTGATGTAGGCATATATATATCTACGGAACATCATCATCTCCTAGTCCTAAAAATTTTGAAGGATCTAAGTGCAAATTTTTCATACGATGCATGAGATGCTAGAAATGCTTTGGACCACGACGACTTTAAGCAATATTCTATCCACATGAATAAATTTGGTTGTACTTTGACTTCTAAAACATTTAGAAAGTTCCCTGTGATGAATTAATTTCAAAATTGTTGATATATGATAACAAATGTTCCACTTTTAAAATATCGAAGAAAAGAGTTTTGAATGCAAAAAAAATGAGAAAGAAGAGGAAATAATGTGTTTTTTTTGTGTGGCAATTTTGTTATCAAATACATTGTCTTTAAAATACCAATTGTCTTATATATTTTTTTTTATCATCATTATTGTGATGAGATAATTCTTCTAACTTGGAGTTTAAGAAGGAATGAGAAGAAAATGAACAAATTGTTCAAATCATATCTAAGTGAAGATCGGTTGTGTTGTGCGCAACGAGAACATGAAGAAAGAATAATTCTTTTTAGTGGGAAAAGAAGGAGAAAAGATAGGACAAAATGTTGTTTTCTGTATTGGAATAAATGTTCCATTTTTGAAATATTTGAGAAAAGAGGAGAAGGAGATGAATAAATGGTTCAAGAATCAAATTGAAAAAACAAAAGACAAATCAATTAATTTTTAATGAAAATTTTTGTCAAGAAAATTTCATTTGCTTCTCCTCCTTTCTCAAATATTTTAAGAGTGGAACATTTATTCTAATACAGAAAACAACATTTTGTCTTATCTTTTCTCCTATTTTAATTGCATGTTAATAATTGTAGTACATCAAATGATACTTAAAATTTATATAGCTAATTAGTATAACTAACTATGTTAACTAACTATTGTACGCAACTTGTATTACTAACTATAATATATTTAATATGAGGTAGATGTCATTTTATATTTTTAAACTAATTGAATTGTTATTTTTGTTATTTCAATTAATTTATGTTATATTTGCTATCAATTATAAAATATCATGACCTAATTTTAACAAAAAAGAGTCAAAAGCTTTGTGTTGATGCGGTGTCAGATAAACAGGAGTCAAATCTTACGCCAAGCATTTTGGGGGACTGAGATGTTGAAATAGTAATATCTAATGAACTAATATATAAATCCTCACAAAGTCTTCCAATTTCTTGCCTAAAAAAAGTCTTTCAATTTCTGTTCTATATATACTCACTATGGGTGAGAAGAGAGAAATCAGTGAAAATTAATGTAGATTTGTGAGATTGTTTGATATAAAAGAAAGAGAAATGAGAAATATAATGATTTTGTTAATTGACAATAAAGTCCTTTATTAAAGTAATTTAATTATCAAGTAAAAATATAAGTTAATTAACTTAATTCTTTATTTGAATCAATTAAAATACTTAATTTATTGTACTTTTATTTAAATTTTTTATTTGAATAATTGATTTTATTTTATATAATTTTTAATTAATTTATCTTAATGAGTCATCCTTTCTTAACATAAATGCTCAGCGAATCTCAACATATATGTAAACGAACCCCTTTTCTACTTGCATATGCAACACATAGGAATGAAAATATGTTAGGTCGTCCGTTAGGGATCTCGCTTGGCTTATTTATTAATAAGGTTAGGCTTATGCTATTTTTAAAGTCTATTTATTTAAATAGGTCAGACTCAGACTTATAAAAAAATTTATTAGACCTGACATGTCGACCTATATAAATTTTATTATTTATTAATATCATTATTTATTATTATATTAATCATATTATTCCCTATTTTAAATTCTATCAAAGGCAATCAGTCAATAGTCATTCCATATTCGGTAGTTATTCCGTATTTGGTAGCGATTTCATATTTGGCAGTTTTTCCATATATGGTAGTCGTTCAATTAGTTAATCACTCGGTAGTTGTTCAAGTTTTTTTAAGGTTTAAAAAATATTTGTTTTAGAATTTTTAAAATCATTTTGGTATGTGAAGAACATCATGTGGTATGAGTAACATTTAAATGTTTTAATGTGAACAAGACTTTTAAATAGGTTTCCAAACCATGCCAGACTAGACTGAAGAAAAAAAAATCTATAGTAGACTACATACCAAACTTAGGCCTACAAAATTAATCGTAGACCAAACTCAGATCTTTCAAAGTCTGACTTGACTTATTCCCGCCTTTATGTATACATGAATTTTGCTCGTAATATTTGAGTTTTTTCAACAATTATTATGATCCTTGATTTTATGGAAGATGAGCAATTTGCGTCAAAAAATAAAAGATGAGCTTGGGTAAATTTGGAATAAACATGAAAACAATATCCTTCCTCCTTTATCTTCTCAAAAAAGTCTAAGAGTCCAAGTTGTAGGACCTATGTTAATTTAATCTCTCTATCCTATTTCTATGCATTTCAAATCTTGGAAGTTGGAATAAACATGTATAGAATTAGCAACCCACCAATTTTTTTACTAGGTAGTATATATAAAATAGTATTTTGCATAGTAATTGCGCTATCTAATCAGCAATATAGCATCAAATATTTTGTAGTGGAGTGTACCAAAATCCAACAATAATTAGGATTCATTTTGATCCTTTACAAAAAAGAGAAGCATATAACTTCTAATCTAGACAAAAATAAACTGAGTCATTATCTCCTTAATTGAAACTCCATCTTAAAACTTGGTAGTTTTTGCTGATATTTAACATTTTCATTCATGTTGTGAGTCTACCGTGTCAATATATTTCCTACATATTATTTGATTGAATTAAGGGATAATAATTGGAAGAAGAAAAAAAAAAATACAATTTAGTTCTACACCTTCCGTGAATTTCCAATAAAGCAGCTTCAATATGACTTATTCTATGCTGCTAGATCTAGTCCCAAACAATTAGGAATATGATTATATTTTATTTTTTCATTGATTTGGTGACAACATTTCTAATAGAATATTATCTATTTCTATGCTAATTGTTGATACTGTAGTTAAATCTTGTGATCACATAAAAATTTCTCTGATCTCATATTCTTTACCCATTTAATAAATAATCCTAAACAAAAACGAATAATAATTTTGCAAAATAATTTTTATTAATATAAAATAAAATATAATAATTTAGGAGTTAG